>OX328132.1:28334261-28735957 GCA_946811695.1 Gonocerus acuteangulatus
ATCAGGTGCATGAACGCGCGTGACTGATCAGGAGAAATTTTTAAATGTGGTGACATTTTTATTTGTATTCAACTTATGGTTGACATTTGAAAGCTTGTAAAGAGATGCGCCTGTCCTGAAATTGGAAAGCTCCCTTTTGGCATTTTGATCACCTCAAACAGAAGTAGAAATCTTGTGTAAACAAATTTTGCAAAAGCAGTAGAGCACAGATGGAAATTGTGTTATCGCATTTATACACATTACAAAGATAAATAGGGCTTGGTTGAACAGCAAATTCATAAATATAATTTTACTATACGTAAATTATAGAACATGGTAAAAAATTTTTTTAAAAAAATCTGTAGCACCAAAAGTCTATATACATATATATATATATATATATATATATATATATATATATATATATATATATATTGAGTAGAACATTTTTCAGACGTTTAAAAATTATCTAAACCAAAATATATAAATTATGGTTACATTTGGAGTCGAGGAAGTATTAAGTGACTTACTTAATAAAATTACAAAGATCTCTTTAGAGTTATTTACCCTCATACAATCCTTTACAAACAACTTATCTATAGTAGCCAGGATTTATCTAAGCCTGTACTTGGCCCTGACTCTAAGGTAACGGGTGTAATTTCTTTTTTTAAGTGATGCTTAAGAGGCGTCTTATAGACGTGAAATATGTAAAAAATACTAAATAAATGCTTATTGAAGATAGTGGATTATGAATGTGTTTTATCCTTATGCTATGACAAAATTAAAAGTTTATAGATAGGATCCCTATCTTCATAGGCGGCTTTAGACAAACATTTCTGGGGGCTAATTTAGTATGGGCTTACCGGCATGCCTCGGGGTGTAGAATCAAATTTTTATAACCAGGCACCTGGAAATCATTAAGGAAGTATTTGATAAACTAAGAAAATACATTAATTAGAACTTATTACTATTAATTAGCCTAAACAAGTTATTTTTCGAACTAAACCGAAAAAGATTGTGAATTTTCATTTTTTTTGGGGGGGGGATTTTTTTTTTCATATATATATATGATGGAACTGAACACTACTCAAGCTTCAGAGATTTTTGTAAGAGAGCATGCCTGACTCTAAAGACGATCGATGCCTCTAAAGACAATTGAAATATAAAAAAAAAAAAAAATAAATAAATAATAATGTAAACAAACAAGTTATGTAAACATATAAAATTATTTATTTTTTATAAATATGGCACAGGTCGAAATAATAGTACTCCATTTTATATACTATTTTATTTTGGGTTATTGGGTGGCGAGCTATCTACACATGGGGATTTAGTGGCCCCTGAGGAGGTGGCATAAAGGCCACGAAACATGTAGGGCGTGCCAAAAATAAAATAGTACATTAAAATGGAGTACTATTATTTCGACCTGTGCCATATTTATAAAAAATAAATAAATATGCATAAATAAAGGTCAGAAATCGTGGAATTGAATATATAAAATTATATTTCTCTTATGTATATTTATTTTCTAATTATTTAAATTTAGTTATTAACTATTTAATGTTAAATCATTATTGTAATATATCTAAAACAAATTATGACAGAATTATATAAAATAGACGTCATATACATTGTGTATTGGATCGCGTAGCACAAAATAAACGGCCCATTTGCAGGGTTACTGCAGAGAGGAAACTAATAATAAATAAATAATATATACATTCAAATATAAAATAAATAAAATAATATACATACAGGGCTGTGAAAAATATAGACTCAACGTAAAAATAAACTATTTGAATTAATTTAAGTAATTTATTTTGAAACTTTACTAACAAACCATTGTTTTGTATCGCGTGTAGTATTAATCGGCGCGTTTTTCTGCTGAGAAATGATTATTTCTTCTTCCAACATTTTAATAAACGGTAAAAGGAACTCTGCCAAATCATTTTGATAAGTGACTGCATTCATTTTCCAGTAATAAATGCAATTCTAGTTTTCCCCTTTTCATTAAAAGCGGTCCATACCCATGACTCCGCTACTTCAATGCGACCTTCTTGAGAACACTTTTTTTTATTTCTAAAGTCATGCCAGTAATGATTTAAACCATCTGGACCATCAATTTTAAGTTTTTTTTTCATCACTAAAAATAACGCTTGGCCATTTTTTGGCTATTTTGAATATGATTTTCAACGAACTGCAGTCGTCGCTGCAAATTATGTTTCTTGAGCTGTGGCTTTCCCATTACATTACAATATTTCAAGAACTGTGATTCCTTTATCCACTTCCTCACGATGCTAGCATCACATGCTTAATTAAATCGCCCCCAAATCTGTGCAGAGGATGCTCCTGTTCTTGAGATTTCTCTCAAAACCGCCCGTTTCACCTGCTTGAAAAAATTTAGAGGACTTCCACTTCTTTTATTTTTCCCGTAATTGTCTTGGCTGTAATGTAAAAGTCCGTCTCGCAGGACTGCATCATCTTAGCGCGGTTCCGTTCATATCCCAGGTCTAATTTGGAAAGATTAAAATAGAAGCAGTTATTATTTTGGTTCCACCAGTCTTTTTTTTTAAATTAATTATTATAATGGCGTGTCAACCCTTAAGGTCACTAACGCCATTCCTGTGAGTAGTAAAGTCTTGAAAGGTCATGATTTACAATCTTACCTGGAAGGGTCCGCTACACTAGAAACAGACCCGCTAGTGACAAGGTCTTGGAATCTTGGAAATCTATATTTCTAACAATAAATTGTTTTTGTTATTTTACTTAACCAGTTTTATTGTCGAATACATTATCCAACTATAAGCAATTAAAAAATAACAAGGAATAAAACAGACAAAAAGAACCGTTCGAATAAACGAAATCAATTACTTTAAAGTTTTAAGCACTTATTTCTCCGATTGACATCGCCTAATTAAAACTTTCTTCAGAACCCATCTTCCGCTTCCCAAGATTGTCAAAGGTTTTCGAGATACTAACGAAAGTATACAAAGTTACCAAAACTTTTCTTGTCTGTTAATAAAATATTTTATTCTAACCCTTCCTTTACTCCAAACGTGACCAAAATTTCAACATATTAGTTTTGATGAAAGTAGAACGTGCAGAAAATGTTTCAACTGAATCCCATAATTCTAAGTACCAAAATTAAAGACAAAAAACCCTCCCTAGGAAGGACGCTAGGCAGTTGAAAAGCTTTTTATCTTGGAAATCCATATCTCTAACATTAAATTGTTTTTCTTATTTTTCTTAACCTGTTTTATTTTTAAATACATTATCCAACAATAAGCAATTAAAAAATAACAAGGAATAAAAAACAGACAAAAAGAATAGTTCGATTAAGCGAAATCAATTACTTTAAAGTTTTAAGCTCTTATTTCTCCGATTGACATCGCCTAATCAAAACTTTCATTAGAACCTTTTTTTTTAGAGCATTTAATAAGCTTTCTAATGGTATTCTTCCGTTTACCAAGATTCTCAACCTTTTTCAAGATATTAAGGAAAGTAAACAAAGTTACTAAAACTTTTTATGTCTGTTAATAAAATATTTTATTCTAACCCTTCCTTAACTCCAAACGTAACCAAAATTTCAACATATTAGTTTTGATGAAAGTAGAACATGCAGAAAATGTTTCAACTGAATCCCATGATTCTAAGTACCCAAACCAAAAACGGTATTCAAAAAATATTTTTCCAATTTTCTCGAAAACGGTTAAAGCTATCCCCTTGAAAATGGTTTCATTCGTTTTCCTAGCCCAGGAATCATATAAAACGAGTACTTAGAAGCTTATGAACTCAAAAACGTAAGCGTTACGATTTTTTTTGCGCGAATTTCGCCCCAAACGCCATCTTCCAGTAGGCGGATTTTGCTGGTTAACGAACTTGACCATTCAAATTTGACGAAGGATTTTTGTACCAAATTACATCAAAATCGGACCATTCGTCTTCTATCTAGAGAGCGAACAGACAAATATATATATATATATATATGTTGTTTTTCAAGTTACTTCGCTGGGAATTAAATGTGTTGTTCATTCGGCATCTGTCTCCAGCGGTCTTGCTCCTCCTAACATCGCAATATTTCGCCGGATTCCTCTCCGGCTTCTTCGGGCCTTCACTCATCCTTGCTGGTCGGTAAGGGAATGAGTCCGTCCTTGGTCTGGGCTCCCTTTATACGCCTTGGTCGGAGATTGTGCGAGCCAATAAGCTTGGGGGGTTGTGGGCCAATGGGGAGTCGGCTGTCTCCGTCCGTTTCTTCAGTTGTCCGTTCGGGGCGCTGATGGTCTTGCGTGGGTGGCTTGACTTCTATCCTCTTCATGATGGGCCGCCATGTGTTAGAAAGGATGAGTCCATCTTCTCTATTGAAATTGGCCGGATACTTCTGGATTTCAATCGCCTCCCTGATTTGTCTTCTGGTCAGAGCGTTTTCTTTGGCTAGGGTCTTGGCTTGGTCAAAGAGGATTTGTTTGGGGCACTCTTCTCCGTGTGTTGCCACTGCAGAGTATTTCGTGCGTCCCAGCCTGTAGTCAGCAGCGTGCTGTCCAATCCGGGTGGCTACCTTCTTCCCTGTCTGTCCTATATACACCTTCCCACAGTCGCACGGTAGAAGGTATACACCCTGGTCTTGTAGCCGCTGCTTATCCTTGCTTTTGCTTAGCCAATCCCCAATTTTGTTCAGCGGTTTGTAGGCGACCTCTATCTCATGATTCCTAAAGACTCTGCCTAACTTCTCGCTGACACCACTGACGTATGGCAGAGTAATTCTGCGTCGTTGTTCTGTATCTCTCGTGTTGTTAGCATCTCGGTGTCGATCCTTCGCTATCCTTATAGTCAGGGCCAATTTCTTCCTGTCATAACCATTGCTGGCTAAGTCCTCGTCGGAAGAGCCAGGCCCCCGAAGGACAACTTAACACCAGCCCAAAGAAAAGCCTTATGTGATCTGAGGAAGAGGGAAGATGTCTTAATCACAAAGGCTGACAAAGGAAATGTAACGGTTATACTCGACAAGACATCTTATGAAGACAAAATGGAAGGCTTACTGTCCATAGACACATATGAGAAGAACATAAAGGACCCCACCAAACGAATTGAAAATCAAATTAATAAAATCTTAAAAGAGAAGATAAAAGATAAGGCACGAATCGCAGAGATGGCCCCCGGTGACTCCAGAATACCCCGGATCTATGGTTTACCAAAAATCCACAAAGAAGGAGCACCCCTCAGGCCTATAGTCTCCATGATTGGAGCGCCCACGTACAGAGCCAGCAAGGTGCTGGCAAAAGCTCTGAAACCTTACACAGGCCAGTCCTTTTCAGCAGTACGAAATTCAATTCATTTGGTGGAAATCCTAAAAAACACAAGGCTCGAAGAAGGAGACCTGATGGTGAGCTTTGACGTGGAGTCCCTCTTCACCAACCTTCCAGCTAAAGATGCTACCCAGATCATCAAGAACAATGAATTCCTGGAGGGAGGGATGATGGAACTAGCTGAACTAGTTCTAACTTCCTGCTACTTCCAGTACAAGGGAATCATCTATAAGCAGAAGGATGGAGTGGCCATGGGCAGTCCCCTATCACCAGTTGTGGCTGATATTTTCATGGAGGACTTCGAAAGGCGACTGATCGAGGGCACCGAACACAAACCGAAGCTTTGGCTACGATATGTGGACGATGTCTTCGCAATCTGGCAGCACGGTGCAGAGGAACTCAAAAAATTCCTTCATCTGATGAACAACTCGCACCCAGCCATCAGATTTACCGTTGAAGAAGAGAAGAACGGAAGATTGCCTTTCCTAGACCTCCTGATCATTAAGGGGCACAACGGGAGATTAGAACACACGGTCTACCGGAAACCCACGGCCACAGGAAGATACCTCCACGCCGAATCTCACCATCACATGGCGCAAAAAACAGGAGTAACGAAAACACTAGCACACAGAGCTATATCCCTGTGCAGCAACGATACACTCCTAAGAGCAGAGCTGGAACAGTTAACGGAGGACTTAGCCAGCAATGGTTATGACAGGAAGAAATTGGCCCGGACTATAAGGATAGCGAAGGATCGACACCGAGATGCTAACAACACGAGAGATACAGAACAACGACGCAGAATTACTCTGCCATACGTCAGTGGTGTCAGCGAGAAGTTAGGCAGAGTCTTTAGGAATCATGAGATAGAGGTCGCCTACAAACCGCTGAACAAAATTGGGGATTGGCTAAGCAAAAGCAAGGATAAGCAGCGGCTACAAGACCAGGGTGTATACCTTCTACCGTGCGACTGTGGGAAGGTGTATATAGGACAGACAGGGAAGAAGGTAGCCACCCGGATTGGACAGCACGCTGCTGACTACAGGCTGGGACGCACGAAATACTCTGCAGTGGCAACACACGGAGAAGAGTGCCCCAAACAAATCCTCTTTGACCAAGCCAAGACCCTAGCCAAAGAAAACGCTCTGACCAGAAGACAAATCAGGGAGGCGATTGAAATCCAGAAGTATCCGGCCAATTTCAATAGAGAAGATGGACTCATCCTTTCTAACACATGGCGGCCCATCATGAAGAGGATAGAAGTCAAGCCACCCACGCAAGACCATCAGCGCCCCGAACGGACAACTGAAGAAACGGACGGAGACAGCCGACTCCCCATTGGCCCACAACCCCCCAAGCTTATTGGCTCGCACAATCTCCGACCAAGGCGTATAAAGGGAGCCCAGACCAAGGACGGACTCATTCCCTTACCGACCAGCAAGGATGAGTGAAGGCCCGAAGAAGCCGGAGAGGAATCCGGCGAAATATTGCGATGTTAGGAGGAGCAAGACCGCTGGAGACAGATGCCGAATGAACAACACATATATATATATATATATATATATATATATATATATATATATATATATATATATATATAAATATATACATATATATATATATATATATATATATATATACAAATTTGAACCACCGTTATTTTCGGTCTCTAGGGGTTCTGAAACGCGAAATTTTCTAGTCGGCACTTCCGGATTGTTTCATTGTATCAATCCTATAAGCGGGGTTCCTCCCTATGGGGGAGGGAGGAACCGCGCTAAAAGTTATTGGCCACTCCTTGGGAGGGGTTTTGCTCACGAACAATTTGTGTCTGGGTCAATCCACCTCTTCTTACGTCCATAATTCTTTGTTTCTCCACTTCCCCGAGTTGATTTCCTTTCAGCATTATTTAAAAAAAAAAAAAGACTAATTTACATGAACTGCCACAGCATAAAAAACAATCACATGAACTCTCTCTTCAACAGTTAGAAGAAAACTGAGGTGGTAATAATCCATTAGTACACCTGACAATAGAAAATTAATATTGAGTTTATACTTATTCACGGCGTAGACCTGGTCTTGTCTCACACATATTTTTTTCTGGGCCATTAGCTCCGTCATCCGTGGTGCAGTGAGTAATTTTCTCAACGAGCCGTCAGATGAGAAAATGTTAGTTTTACTTTAACATTTATGCCATTAACATTAACACATTGACGTCCGGTGGCATCAGTTTAAATAGTTTGACGACTTCCTAGTGAATAAACACACACACACACACACACACACACACACACACACACACACACACACACACACACACACACACACACACACACACACACACACACACACACACACACACACACAACAAACAGTTAAACTATGGTAAAATGTGTAACTGGTCATCGAAGTGTTAAAATTCAAAGACCAACAAATATCGAATCTTACAGAAATGAAGACCTTTCATTCAAGTACGTATTTAAGGCTTTAAGTCACCTATTTAAGGATTAGCATGATCCATTGAATGTTTGTATTAATCTAATCTGGATATTAATCTTTTTGTGATACCATTGTGTGCCATTAATGTCACGATCAGTATGACAAATGCCAATGTAAATGAGGGTCCCAAACCAAAATTTCCACGTATGGATAAACATAAATCAAGACAATCTCGGTGGTTAAAATATTTCACTTTAACGACCTGGGTGGGCGTATACGCTCGCCATTGTAGTTCGTGCCGGGACCATATCCACTGAGAAGCTCGAGTTATCAAGGACCGTTACGAGCGTGTATTAGTGGACTAAGACGTTTAGTGGGATCGTCCACTGGAAGCGTTTTCGAGCGGGGGGCTAGAATTGGCTTGGGGCTACAGGCGGATTCACGTTATAGACCCAATATGAGTTGGATCTCTTGCACGAAGCCACTTGTTGTAGCTCGTTCAATATTAGTGGGGTTGCTCACTGGAAGCGTATACGAGCAGGGCTGTGCTACACGTTACGGAAGCTGCTACGGAAGAAACATCCGCTTCTGATCCTACTACATTGAATCCTATGGGGCATCGTCCATTGGAAGCGTATTCGAGCGGCGGTGCGCTACAAGTTACGGAAGCTGCTACGGAAGAAACACCCGCTTCTGATCCAACTACATTGAATCCTACGGGGCATCGTCCACTGGAAGCGTATACGAGCGACACTGCGCTACGGGTTACTGAAGCTGCTACGGAAGAAACAACCCCTTCTGATCCAACTACATTGAATCCTATGGGGCATCGTCCACTGGAAGCGTATTCGAGCGGCGCTGCGCTACGAGTTACGGAAGAAACACCCGCTTCAGATCCAACTACATTGAATCCTATGGGGTATCGTCCACTGGAAGCTTATTCGAGCGGCGCTGCGCTACAAGTTACGGAAGAAACCCCCGCTTTAGATTACATTAAATTCTGCGTCAAGTGATTTGCTTGAAGTCTAAATTCGGCTAGGAGAAATTGTCACCATCACTAACCAACAACAACATTTTTTTCCAATTTCGCGAAAAACTGAGGTTAGCCCACTTTTAACGATTTAGAGCTTGGATTCGTCAAATCATTTGATATCCCCCTCTCCCCCAAAAAGTTGAAGAGCTTCAATTACCTATAAATTTGACCAATTTTAACATTTATAAGTCCCTATTGAGCCAAAATGAAAAAAGGTGAAATTTTCATGTGATCGCATTTTAAAAAATGTTGGTTTCTATCAGCTAAAATTAACTTCTGATTCCATTCAGTCCACTTTTAGGCCCCCTCTACCTATTGGGCAAACTATAATCATGTAATATATTTCTATATTTGTAGTAAATTTCTATCTCTTACTTATACTGATACTCATATATGTGGGAAAATGCCTATCGATTCATCTGGCGATATCGAGGGAAAAGACTAATGCATAATGAGTCTCCCTTATATTGCACCTACATCACAAGTTCCATAGGGAGGAACTCGCGTATGAGGTTGACCTCGTGATACAATCCGGAAGTGCAGACTAGAAAATTTCACGCTTCAGAACCCATAGATCTAGAAAACAACGGTGCTTCACATTTGTGTGTGTGTATATATATATAGACTAATTTGAAATGTCAAGTTCGCTAACGAGCATACTCCGTCCACCGGAATATGGCTTTTGGAGCAATATTTGCGAAAAAAATTCGTAACGCTTACGGTGTCGAGTTCATATACTTGCAGGTACTCGTTTAATAGGTTCCTTAATATAGAAAAACGAATGAAACAATTTTTAAAGCGATATCTGTAATAGTTTTCGAGACAAATTGATACGAATACTTTTACAAACTAATTTTCAGTTTGGGTGTTCCAAACGTTTGCCATTCAGCTAATCTAAGATGGTTAAATTTTGGTTCCGGTTGGACTTAAGGAAGGAAGTATTCGAAAAAAATGTATTAATAGACATGGAATGTTTTCAGGTCTTGGTATATTTTCTAAAATATCTCGAAAACGGCTGGAAAGTGAAGGGTTGACATTCGACAGCTTACCAAATTGTCTACAAAAACGATGTAATATTCTATGGAGCGATGTCAATAAGTGCTTGAAACTTCGAAATTGTTAGTTTCGCTCTTTTGAACGTGTTTTTGTATCTGTTTGCCTAACGATTTATTTAAACAATAACGTCCATTATAATTTACTCAGAATTTTAGGACGGGCTATATATAGTTCACCACTCCTTTCTACCCAGGATAGGGCTGATGCTTTTAGCGCGGTTCCTCCCTCCCCTCATAGGGAGGCACCCCGCTTATAAGGTTGATCTCGTGAAACTATCCGGAAGTGCCGACTAGAAAATTTCGCGTTTCAGAACCCCTAGAGACCGAAAATAACGGTGGTTCAAGTTTGTATATATATATTTGCCTGTTCGCTCATTTCTGGCCTCCCTAATGGTCCGATTGTGATGAAATTTGGTAAAAAAATCCGTCGTTCAATTTGAAAGGTCAAGTTCGTTAAGCAGCAGAATCCGCCCACAGGAAGATGACGTTTGGGGCGAAATTGGCGCAAAAAAATTGTAACGCTTACGTTTTTGAGTTCATAAGCTTGTAAGTACTCGTTTTATAGGCTTCTTGGGCTAGGAAAACGAATGTAACCATTTTCAAGGCGATCGCTTTAACCGTTTTCGAGAAAATTGGAAAAATAGTTTTTGAATACCGTTTTTGGTTTGGGTACTTAGAATCATGGGATTCAGTTGAAAAAGGTTGAGAATCTTGCGAAACGTAAGATTACTATTAGAAAGCTTACTAAATGCTCTACAAAAATGGTTCTAATGAAAGTTTTGATTAGGCGATGTCAATCGGAGAAATAAGTGCTTAAACCTTTAAAGTAATTGATTTCGCTTATTCGAACTGTTCTGTTTGTCTTTAATTTTGGTACTTAGAATTATGGGATTCAGTTGAAACATTTTCTGCATGTTCTACTTTCATTAAAACTAATATGTTGAAATTTTGGTCACGTTTGGAGTAAAGGAAGGGTTAGAATAAAATATTTTATTAACAGACAAGAAAAGTTTTGGTAACTTTGTATACTTTCGTTAGTATCTCGAAAACCTTTGACAATCTTGGGAAGCGGAAGATGGGTTCTGAAGAAAGTTTTAATTAGGCGATGTCAATCGGAGAAATAAGTGCTTAAAACTTTAAAGTAATTGATTTCGTTTATTCGAACGGTTCTTTTTGTCTGTTTTATTCCTTGTTATTTTTTAATTGCTTATAGTTGGATAATGTATTCGACAATAAAACTGGTTAACTAAAATAACAAAAACAATTTATCGTTAGAAATATAGAGTTCCAAGATTCCAAGACCTTGTAACTAGCGGGACCGTTTCTATTGTTAGCCGACCCTTCCAGGTAAGATCGTAAATAAATACCTTTCAAGACAGGTGGAACCAAAATAATAACTGCTTCTATTTTATTCTTTTCAAATTAGACTAGGGATAAGAACGGAACCGATGCTGCAGTTCCTGCGAGTCGGAATTTTTCTTTTTCACCGAAAAGAGCTACACCCCCTAATGAGAATCGAACAGATGACCTTTCGCACGGAGTGTTAAGTGCTTTCGCCTTAACACTCCCGGCTTCCTACCAAACGATTTAATTGTTTTGTTTTTTTTGTTTTTTTGTTTTTTTATTTAATTGCATTTAACAGTAAAATGAATATTTTGGTAAAACAAGGTAAACAAATGTGAAACAGTATTGTACTGTTTTCAAGTGCGAACGCTTTGACAGAGGATGGAGTAATTTCCGCTTAGGACCCTGTCAGTTTCCTGTTGCGGCGCCTTAAATCTTCCTTCCCTTTGATATTTGTTTTTATATTATTCAGAAAAGATCAAAACCTACCAATAACTGCTTCCTTTAATAATGGCACTAGGGATATGAACCGAACCGCGCTAAATAATATTAATTATTAATATTAATTAATAAATAAATAAATTAATAAATAAATACATTTATAAATTAATAAATAAATAATTAATTATAATATTAATTAATATTACTATTTTCGATCAGCCACGCTAGCACTCTCGATACCCTTAAGTCCCTACTCTTTCACCACCTCTCCCTACAAGTCTCGCACAACCTATAAAAGTACAAGTTATGTTTTCACTCACTACGAAGCTACTTGAAACTAATTGAATGCTGTGTATTAGTTTTGTAAAATTTAAGAGATGTTTAAGGGGCATGAGTCCCGAAATAAGATAAAAAACCGTTTTCATTTTAGCACTTTCCTCCGAAGGAAAGTAGGTATTGAGGTTGCACTCATGACGGAATTGTTGAAAAATTTCTTCAAATCTTTATCGATCCTACCTAGTAGACACCGAAAATGACCAGTTAAAATGTATATATCTATCTATCTATCTATATATATATATATATATATATATATATATATATATATATATATATATATATATATATATATACATATATATATGTGCGTGTGTGTCTGTTAACACGATAGCGGCCAGAGTTTTTGTTTTTTTCTTCACGAAACGTGGTATATAGCGTTCAATTAGCAAACGATTGAACGAGTTCGTTAAACACCAAAATCGGTCCACCGGGAGGGGGGGGGGTTACCCCGGACCCAAAACACTAATTTGACTGTGCCAGCCGTTGTTTTTGTTATATTTCAACGAAACTCGGTATTCGTTATGTTAAACTAAAGAGAGAAATATGTTGCAAAAATAAAGTAAATCGGTTCATTAGGAGGGGGGGGGGTTACTCCGGACCCACATTACCAAATTACCACTACCAGTAATTTTTGTTACATTTCAACAAAACTCGGTATTCGTGGTGGTAATCAACAGAGAAAAATGGGTTGTAAAAATAAATTAAATCGGGTTATTTGGAGGAGGGGTTTACTCCGAACCTAAAGTACTATTATACCCATACCGGACGTATTTTCTGCTGTATTGTAACGAAACGCGGTATACGTCGTGGGTAACTCATGAGAAAGATGTGTTGTAAAAATGAAGTAAATCGGTCTATTGGAAAGGAGGGTTTACTTTAAACTCTGTTTCATTGTAATTATCCCGCCAGACGTAGGTTCCCAAAGCCGCCGCGAGGAGCGCTATCTCCCACTAGGGGGACTGTATCCTGTTCCTGCGTCAGATCAAAAGACGGAAAATGAAGTTTTTGTGTATTTATTAAGTAGTACAGTATCATGTATTAACGTAACTCTGGAAGCAAATTATTTACAAAATTAATAATTGAACAGTTCTCATAAGAAATGTAAATGAGCAGAACTATTCACGTTTTATTTTACTTATATACGTTATTTACAGCAAATTATTCAGTAATGTAGTCTACACTACAAAAATTCTGAGGAAAGTGCTAAGTTATGCAGCTCCTGCGTGACGGACTTTATGCCATTTCAATGACTATAACCATGACTCGGGAGCTGGTTCTCGTAAGACCCTTCTGAAAAAACCTTCCTGAAATGGACTTCGCACCTCTTCAAGACTAAAACATTATCAGGTATCAATGTATCCTATACGGAATAAAATAGGAACAACAACATACATCGTATGTTCAGCCGGTAAAATAGAAACACGGGAGCATATGAAAGCGTGGTATGAAGTCGGTCTTTGTCATCAGATACTCATGGATTATGCGCTTATGGCTAATTCTTAGCCTCGCAAGGACTACTTCATTTTAATTTCTTTGTTTATAAAATTTCGAGGTATTATATGTCTGTGTAGTTTGATTTCACTAGTATGTCTAGTAATGTCATAGGTCACACGGTGGGTATGTAATTTCTTCTGTTGCAAGTCTAGTGTGCCTGTCGCAGTCGTATTCAGAAAATAAAATAAATTCTCAAAACTGCTCCCAATATTTTGTCTAATACTTCCTAAGTCCAAATGTATGTATCTTAGTTCACACAAATTTCAAACGTCAGAAAAAACTTTTAAGCTCAAGCCTTTGTTTTGGATACTTCGTTGTACTTGTCAAAATCTCAAAAGTGTACCTTTGAGTCTATGAACGCAAAACCGTAAGCACTACGAGATGAAAGAAGTCCGACTCGCAGGAACTGCGTCATCTTAGCGCGGTTCCGTTCATATCTCTACTGCTATTAGTAAAGGAATACTAGCAGTTATTGGTGGGGTTTGATCTTTCGTGAACAATATCAAATAAAATCTCGAAGAGAAAACAGATTTAAGGCGCCACAACAGGAAACTGACAGTATCATGGCGACATCCCCCACCTTCTCAACGTTCGCTCTTGGACACACTATAACAATGTTTCACATTTTCTTACCTTGTTTTAGTCAAATACTCGTTTTAGTATTAAATGAAATTAAACTGATAAACAATCAGTTAAAACTTTAGGTAAACAGATACAAAACCTGTTCAAAAGAGCTAAACTACTCTTGATCTTATTTAATCATGTATATGGGGGAGGGGGGCTTTTTGCGAAGACCACATCCAGTTATTTCTCCAGTCAATTTTGAAGTATTTGTAGTGATTATAACAGTGATTCAGCGCATGCGCATAACTCATTAGAATTTATATTCGTTGTTGCTGGTTGTAAAGTAACCTTCACGGCCCGGAGACCCGATGGCCGTGAGGGTTAAGGCGTGAGCACTTAACACTCTGAGCCAAAGGTCGTGGGTTCGATTCCCACTAGGGGTGGTGGCTTTTCTTTAGAAAAAAGAAAAGGCATCAGCCCTATCCTGGCTAGAAAAGGGTGGTAACCTATAGATAACCCGTCCTAAAATTCCTAGTTAATAGTAAATGGACGTTAAAATTTAAATAAAAAATAAAGTAACCTTCAACACTCTTGTCGATCAAACTCGCTAAAATTAATATAATTCTATAAATTTTAGCGAGTTGGATTGACATGAGTTTTGATATCTTCCTGAGCGAGCGTAGCGAGCGGAAACGCATAGCACGTATGCCGATAATGCGAAATAAATATAAAATATAAATATGTTGTAGAACCACCGGACAAAAAGATCGATGACGAGGCCCCTAAACTTCACAATTACCATTGATTTTTATAATATTAACCTTTTTATTAATAAATATTGCTTGCTGAAATATATTCCGCTTATTTTCATTTATGCTTTACAAGTCTAAAATTATTACAAATACAAGTTATCCAACGGTTAGGTAGAAACCATATTTTATAAATATATCATGAAGATTAGATAGTTAGCCGTCGAGGTGATAAGCAAACATGGAATAGTTGGGATTCGGCTAAAAAGAAACCTCAATACGATTTTTGTAAAACAAATTCTATATTCAGGACGTTTCGGCTACTCTTTGGTAGCCTTTGTCAGCAATGAAAATGCCGGGAGGCAGAGGAAGACCATTTTTGCTTTTATAAATATTGTAGTCAAAAAAAGTTAGTTTTAGTAGTGATTGGGGGCGAGGTTAGCTCAGTGGTAGAGCACTGGACTAATATGCTGGAGGCCTGGGTTCAAATCCCGAGCAAGCAATAAAGATTTTTTCTTCTAGTGTCTTCGTTCATGGGTTTAATTCGGCCTCCTTGACCGTCCCTAGGCCAACCCAGCCTTTAATTAATTTAATAATGGGTACCTTGGGTGCTAATGACTCTAGCAGTCGAAGCAGCCAAGGGGAAAATCAGGCGGCCGGTGCATAGTACTGACCACACTATCTCCCTAGTGTCCGTATGGTCATGAATCAGATACCTCTATAGTATCTGCCCCTCAGGGCCCTCGTGGCCTGTTACGGGACTGATTTTTTTTTTTTTTTTTTTTTTTTTTTTTTTTTTTTTTTTTTTTTTTTTTTTTTTTTTTTTTTTTTAGTAGTGATTGAAGTAAATTTAAATACTTTTCACTAATATATTAACTTTTGATTAGTATATTTATATAATATGGTTTTTAACCTTGTATAAAAATGTAAGGAAAGAATAGATAACCTGCAAAGAACCTTTAAGCTAATTAGTAAGTACCAAAATCACTAAAGATACTTCAAAGTGACTGGATGTGCTCTTCGCAAACAGACCCCGGATTTTTTTTTTAAATTTATTAACGTCTTTGATAAAATGGGTATTAAAATTCTTAATTAGATTAAAATCGGCGCAGTCTTTGCTACCCCCACTTTTGGCCGCCCCTACCAACATGCCGCACTCGTATATAGACAGGGAGGTCTCTCGCCCTGCCCAGTGTATACCTTCATCTCGCTGTTAGTCCGTACGGCTCTCCTCAACACACAACACCTGCCACGTCTCACTCAATTCAGTCAGTAGCCGTAAGTAATAAATTTAATAAAATGTAAGAAATCCTTTTTTAAATATGAAACATTATTGTGTCATATCGTGGTAGAAAATATTTGTCTTTTTGTCAACTCGGAGAAAAGCATTTACCGCTCTCAAAGCTGTTGGCTCAATATTAATTGATATTATTTTTTCCGTTTAACCTTTCAATGGAAATTGCAATAACATTTTTTTTCAATTTTCCAAGAAATAAATCAATCCTGACAAGTCCATTAGAATACACTTCATCATTGTCTGTATTTTATAAAAATGAAATTATCTTCAGTTTCTGAAAGAAAAACTAAGTTATGAAACTGAAAGAGAAAAAATGGGATCTATTTTATGAATTATTTTACTTGCAGTAAATCTATATAGAATTGGAGATGCAACTTTATTTTATGAATTAATGAAATATATTATTTCAGTTTGGATTCCATAGATTTTGTTTTACTTTTCAAAAATTTATATACAAATACGAGAAATTTAAAATATGGTTATATTTTCTTTATTTGAACATATGATTCACTGTGCAGCCCCTCAAAATTTTACCTCCCATTTTTTTTTTTTTTTTTTTTTTTTTTTTAATTCTAATGAAACATGTAGTACCGATCGATTGGTTAACATTTTTATAAATTACTTTCCCAATTATTTTGGGAACTAATGATTTTTGATTTTGAGTGCCAATAAGCCTTACTACTAGTATTATTTTTCAATGTTCCATTCCTGCTGGTGAAATGGATTTAATCTCGGCTTTTCTATTGCAAATCTTATTGTAATTTGGCGGCAATACAAGAGTTAAAAGTGTAAGAAATCAGCAAATTTGTGAATTTAGTGTCTTTTTCTTGCGTTCATCGTCAAATTTTGGCAAAGGCCGCCCGAAAATTTAGTCTCATAATGCCAAGGGACATCAGTAAATGCGTTAATATATGTTATTAATATTGTCTGGGATTTTAACTAGTGGAGATTGAATATATCAGAGATCGGAATCAGAGAGCCTTACAATATTGGTAATTAGGTAAATAATGAGAAAGCCTTTTGTAAGGTTATAACAAACCAAAAAACGGATACTTATGAACATTTTAATAAATATCATCAGCCTTTTCATTCTTCAGTAACCCGTCAGACGCAAGTAAAACCTTCCTCCATCCTGTGATTGGTAGCTGAAGTAAAATACATCACCATATTCGTCCTTCCTGTGATAGGCGGCTGAAGAAGACTACCACATCATCATCCTACAATAGATAGCTTCTGTTTCTTCCTCCGAACTCTTACAGGTGACTAAATAAGACTGCTTCTATTTCTTCCTTCGTCCTCTAATTGGTGGCTAAAGAAGGCTGTTTCTCCATCTTTCTCTGCCCACTGATAGGTTCCTGAAGAAGGCTGCTTCTTCTTCTTTCTCCATCCACTGATAGGTTCCTGAAGAAGGCTGCTTCTCCTTCTTTCTCTATCCACTGATAGGTTCCTGAAGAAGGCTACTTCTCATTCTTTCTCCAACCACTGATAGGTTCTTGAAGAAGGCTGCTTCTCCTTCTTTTTCCATCCACTGATAGATGACTAAATAAGACTGTTTCTCTATCTTCCGCCGTCCACTGATACGTTCCTGAAGAAGGCTGCTTCTCGATCTACCTCTGTCCACTCATAGGTTCCTGAAGAAGTCTGCTTCTCGATCTACCTCCGTCCACTCATAGGGTCCTGAAGAAGTCTGCTTCTCGATCTTCCTCTGACCACTGATAGGTTCCTGATGAAGGCTGCTCCTTATTCTTTTTCCATCCATTGATAGGTGACTAAATAAGACTGCTTCTCTATCTTCCTCCATCCACTAATACGTTCCTGAAGAAGGGTGCTTCTCGATCTACCTCCATCCACTGATAGGTTCCTGAAGAAGGCTGCTTCTCCATCTCCCTCCATCCACTGATAGGTTCCTGAAGAGGGCTGCTTCTCCTTCTTTCTCCATCCACTGATAGGTTCCTGAAGAAGGCTGCTTCTTCTTCTTTTTCCATCCACTAGTACGTTCCTGAAGAAGGCTGCCTCTCGATCTACCTCCGTCCACTAATAATTTCGTAGTTTGATGAGTGATAATTCAACTAGTTTGCCTCATTATCTTCATTTGTCCTGATGGCCTGATCCTCTTTCACTATCTTGTGCTGGCGTAGGCTGCTGGCTCCCTTTCGTTGTCTTTTTAGTGGTTGCTGAAGAAAGCTGTTCGTCGCATACTCTTTCATCGTCTTCTACTTGGTTATCGAAGAAGGACGCCCCACCAACTTCTTCAGTACGTTAATTGGTTTCTAATGATGGTAGTAATTCTAACACTTTTCCACTATCCTATGATTTGCATACGAAGAAGGCTGCCAGTTAAACCATCTTCCTATATCTTCTAATAGGTTCCTTGAGAATCCTACCTCACTCTTCCTCTGTCTTCTGGTACGTCGCTGAAGAAGGCAGCTTGATTCATAATAGGTTTCTGAAGAAGGCTGCCATTTAAACCCTCTTCCTATATCTTCTAATAGGTTCCTTGATAATCCTACCTCACTCTTCCTCTGTCTTCTGGTACGTCGCTGAAGAAGGCAGCTTGATTCATAATAGGTTTCTGAAGAAGGCTGCCAGTTAAACCCTCTTCCTATATCTTCTAATGGGTTCCTTGAGAATCCTACCTCACTCTTCCTCTGTCTTCTGGTACGTCGCTGAAGAAGGCAGCTTGATTCATAATAGGTTTCTGAAGAAGGCTGCCAGTTAAACCCTCTTCCTATATCTTCTAATAGGTTCCTTGAGAATCCTACCTAACTCTTCCTCTGTCTTCTGGTACGTCGCTGAAGAAGGCAGCTTGATTCATAATAGGTTTCTGAAGAAGGCTGCCACCTTCCCTCTCACCCTCCGCGTATAAATTCTTTCAAAACAAATATTTAGTGAATTTAATTTATGAATGTAATATTTAAGGGCCTCAAAAAGAAATAGAGATAAAGTTCTGATATGTGACAGGAAAAATAAAATTCCTTTGATGTGCAGGCATTGATAAAAAAATGCCATTGATCATTTGCAATTTAGATAAAAAATTACGTAGTGGTCTTCATTGTATTTTCCACGACAAAAAAATATTCTCAAGAAGAAATTTAAAATAGCCTGTCAGTATGAATTAATTACACACTTTTATCACCTCAAGCGAAATGTCTAATTCCTGACCCTTTCTCAATCTGACCCAGAGGTCCCTTTTTATTTTAGATGGTGACAATCCGCAAGTCTCCTTTCGTTTAATATGACCACTAACTAACGAGGCGCAAGGCCAAAGATGTCATCGTGCAGGTATTTATATTACCCTCGCCAAATACAACCATGACTAGCTTTATGTAGCATTTTCAAGAGCTAAATCAATGCAAGATTCAAGAATCCAAATAATCAAGGAAATGCTCTAAATCTGATATTCCAGTTATTGCATTGTAAATATTTATATGACATGATTTTTTGTTTAAAATAAATTCAATACAAAATACTCAAATTTACAATACATCAATATAATCCAAGCAAGAGCAAACTATGATATTACTGAATAAAATGAGGCCATAAGACTCTTGAAAATGTTGAGCCCTAAGTGTAAAGTATTAAAATTGCTAGGACTCGTGATTCTCAGTTCTTCAATTAATACTCAGGAAATGGTTAAGGGCTATAAAAATATTTTCGATTATGGATACCAATACTTGAGAGGACTTAAGCAACCCCCAATAGTTTCAGTGCGTTTTCTCCTTCCATTCGTAGGGAGGAAGTCTGCTTATCACGCAGTCCAGAGGTGCTGACAACCAATATCCACGTTTCAGAACACAAAGAACACGAAAATCTAACTATTTGGGTTCATAGTTTCGAACCCGTCAACTCCGCACTGTGAGTCCTAGACGATTTTGACCGAGCCTATGTCTCTCCCCGAAACAAGACCTACACGTGTGCCAAGTTGGATCAAAATAGGTCGAACTCTGTGGATTTGTATAAGGAACGAACATAAAGACTGACAGCTGGTAGACGTTTTTGACCTAGCCGAGGACACCCCCCGTATCAAGATCTAACTGTGTGCCAAGTTTGGTCAAAATCGGTCGAACGGCATGGATTTGTGTAAGGAACAAACATAAAGACAGACACCTGGTAGACGTTATTGTCCTGGCCGAGGACACCCCATCTATCAAAACCTCCCTTTGTGCCAACAGAAAGACAGACGCGGGATTATATATATATATATATATATATATATATATATATATATATATATATATACAGGGTGTCCCGATTTTAAATGGCAAAACTTCAGGAGCGTGTAGACAAAAAGTCTTTTAGAGATTTGCTCGTTTTGGAGAAAATCGCAAAAGAAGAAACGAAAAAAGTTTTCATTTTTGTACTTACTTATTTAAATTTTCAATGGAAAAAATTTTCATTGCCAATTGTTTCAAGCAACCAATTAGTAAAATTCAATCTCTTGACGCTGATATAGTTTTCGTATTTATTTAATATAGTTTTCGTATTTATTTGATCGTAGTTTACATATTTATTTGATATAGTTTTCGTATTTATTTTATTTAAATACTTTTCCGATTCAAAATGTAAGTATCTTAGTAACGATAACAACTATTACTTGGATCCATGTTTGGGAATGTTATCGAAACCAAAATTTACTTTTATTATTGGTGCGTCGACTTTTTCTGCATTTTCAACCAGATATTTCACAAAAATTCCATGCTCCTTCTTTAGGCTTTCTTTGTCAGTGATTTATGTTTATGACTTTGATTTTTCTCCATTAAAGTAATTTCTGCTATTTCTATGTCCTGCAAACTTTTTTCCGCTAAATGGTAGAATTTAGAATTCTGTCCCAAACCATCCCTATTCCCCAGCACGACGTTTGACCAGGATGTGGTCCCGCGATCTGCTTAAAGCAATACAAGGGAGTGATAACGGAGGTTATCTTCTCCCCACAAGCCCCTAGGGAGACTGCAGTTCTCTCGTCCCTTTTCCAGCTCCAGTACTTCCTACTGCTGCTGGTTGAGGAATGGGGGTACGGCTGCCCCTAGTCATTTCGCGTGCCCGAGGAGACAGGGGCAGCTGGTGCATACGCTCGTTATCGCATAACTGTCATGTAAGCACATTACAAAATGTAATTTTTTTGCAGAAATGTAATATCATTAAATGAATAAATAAATAGAATTCTGTCAATATTTCCAAATATCTTGACTTTAATCTTAAGTCAAAATTAAATTATTTTCATTTTACTCAAATTAAAATATTGAGTAAAATGAAAATAACGCTTCAGTTATTTAAAATGACGAACTAGCTGTAGAAGACTATGGTTGCAAGGGATGTTTGTAGTGGTTTAGGGGAGTAAAGAAGTAAAAACTGCCTAGCCTCAAGTGCCTGATCAGCTCTATGTATTGCAGTTTTTTTTTTGTTTTTGTTTTTTTTTTACGGCGCATCGACGTCTAGGTCATTAGCGCCGACGCAGTAAGGAATTTTCTCAACAAGCCGTGAGATGAGAAAATTCCGCATATTGATCTAAAGCGTTAGCCACTAGATAACTTTATTGCAGTTATTACTAACAATTTTTTTATGCCTCCCAACGAGTACTATTGAATATTTTTGGAAGACAAAAAAAAACAAAACAAGTGATTAGAAAATACAACTGTTTTATTTGTGTACTGTGCCTGATGCGTTAACGAATAATGTTTTTAACAATCAGTTCGATCAGAGAGTACAAACTTTATTTAAATTTATCATGTCAGAATAATGTATCCCTAAATTCTTTGTTTGTGTTTTAATATTTATAATTTTATTTATATTCGCAGCAAATAAATGAAACCTCAAGATGGAGAGTCCTACATCTGTTGATGATGTAGGCTTTCCAGTTTCTGTAACTTGATTCGTTGAAGATAGGAATCAGTATGGCAAGTAATGGAAGGTGCTTGTTTGACCTATTGCTCCATACACCCTCCAACTGACGGCGCAGGACGTGACTCCCGCCCACTCCTTGGCAGAGAAACGCAGCACCCTACTCATGGCTCCTTTAACCTCTGCCACGCCGTCTAATTTCATTATTTGTGTTGTTGTTATTGAAAAACTCCGGAATAACTTTAGCTATTTGTAAATCCACTTCATACGCGCCATTATGACTCATTACAATAATGCAGTTCTTAAACGTGGACTCCTTAACCCTACAGACCTCACGCCCGTCTTAGCAACTCTAGAGCTATTGTAGGGGTCTCAGCGCCGCATCCTCCGTTTAAGGTCAGGAATTAAAAAGTCCGTCTCGCAGGAACTTCACCATCTTAGCGCGGTTCCGTTCATATCCCTAGTCTAATTTGGAAAGATTAAAATAGAAGCAGTTATTATTTTGGTTCCACAAGTCTTTTCTTTTTAATTAATTATTATACTGGCGTGTCAAACCTTAAGGTCACTAACGCCATTCCTGTGTGTAGTAAAGTCTTGAAAGGTCTTGAAAGGTCATGATTTACGATCTTACCTGGAAGGGTCGGCTAACACTAGAAACTGTCCCGCTAGTGACAAGGTCTGGAATCTTGGAAATCTATATTTCTAACATTAAATTGTTTTTGTTATTTTACTTAACCAGTTTTATTGTCAAATACATTATCCAACTATTAGCAATTAAAAAATAACAAGGAATAAAACAGACAAAAAAACGGTTCGAATAAACGAAATCAATGAATTTAAAGTTTTAAGCACTTATTTCTCCGATTGACATCGCCTAATTAAAACTTTCTTCAGAACCTTTTTTGTAGAACATTTAGTAAGCTTTCGAATGGTAATCTTCCGCTTCCCAAGTTTGTCAACGGTTTTCGAGATACTAACGATAGTATACAAAAATACCAAAACGTTTTTTGTCTGTTAATAAAATATTTTATTCTAACCCTTCCTTTACTCCAAACGTAACAAAAATTTCAACATATTAGTGTTGATGAAATTCGAACATGCAGAAAATGTTTCAACTGTATCCCATAATTCTAAGTACCAAAATCAAAGACAAACAACCCTCCCTAGGAAGGACGCTAAGCAGTTTAAAAGCTATATCTTGGAAATACATATCTCTTACATTAAATTGTTTTTCTTAACCTGTTTTATTTTCAAATAAATTATCCAACTATAAGCAATTAAAAAATAACAAGGAATAAAAAACAGACAAAATGAACAGTTCGAATAAGCGAAATCAATTACTTTAAAGTTTTAAGCTCTTATTTCTCCGATTGACATCGCCTAATTAAAACTTTCTTCAGAACCTTTTTTGTAGAGCATTTAGTAAGCTTTCGAATGGTAATCTTCCGCTTCCCAAGATTGTCAACGGTTTTCGAGATACTAACGAAAGAATACAAAGTTACCAAAACTTTTCTTGTCTGTTAATAATATATTTTATTCTAACCCTTCCTTTACTCCAAACGTAACCAAAATTTCAACATATTAGTGTTGAGGAACTTCAAAGGTGCAGAAAATGATTCAACTGAATCCCATAATTCTAAGTACCAAAATCAAAGACAAAAAGAACAGTTCGAATAAGCGAAATCAATTACTTTAAAGTTTTAAGCACTTATTTTTCTGATTTACATTGCCTAATCAAAACTTTCATCAGAACCATTTTTGTAGAACATTTAGTAAGCTTTCTAATGGTAATCTTACGTTTCCAAAGATTCTCAACCTTTTTCGAGACATTAAGGAAAGTATACAAAGTTACCAAAACTTTATATGTCTGTTAATAAAATATTTTATTCTAACCCTTCCTTTACTCCAAACGTAACAATAATTTCAACATATTAGTTTTAATGAAAGTAGAACATGCAGAAAAATGTTTCAACTGAATCCCATGATTCTAAGTACCCAAACCAAAAACGGTATTCACAAACTATTTTTCCAATTTTCTCGAAAACGGTTAAAGCTATTGCCTTGAAAATGGTTTCATTCGTTTTCCTAGCCCAAGAAGCATATAAAACGAGTACTTACAAGCCTATGAACTCAAAAACGTAAGGTTTACGATTTTTTTTGCGCGAATTTCACCCCAAACGCCATCTTTCAGTAGGCGGATTTTTCTGGTTAACGAACTTGACCTTTCAAATTAGACGAAAGATTTTTGTATCAAATTTCATCAAAATCGGACCATTCGTCTGGGAGCTACAGAGCGAACAGACAAATATATATATATATATATATATATATATATACACACAAATTTTAACCACTATCATTTTCGGTCTCTATGGGTTCTGAAACGCAAAATTTTCTAGTCGGCACTTCCGGATTGCGTCATGAGATCAACCTTATAAGCAGGGTTCCTCCCTATGGGGGAGGGAGGAACCGCGCTAAAAGGACACTTTTTCTGCATCATATCATTTTAGTGGAGACGAGTATAGAAAAGTCCGACTCGCAGGAACTGCGTAATCTTAGCGCGGTTCCATATGTGACTGATGGCAAGGGTACCTTAGGCTGCACCTAAATTGGACCCGTATTTCTCCCGATCCGATTTCGTTTGATTGACAACGGTTGACGTGAGTGCCTACAGTGGTCTCGACCCGTTGCGATCCGATTCAGTCACAGCTCGTCAGTAGTGACCTCGTAGTGAAGTGAAAATGGGTGATGAATTTAAGAAATACCACCTAATAAGTGGAATAATAATAATAGAAATCTTCGATTAGGTTGAATGTTGGAGGTAAGAGAAGTATTGGTATTCATATTTTAAAATCATTTATAAGAATGGTAGCTAGAAGGTTATAAGAATTGGAAGGTTATAAACATTGGAAGGTCATAGACGTTGGATAATTATAAACATCTTTCCACGCAATTTAATAAACAAGGGAAACAAAAAACAAAAATGTGAATTGACAAAGTTGTTGTAAATTTTATTTTAAAAAAAATGTATTGAAATCGGTTAAGATTTAGAGCCTGTAGACCTTTTTGAAACACAATATGTGGGTTGGCGCCATTTTGCTTCGTCGGCCCGAAATCGGTCTAGAAACAAACATGTTTGAATGAACCGAGAATCGGTGGCCATTGGATTGGATCAAATTGGGTCGGGTCGGGACTAATGTAGGCACCTCCATTGAGATGCATGTGTTTGTTTCTCTTCCGACATACGGTGGCTATTGGATCAGATCGGAACGGGTCCAGTGTAGGTGCCCCCTTACCTGGAGAAATGCGGTCTTCTCAATGTTCGCTCTGGGAAAACACCATTACCAAAACGTTCTCATTTTCTTGTCTTCTTTTGCTATAATACTAAATTTACTGATAAATTCAATTAAAATGTGAGTTAAGTTTTAAGTAATTATTTATCCGTTTGACATCGCCTAATCAAAATTTGCTTTAGATCCTTTTTTGAAGAGAATTTAGTAAGCTTACCTTCCAGTTACCACGATTTCCCAACCATTTTCGAGATTTTTACAGAAATATTCAAAGATCCCAAAACTGTCTATTAATACATTTTTTTTTTCGAATACTTTCTTAACTCCAAATTAAACCAAAATTTAAACATCGTAGTTTAGATGAATTTCAAACATGTGGAAAATATTCTAAATGAATCCAACGATTCTAAGTACCCTACCCAAAAATGAGCTTCAAAAATATTTTTAACCCCTTTTTGTCAACAACTGTTACAGATATCGCCTTAAAAATGGTTTTATTCGTTTTCCTATGCTAAGAAACCTACAAAACAAGTACCTGCAAGCATATGAACTCGTAATGACTGGCGACTGTAGAACTAGGCAAGGGATATCACGCTGCAAGGGAAATATTACCAACAGAGCATAAATTCTATACGCCAGTAATAAAAATAAATGGGTTATACTTTAAGTAGAACAATACTTAATTGGCCCCTTCCCTTTTTTTTTTAAGGTCCTTCGACAACCTAGGTCATTAGCACCATTAAACGTTGTTTCATTTTTAACATATGATGAAGCAAGTTCTTTAATTAACTGTTATTCTAAATTGTTTGTTACCTTGACTATCAACAGTTTTGTTGGCACTATTATTTAATTGGTGGGGGAATTGTACACTAAATCTAAAAATGTTATTTACAAGTTTCTTGTAACAAATATTGGATCTAACCTTAAACCAAGATCTAAACCTAAAATTCTATTTACATAATGATAGTTACACACTCACACACAAACATCCTGTCCTTTAATATTCAAAGAAGTGTTTAATAGGGTGTTGGCATAAACGTATCAAGAAACAATGTAAGCAAAAAATTCCAGCTCTATTAGAAGTCCATGTGAATTTAAAATAACATGCAGCGTTGAAATAATTAGATGCTATTTTGTCATAAACAATAAAACGCTATATGATTCTCGTTATTTACTAGTAACTATTTTCAATCGTCTTCCAATTATATTTTAAGTGAATTAATAACTTCGCTTCATTAGTATTCTTAACGATCCCATTCACAAGGTCCTTGGCTTTGAGCCAAACAAAGTATGAAATTTCGCAGCAGAAGCCACCGATCGTGTCTTGAGGCAAATATCATATGGGAATAATATGTCTCTAATGGGCCCAATTCGCAGGAATTTCGTTATAACAGCAAGATTCCATATATTGCTTGTATCTGATTTGATTTGGAAAGCTTACAGTAGAAACTCTTAAAGATTTCACTTTCAATTGAGCAAAAGCAACACTCCCGGAACACAACGCTTTCTTCGACTGAATTTAATGAATTAATCTTTCGAATAAATAGCTTCTACATACCACGACTTTGTAACCGTTGCACAGTGGACCGATTTCCATAACTAGATGGACAAAACTCAAGTAAAAAGATCATAAAACTAAGGCGATTATATTACTATAGATACTTTAGATAAGGCGAATTCGCAGTATCATCTAGTTACCTTAGGATCCTGGAAAGTTAGGGGCACTTGAAGTTTGGGAAAATATGCGAGAAGCTGCTCATTCCGACATAGTTACCGAGTGTATTTGTGCACTGCAATTAATCAGTTTTTCACCGGGGGTTTCCTTCAAACAAACACCTGACCTTCTGACTACAGCACGCGTGCCACATAAATCCCGACTTTACCGGCTAGAGACATCCTAAGTTCATTCTTTGAGTAATGAGAATGCCACCACCTTATTTATTTATACCTTGCTTGCAAATACCCCTAGAAGATATCTTGAAGGGCGAACATCCTTGATTCTATGAAACTTGGTCGGCATACGACACTCAAGGCGCACATTTTGTGAGAATTTGACCAGTGAGGACTAATGGCCTTTATCGAGCCTTCATGTATTTGTACACAAGCCAAGTCCCAGTAAACCGAATACCTCTCCGAAACCCACGGCAGATCTCTATAGACGCCATACTCTGCGTTTAACTGGCAAGTAGCTTCAGGTATCCTGAACCAGGGCTTGGCGCTCGAGCTATTTCAAACAAAGGGTCCGTGACTACCTTGAGCTTGTGCTACTTTCCAGCCGGAACCAACGACAGGCGAAAGAACATACGATTTCCTCTACCCGTGAGAATGCCAGCATCCGAGGAAGTGATCAACATAAAAATTATAACATAGTGCTGTTTCAAAACGAGCAAAGATACCTAATCTTAATCTTCTTAAATTGTAGTTACATTTAGCGTGAATTTTTGCAAATAAACAGTGCTAATCATTAGAAAATCGAATAGAAAAAAAAGGCGGCCTTGTCATGTTCATGTAATCCTTAATTCCGGTGTGATTTGAAATACTTAGAATAGACATTTTTAATGTTTATTTGGCTCTTAAACGTTTTCCTATTTTTTGAAACCAGATCTTTGACTGTTAAGATTGCGAAGTTAGATAACGTCGGGATTTGGCCGTGTGGTGTCTCAATAAAGCTACATTTTTTATGAGAACCGTGAGGCCATACATAGTTCTCCTTCTTTTCTTCGCCAAAATAAAAAGGCTTGAATTTGAAGCCGAAAGGTCAGCGAAAATAAAACACATTGTCTCATAAAAAATAAAGATTTATTATGATATCACACGACCGAACTCCGAAAATATCTACCGTAGTTTATATATATATATATATATATATATATATATATATATATATATATATATATATATTTGTCTGTTCACTCTACTTCTGTCCCAAGAACGGCCGATTTTCTTAAAATTTCATGCAAACATACTTTGTCTGACTTGAAATGTCAAGTTCATTACAGAACTTGTCCACCGGAAGGGGTGACATTTGCGCAAATAATATGGCTAAAAAATGACATTTATTTTAGAGCTAGTCTGCTTGCAGCTGCACATGTAAAACTACTTATTATCTAGGCACACGGTAGTGCGCCAGGCCAAGTTCCGGCCTAAGCATACTGTGTGTATGTTACAGGCGGTCTTAGAGCCGATTTTTAGTCTCTCATAACTTTCAACCAGGTAAAGATAAAGTTATGAAATTTTACACAGGTATTATACTACTAGATGTGAGTAAAACTGGAAATTTTCATAATCCTACATCGAATAGTTTTTGAGATATAAGCGATCGAAAATCGGGATTTATAAGACTCACTCACTCATCAAAATTATTAGGCACTTCCCATGATGCTAGAGACTTGAAATTTTGCATGAAGATAGATATGAAGACGTTATTAAAGGAAAAAATCGAAAAATCGCGAAAAGTTGTGTTTGACTCCGCTTCCGGGGCGGGGGCGTGCCAGTTTTGTACTTCCGTCGGAAACCCGTCATTCCGTCCGAAACCCATGATGTGGGGTATCAAATGAATTGTCTCGGTATGAAGAACCTATATCTGATGTTTTAAGAAACAATTAGACGCATATAGGCTCGGTAAAAATTTTATACCAGCTGTCTGTCTGTATGTTTGTTCCTCTTACAAATCCGTACCGTTTGACCGATTTTGACCAAACTTGGGACACAGATTGGTCTTGATACGGGGAGAATCATAGGCTAGGTTAAATTGTCTATCATCTGTCTGTCTGTCTGTTTGTTTCTTATACAAATACACACCGTTTGACCGATTTTGACAAAATTTGACACATATGTCGGTCTTTATCCGGGTAGTGTCATAGGCTAGTCAAAATCTTCTATCATCTGTCTGTCTGCATGTTTGTTCCTTACACAAATTCACAACATTTGACCGATTTTGACCAAACTTGGCACACAGGTAAGCCTTGGTCCGGGGAATGCACTAGGCTAGGTAAAAAAGGTCTTTCAGCTGTCTGTCTGTATGTTTATTCCTTATACAAATTCACACCGTTTGGCCTATTTTGACCAAACTTGGCACGCACGTAGGTCTTGATACGGGAGTGACATATTACCTATGACGTTTTCTACATTTTGTTCCATCGGAAAGCCATCAATCCTTCTGAAACCCATCATGTGGGGTATCAAATGAATCGTCTTGGTAAGGAGAACCTATATTTGATGTTTCAAAAAACATTTCGACGCATCTTAACAAAAACAGTTGTGACTTCTTTCTTAAATGTAGTAAATAAAGTCGTAGGGGTTCATTGCATAATATACGTACTTCAAAGCACATAATAAGTTTTTCAAATCGAGCCATCTAAATTACAAAGTTTAGGATCACAAACCCAAAATGTATCGTCTTTGTTCTTATATTTTTCTTGAAGGCCTTTTGCACTTTCCCTACTGTGATCTTTATCCTCGGGATTAGGGGCCTGTGTTTTACAGTGTAATAGTTTAGTTAAGAGAGCAATCAATTTGTCCTCTAGAGTAATGTCATCTGGAAGAGCTTCTAACTTTTCTAGTCTAGTGATTAGATGTATGAAGGTTGATTATTGGTATCAAATATCAAGCAGTAAGGAGAACCTTATGCAGAATCCAGAGTACAAAAGCCAGTAGGTATGCGGCAACTAAATTATATTTAATACTTAGAAAAAAGTAATGAGATCCCCAAAAAAAACATAAATGTGAAATAGAGGCCAAGTTCCTGCCCCCACAAAGAAACACTCCCTTCCTCAAAAATATCCCCTCCCCTTTTTGGAACTCCTTATATTTTACTAAATATTTGGAAAACGGTTGTGAAGAAATAAGTGCCTTACACTTCGAAAGTATTTGTTTTATTTGTTATGAAAGGTTTTTTTGTGCTTGTTATCGTCATTTTTTATTGCTTGCTTTTTTAGCGTGGTTCCTCCCTCCCTCCATAGGGTGGAAACCCGCTTATGAGGTTGACCTCATGACGCAATCCGGAAGTGCCGATACGAAAATTTCGTGTTTCAGATCCCATAAATCCATAATATAACGGTGGTCCAAATTTATATGTATATTTGCCTGTTCGCGCTCCTAAAAATGGTCCGATTTTGATGAATTTTGGTACAAAAATCTTTCGTCTAATTTGAAAGTTCAAGTTCGTTAATCAGCAGAACCCACCGGAACAAGGATTTTGAAGCAAAATTCGTGAAAAAAACAAAAAAACAATCGGAACGCTTACGTTTTCGAGTTCATATGCATGCTGGTACTCGTGTTATAGGTTTCTTAACGTAGAAAATCGAATGTAACCATTTTTAAAGCGATATGTGTAATCGTTTTTGAGAAACATTGAAACACCTACTTTTCGAACTACAAAAAAGGTCTTGATGTAATTTTCGATTGGGCGATGTCAATCCGAGAAATAAGTGCTTAAAACTTCAGAAATGTTAGTTTTGTTCTTTTTAACGGGGTTTTGTCACTTTTATGACCAGCTTATTTTCCCTGACGGTTGAGGAAAAAGCAAGAGTGTTGAAACCTCCAAGTGGTTAATATCCTGTCTTTGAAATCTTCCATATTTCCGGAGGGGAAATTATGTCAAATTTAGATACGAATCTTTGCCGAAATAAGGTTCGGCTACTCTAGGGTGACAACATGATGATCCTGCCGACTCGCCTATTGATTTGATTAATGTACGTTAACTCCGTGCCGGAAAAAGTGCCGACTCGAATATTTCACGTTTCAGAACCCATATATTACGAAAATAAGATTGGTTTAAATATATATATATATATATATATATATATATATATATATATATATATATATATATATATATATATATATATATATATATATATATATATAGCTTATAAATAATTGGACACAAGAAATCCGATGAAACTATTTCTTAGGCTATATCTATAATTGTTGTTGAGGAAAACGGAAAAATAAATTGGATTTTTAGGAAACTTTCGGATATATCTATATATATAAAAATCACGTGTCTGTCTGTTTTTCTGCCTGTTTGTTTGTTTGTTCCTTATACAAATCCACACCGTTTGACCGATTTTGACCAAACATGGAATAATGGTAGGTCTTGATACGTGAAATCTCCTAGGCTAGGTCAAAATCTACCAGCCGTCTCTCTGTATGTTTGTCCCTTATACAAATCCACACCGATCGTCCGATTTTGACTAAACTCGGCACACATGTGGATCTTAATCTGAGGAGTGTCGTAGGCTAAGTCAAAAACGTCTACCAGCTGTCTGTCTGTATGTTTGTTTCCTGTAAAAATCCACACCGTTCGTCCGATTTTGACTAAACTCGGTACACATGTAGATCCTAATCTGGAGAGTGCCGTAGGCTAGGTCAAAAACCTCAACCAGCTGTCTGTCTGTATGTTTGTTTCCTATAAAAATCCACACCGTTCAACCGATTTTGACCTAAGTCGGAACACAGGTAGATCTTGATATGGCGATTGCCATAGGCTAGGTCAAAACGGCTACCATCTGCCTGTCTGTATGTTTGTTCTTTATACAAACCGACACTGTTTGACAGATTTTGATCAAACTGGGTACACAGGTTGGTCTTGATGAGGGGATTGTCATAGGCAAGGTCAAAAACGTCTACCAGTTGCTGTCTGTATGTTTTTTTCAAATATAAATCCACACCGTTAGACCGATTTTTACCAAACTTGGCTTACATGTATGTATGGGGTTCAAAACAGTTACAGATTCGTGTTATTAGATTTTAATAATACTTATTTGGTTTCTAATTTATTTAGGCTTTTCTATATGCAGAAAGTAGGTGTAGCATGGCACGTCGGGTAACAGCTAGTTCTTGTATAAAACGATGGAAATCGATGTGGAAATCGTAGTATATAAAGGATCTATTTGACAGCTTATTAAGATTCCTACAATTACGGATCTTATGTGGTTTTTGACAGAGCGTTCTCATGTGGAGAAATCGGTGCTGAAATGAAGTCATTCCCACTTAGGATACTGTCACTTTCCAGTTGTGGCGCCTAAGATCTTGCTTCTCTTTGAGATTTAATTTTACAGTTTTCACGAAAGATTAACGTTGACTGTTTCTATTTGTATTCATTTTACTGACTAGGACGAATCAATCAATACAATTTTATAGCAGGGTTTGAGCGGTCAAGTAGAAAGGTCAAGTTCGTTAACCAGCAGAATCCGTCCTCCGGAACACGGTTTTTGGAGCGAAATTCGCGCGAAAAAAATCGTTGCGCTTACTTCATATTCTTGCAAGAACTCGTTTTATAGGCTTCTTGGCCTTGGAAAACGAATGGAACCATTTTTAAGCCAATAGCATTAACCGTTTTCGAGAAAAGTGGCAAAATATTTGTTGAAATGCGTTTTTCGTTTGGGTACTTAGAATCATGGGATTCAGTTGAAACAATTGCTGCATGTTTGAAATTCATATAAACAAACATGATTAAATTTCGGTTATGTTTGGAGTAAGGAACGATAAGAATAAAATATTTTATTAATAGACATGAAATGTTTTGGGGACTTCGTATATTTTCCTTAATTAATTTTTTTTTTTTTTTTTTTTTTTTTTTTTTTTTTTTTTTTTTTTTTTTTTTTTTTTTACTGCGCAGCTACATCTACGTCATTAGCGCCCACATTCAGGGGGGGGGGGATCGAACCCACCATCTCCCGCTTATGAATCCAAGGCGCTAGCCCAGGGGAGACCCCTTATTTTCCTTAATATGTATCTCGAAAACAGTTTGGAATCTTCATAAGCGGATCGTTACCATTCGAAAGCTTACTAAATGCTCTACAAAAAAGATTCTGAAGCAATTTTCGATTAGGCGATTTCAATCGGAGAAATAAGTGCTTAAAACTTCAAATGTGTTTTTTTTTTGTTCTTTTGAACGTTTTTTTTTTCTGTGTTCAAATAATTTTTTAATTGATTTTTTTGTTTTAAATTTAATTTATCTGTAAAATTAGTATTATAGTAAAAGAAAATAAGAAACAGAAAGTAGTGTGTTTCTAGAGCGAACCTTCACAAGCCCAGGTAGTCAGGTATGACCCTTGCAACAGTGACCTATTTGGGATCATAAATTATTTCATGAAAGTTTTACCGAAATTATAACTGTTTCTATGACAACCTTTCCAACATTAGGGATAAGAACGGAACCGCGCTAAGATGATGCAGTTCCTGCGAGTCGGACTTTTTTATTAATGTGGTATGGACCTGAAAGATGAGAGCTACAACGTTCCTCTTTTGAAATTTTTCGATATCTCTAACGGGGACCGAGATATTTTAATTGTGGATATCAATACAGTGAAACCTCCCTATAGCGGACACCTCTGGGAGACCCAAAGTTGTCCACTATAGAGAGGTGTCCACTATAGGGAGGTTTCACTTGGTTCAGAAGGATACGTACCGAATTTGTACATTTAATTAACCATTTAATAATTACCCATAACAAGTTTTTTTTAAGTACATAGAAAGAAGTTCAATAAGTATAAACTTATAACCATTCCAGTGTAGCGAGATCGATTGTAAATCCGTGTCCAGTTCTTAGTTCTCGGAGAACATTTTTGTCACAATTTTCCGTCTATTTCTTCAAAATTTCTGCAGCTTGTGTTTTACCTATCATAATAAACTCGGCAACTTTACGCACACCACATTTTTCGCGATTAGAAAATGTTATCACGTCAATTTTTTCTTTAAGTGCCAGAGATTTCCGATTAGACATATTGAAGAGAAAGCACGATATTAACTCAACAAGAGCTAAAAACCAACTGAAAATTGAAGAGAGGGAATGTGAACGGATTGAGAGTTTTGTAATATTCCCGGAACCGTGATACCTCGTAGGCAAAACAATAGTAATCTGCCAGCGGTAAAATCATATGCTTCTGCTGAAAAGGAACAGGTTCCTGTTGTGAAGTTCCTAGGAAGATATTATTAGTACCTATTCTCTATATATATCTTATTCTTGCAAAGAGTTTGTTATTGTTAACGCATTTTACTGGAAACCTACGCCGATGAGAACGCTTCTATAAATAACATTAGCTGTAATTGTCCTTAGTAAGGAGGTAAAAAATCAGGTTTTTCTGTCCGTGTCCTTTGTACAGAGGCGTCCGCTATATAGAGGTTTATTTTACCTATAGAAAAATTCGGGACTGCGAGAAAATGTCCGTTAATAGAGGTGTCCGCTGTAGGGAGGTGTCCGTTAGGGGAGGTTTCACTGTATTTGATATATATATATATATATATTTTTTTTTTTTTTTTTTTTTTTTTTTTACGGCGCATCAACCGTTTGGCTATTAGCGCCGGGCTATCTACAGGTTGCCACCCTTTTCTAATGCCAACAGCACGTGGTCGGTCACCCATTCAGGTACTGACCACGCCCGACGTTGCTTAACTTCGGTGATCTACGAGAACCGGTGTATTCAACGTGGCTATGGCCGTTGGCTATTAGATATTGCATGTAATTTTTATTTGTTAGAAAGGTCAGTAAGTTTAGAAATTATGGAGGAATAGATTACAATTTTAAATTTGCGATATTAATTAGGAAGCTATTAAAAAAAAAAAATTTACGAACTGGATGTTTTTCAAAATCATGTCGTTAATCTTGTGTATTAATTGTTCAAAGTTTTCTGGAACACCCTTCCTCTTTCTTTCCTCCTTATTAGCCAAAAAAAAAAAAATGTCCTTGGCAGCTTCCTTTGCCCTGATTTCGTCCAAGATCTTCGTTTGCCTTGTAGAAAGGACTCCATTTTCTTCTAAGATCTCTTCAAAACTAGTTGTTTAGAAACAGGTTAACATAAAATATAAACATAGTTAAACCTCATACGATGTTTTTAGCGTGTAATTAATTAAAAAGCTTTTTCAAATTTAAAATTCTAAAATAAATTTCTTTTATCACACTTTAGAGAAGGGTTTGTTATTGATAATTAATAATAAACAAATAATTATCCAATGAAATCAAAATTTTTATCTGATACTTTTAAAAATCGTTTTATAATTTACAGTAGTAAATAACTCTTTATTTCTACATACAAAACTGTAAACAATGTGATAACTGTATTAACCAATAGCCTAAGGATTAGTTTTAAATACCCCGTAGTAAATAACTCCTTATTGCTACACAGAAAAATGTAAACAATATAGTTACATACATACATACATTACATTTTAAGTGAACTTAAAGAACCTGAGTTTGTTGTTCCATGTACCACATTATTTTAAATGTATAAAAATAATGAATGAAGAATGAAAAAGAATTAATTATTCGTTAAATAAAAGAAATCATCCAATGAACAACTAATTAAATGAATAAATTCTTATTCAATAAAAATTTATTGAATAATAAGCCAACTCTTTTATTCATAGAATTAAAAATAAATTAATGGATGGATTATTTATTCAATGAATAAATTCTTATTCAATAAAAATTTATTTGAATGATTATTGAATAACAAATGATTGAATAATGCCCAACTCTGACTGTATCTAGTACCATCGTTCCACAGAAATAGACAAAGTTCCTGAGAGTCGGACATTTCTCGGAATGAAACTATTATTTTGCGCCTTACTCTCTAGTCGTGACGATATCTATAGAGAACCTCCCTGAAAGTTTCAGAGTCTTCTTTTCGCCGTCGGCTCATTAATCTATATGGAAACACGCCAAGATGGCACAGTTCCTATGGACCAAGTCTTCTAGGGATGTGGATGACGCGAATGGCAGTGAACGGGACATTCCAGGTGCAGTCTGTTACTGTCGAAAGAGATGCGGCCATCCGGTGGAGAAGAGATTTTTGAAGCTCTAAGTTGATTTCAATTTAACAATATATTGTAATTGGGAGGTAGTAGGGGCTGTATGGAAACTCGCTAAAATGAAAGGGGGCCTTTGAGACAATCTTTCTTTTGGTGAAGATGAAATAAGTGGTCGCGAAAGTAATATCCCTCCAAAAAAGTAACGTTGAAAAAAATAGGCCAAGTTCCAGGCCCCTCCCAAAAACAGCTTGACTATGGAAGTTATGATATCATAGTATTGGGCCACGTTTTAAGCACTTAATACCTTGTCAAGAACCTTATACTACCTTCTCACTTATATGTGCGATTCTAACTTTTTAACAGTTTTCGTTAAACAATGGCCACATTAACGATCGAATTTATTATAAAATGTCTGTCAACGATTTTGGGTTATTATAAACTCTTTGTTAACTACAACCGATCGGGCTTGTATGAACTCGTAAGTTAAAGCGGGCACGGCCGTATGAAAGTTAACGAAAACTGGCCAAGTTGGAATTGTGCAAATAAGTGAGAAGGTATTATTAGGTTCTTGAAAAGGTATTTAGTGCCTAAAAACGTGGCCCAGTACTACGATATCATAACTTCCATAGTCAAACCGTTTTTGGGAGGGACCTGGAACTTGGCATCTTTTTTCAACGTTAGTTTTTTGGGAGATATCAATACTTTTTGTAAGTGAATTTTTAGTGTGCACCGTCGATGTTTGGCTTGAACGCGGGGACGTGAACTATGTTTGAGGCTATAAGTGGATTCGGCAATAAAATTCAATTTGGGGTAGCACTCGATCAGATAATACACCTGGGATATTATTGGGATTTAGAATTGAAAAAGAAAGAGGTAATGTGGTTCAGGAGATCGCTGAGGCCCAAGTTAGAAAGGTCAGGAGCAAGGGAGTTGCCCATAGCAAGACCTGCAATCTGGTTGTAGAACTTGACTTGGGAGGAGAGAGAGAGCCCGAGTTACAGCATAGGGAAAGGGATTCGACATAGTTTGAGCCGGAGGTAGACCAATCACTCACCACATCTGCATTACCAAAAATTGCAAAATATGCAAAAGCTAATAGGCGGAGTCCGCACAGCAGCCCACTCGAAAAGTAATGACACATCGCAGACTTGGACAAAACGCCTATTGGACATGCGTTACTAACCTACGACGAGACGGCGGTAAAAATGTAGTTCATTCGTTTTTATTGGACTCTCTAAGGGTCACCTACACTGGACCCGTTCCGATCCGATCCAATAGCCACCGACTGTCGGAAGAAAAACAAACACATGCATGTCAATGGAGGTGCCTACATTGGTCTCGACCCGACCCGATCCGGTCCAATCCCATGGCCACCGATTCTTGGCCAGTCAAACATGTTTGTTTTTAGACCGATTTCGGACCGACGTAGCAAAATGGCGCCAACCCGCATATTGTGTTTCAAAAAGGTCTACAGGTTCTAAATCTTAACCGATATCAATGCATTTTTTTTTAATTAAAGGAAATAACATTTAGAACAACTTTGTCAATTCACATTTTTGTTTCGTGTTTCCCTTGTTTATTAAATTGCGTGGAAAGATGTTTATAACCATCTAACATCTATAATATTCCAATATTTATAACCTTCTAATGTTTATAGCCTTCCAATGCTTATAACCTTCTAGTTACCTTTCTTAAAATATGAATACCAATACTTCTCTTAACTCCAACATTCAACCTAATGGAAGGTTTCTATGCTTATTAGGTGGTATTTCTTAACGTAATCACTCATTTTCACTTCACTACGAGGTCATTACTGACGAGCTGTGACTAAATCCGATCGGATCGGGTCGAGACCAATGTAGGCACTCATGTCGGCCGCTGTTGGCCGTTGTCAATCAAACGAAATCGGATCGGATCGGATCGGGAGAAATACGGGTCCAATGTAGGTGCAGCCTAACTCAGAAGCAGCCGCAGTGTCAACCGATAAATTAACTGTATAGAACGATGGTCAAATGGTAATTTATTAGTTTGTTTTAGAACTGAGATTCAGAACACACTTTGCCGCGTTTATAAGAAATACCTCACGTCGATAGCACAACTGCAAAATTGTATTCGATTAGTTTCAATTAGAGCCGTCACTCAGAAAGCAATCTGACGGGACGGCATAGTCTATACCGCTTCGACAGGACGGGACGGTGATAAAATTGTATTTCATTAGTATGTATTAGACACGGAACTCACAACAAGATATGTCAAGATGGTACACGATACATTACTGAATGAGGTGGTGGTAAAAATGTATTTCATTAGTATTTATTAGAGCTGTCACTCACAACGCGATATGATGAGGTGGTAAGATATACATATTCTTAAAGAAACGGTGGTAAAATTGTATTTCATTAGAATTTATTAGAGCTGTCACTCACACACGATATGACGCCATACATTTCCTTACGATGGTAAAATTGCATTTCATTAGTATATATTAGACTCGTCACTCACAAGGAGATGTTACGAGGTGTAAAACCATACGTTACCTGTACGAAACGGTGATAAAATTATATTTCATCTGTTAGCGTCACACTAAAAGCGATCTGACGTGACGTCCATACCCTGTCGAGAATTGGTCCATGAGTATAGAATTACAAAATTATCGCGATGACAGGGCGCCATGACTGATCATCCTCTTGGACGGATAGGATTTCTTCATTTCGTGATGGCTTCCGCTATATTTAGTTTTAGGGATTCAACCAATTTCTAGCAATATTCTCAACAAATTCGAAAATATGTATGAACCTCTCAACGTGGAAAATTTCACTATTCAAATCATAATTAGTTATATACATTGATCTAATAAAATATTTAAAATTTAAATAAGCTAATAAAATGAAATTTAAACATTAGAAAAATAAACAAAATGTATAAAACATTACGTAGTTACACACATACTGGCTGATGTACCCGTCCTTGAAGGAAGTAACAAGGAAATTTAATAAACATAAAATTTGTACACGACCGACTCGTTAGCACAAAACATTATTCGTCAACACTTGAGGCTGAGTGTTCAAGTTAAAAATGTGTACACTCTGACCAATCTATTAGTCTTTTCAGAAACACACATTTTCTGTTTCTATAACACCAATAAATTCTGCTGTTCTTGTAGAGAATCCAGGTAATTTAGGAAAGAAATCAGTACAAGTATTCAAGACGCTGGCCGTTTTTCTTCCTTCGTCTATATATATATATATATATATATATATATATATATATATATATATATATATATCAGGTGTTTGTCTGTCTGCTTTTCTGTTTGTTCCTAATACAAATCCACGCCGTTTGACCGATTTTGACCAAACTTGGCACAAAGGTAGGTATTTATACGGGGAGATGTCCAAGGCTAGAGCAAAATCGTCTACCAGCTGTCTGTTTGTTCCTTATACAAGTCCCCAACGTTTGACAATATAAGATACAAAGAGACCACCAACGGTTATGAAAGGTTTTTAGTAGATAACCTCCTGGAAATGCGTTATGGAAAGAAGATCAAGACTGACTTAGGAGCCGAACAGATGGGAGTGATAGAGAAAGGTAGTTACTTTTTGGGTCTACCTTACCTTGACCGTTTCTCGGAAAACGTTGGACGCATTCTAAGAAAGGTAGGTATCTTGACCGGTTGGGGACTTCATATTCAAACCGATTAAAATCTAAAGATGTCATCCAGTGGCTAGACATGTCAGGAGTGTACCGAGTGTCTTGTACTACCTGCGGATCTGTTGCGAAAAGCGGAAGAAAACACAAGGTACTTAAACAGAAGCATGACACAGATTTCCTTGACTGAGGTATTGGAGAGTGTGAGGAAAGAAAGAAGATGTACGTCTGGATTAAAATTCATGCTGTCTCGGAGAAGAATATGTATGCTAAGGGAGACGGTATACAGAGGGGCCAAAGGTAAATTTAGGGGGAAAAACTGTAGGTTCTGATTTCGGTATCATTTTGTGCTGAGTCGAATGGGACGAATTCTAATTTTGGAAGATTTGTTTTTGCGGTTTTTATAGTAAGCAAAACCTGAAAACAGCAAGTATTCAATTTCGTGATGAACATAGTATTTTTGTACCAAATATTATCTAAATAGGGTCATTTTTGGAGAAATAAAGTGCAAATTTAAGTATATATATACGTAGCAACCAATGCTTTAATATGGTGCCGAAGCTTATCTCCACCTTTCTCACCTGAATCCCGCCTAATTAGCTGCTAATGAGCCGAACAAGTAGTCAGTGATTGTGATAACACCCGTTGATTGGCATCTTCTCACCACGCTCATCACAGATCCACTGGCTCAACAGACGCCTCTATCTTTTGTTATTTCAACATTCCGCAGGATCAGCGAGTACAACATAGTGAGACTACCACCTGTGAGTCATTTATTACTACTAACTATTAGTGTTAGCAGAAGCCGGTAACCTCCCTAGCGGTTGCATATCAGCCAAAGAGGTCCGGGCCAGATAGCAACCAAGGAGATACATTACCAGCCTGTTCTGATGACGTCATAGCTTCCGTGTTTTATTATTTTTCATTGGACTATTATATTTATTTATATTTTGACAGAAGCATGCATTTATAATTTTGAAAGGAATAAATTATTATTATTTTATTAAAAATTGTTTGGGACCTTCTGATATCTTTACCACTATCCTAACACACACACACACACACACATATATATATATATATATATGTAGTTTCATATCATCCATCTATATAGTTTCATTATATCTCTTCCCCTACTTATCCCATCCTCTCTCTGAAATTCCACATTCGTTCCCTCCCATGTTGAATATGTTGAGGCATTTCATTATTTCATTAGTTAAGTTTTAGTTATTTTATTATTTAAGTTATTAAATTACATTTTAGTCCATTATTTAAATGTAATTTTTATTCATATGGGACTAAAATATCCAAGAATAAAGTGATTTTTCATTCAAACATATACGGTTGAACGACAGGAACTTTCGTGACACAAGAGTCACAAAACGTCAAAATATACGCTCAACATCTCTAGTTATCAGGCTTACGCTATTAGTGGCTTTCCACTCAGAAACAAAAACGGTTATCTTTCGAACCTGCGTAGTACACGAAACTTGTAAATCAAACATTCTTGAACGGAGGAAAAAGGAAATCACGAATAATTCTTTTGTTTCTGGGCAACCGACCACACCTTTTCCTGGTCCCAAGAAATACTTACCGCCTAACATCCTCTTGACTAAGGCTTTAGGGGGTTACTAACCACTCAGCATCTTGACACGTATACTTACAGGAAGATGCACTTACCGTACATATGGGAAAAAATATATTACTTTGAGATTTGTTTATCATAAATGAAGTAGTAGAAGCGGGGTCGCCCGTGGTCTAATGGCTACCGCCTTGGATTCATAAGCGGGAGATGGTGGGTTCGATTCCCAACCTCCGGCAGAAATTTTTTCATCCCACGGCTCGCTGGTAAAATTCCTCGCTGCACCCTGGATGTCGGCGCTAATGACCTAGATGTAGATGCGCCGTAAAAAAAAAAAAAAAAAAAAAAAAAAAAAAAAAAAAAAATTAAGAAGAAAAACAGGCCTTTCATGGCGTATAAATTTGCCAAAACTACTAACTCCTTGATGTACAATGTCGTCTGAAAAAACTCATTCACTTTATGTGCCATTGTCGGTGTTGTCGTATCCGAGATGTCAAGCAAATTCTCACGGAAACGTCGCGCGATACATTATACTATAAACCCCAGAGTAGGCCCCCCTCCCCTCCCGGGGCACGGATTTTGTGGGTTAACAAACTCGTTCAATGTTTTGCTATGAGAATGCTAAAAACCAAGTTTCGTGCCGAATGAAGAAAAGCTCTGGTGGGTGTCTGTTGTAGAAATATGAATAATTCCGGATGAAAAAATGTATCTGAAGCAATGTGGGCAAAGCTGGCTCAAAGACGTAAAAATATCTCGAAATTGCTGTAGTAGCATGTCGTTTTTCTCACAAGACGTATTTGTGGAAATTTTTCAAAAACAGAGGACATGACTCTAAAAGCGTGAGAAGGAGAGTAAGGGCGAAGAACAATAAAGGCGAAGGTAACTATCTCGAAAAGAAATGACCATCCTGTCCGATTGCATGAGGAGGCTCGGTCCAAGGAATGAAAACACCTCAAGGGCAGATGACAAAGCTAAAAGCGTTAAATGAAATCAATTGATACAGAACATGATGAGAATTCGAGTTACAGACACTCGTTTTATACGGGACTGTACTAATCATGCAAAAATAATAATAATGTTTATATTTGAAACTAAGACAGGACGAGCAGCTGGTAATAGTCTGTAATTTTACTAATAACGACGAAGCTAACAGAAATCTTTAAATCTATTAAGCATATGGCCGGAGAATGGCTACTGCCTAAAGAACTCCCTGGCCCCGTCCGAAATTAACTGCCCCAATTTTTAAGCAATTCTTTCGAGAAATGCCTTCAGCCTGCGAGTGGTTCCAGCTTGCGTAAGCTAGGGAGCCGACCGAAGGTTGTGCCGGCCACACCTTCCTCTTTTTATGACCTGAATAATAAAAAAGAATATATGTCTTCCTCGGGCCATCAGCTAACCGAATTTACGGTGCCCAATTGTCAACTTTCTTACCGCCCATTAGTTAAGAATGAATCCATTTACGGTTAATTTATGTTAATATCTTAGACGATTAACCTTTTTACGAGTAGATTTAATGGGGTTTATCTCTAATATTTTAAATTGTCTTGTTTCCTGTTTTTGTTCAGCATTAGAAGTTAACACAAAAGTTCGTCACGCAGGAACTGCAAAACTAAGCATGTTCTTCAGAAAACGGGTAGTGTACACATATTTCCTGAATAATTTGCTTAAAATAATATATATATATATATATATATATATATATATATATATATATATGTAATAAACCGCTGACACAATGTACAGCAGAAGCCGGATACAGCGTCCATTTTTTCAGCGCTCCTAGTGGTAGAAGGAACAACCAATTTCTGAGGCGGTTTGGCGGCCTTATTCAATTTGAATGTATTACAACGCAAACCCCAACTTCTAATTCTCTTTAGATACCCACGACGTCTACCGAATATCGATACAGTACACGAGAAAGCCTGCGGCCATAGCCCCGTTGAGTGCACCGGTTCCCATTGATCCCCGAAGTTTAGGAACGTTGGGAGTGGCCATTACCTGAATGGGCGACCTACCACGTGCCGTTGGAATAATAAAAAGCTTGCAATCTGTAAATAGCCCGGCGGATACGCGGTTAACAAAGTATTAAAGAAATGCACGGAAAGAACGGTCGGTATGGTCAAATTAGTATTTTGGGTCCGGAGTAAGCCCCCCCCCCCCGGGATGGATGTTGGTGGTTAACGAACTCAATAGAGTTTAGTAATTTTAGAATTTTCGTATAATTTCTATCATATTTCGATCAAAAAACGATTGTGGATTCAAGGTAAATGAGCAGTAACCATTCGAAAGCTCAATTATAGCTCTTCTAAAAAGAGCTTTTACGCAAATATCGCGAGCTCCAGAAATATGTGGTCAATATTTTGAAGCTGTAGGTTTCGTTCCTGTACACGTCATTTTCCCCTTTGCAGGTACCCATTAAGAAATTAATTTAAGAATAGGTTACGGTCTGGGATCCCGAATCTAGGCCTTGGACGACGCCACTAGAAGAAAAAATCTTTAGTGCTTGCCCGAGTTTTGAACTCAGGTAGCCGAGTGTTCTAGCGCTGAGCTAACCTAAATCCGATGTCAACCTAAATCGCTGGTATTAGGCTTTAGTGATTGGATCGATATCATAAGCAGGTTTTGTCCCGATTGGGAAAGTGAAAACCCGCTTATAAAGGGCAGATTGTTTTCTTTACCTCGTCCCAATTTTAACGAAAATGGCCAATATAACAGGTGCTAATTAATTCACGAAGAGCTACCAATTCTCCAACATTCTTCTTGGCGAAAGCCATCCTGAAACACAAGCATAGGCCGACATCATATGTTTCATCATTCAATTTAATCCCACAAGTCATTGGCGCTAATGAAAGAACGTTGCTTCAGAAGTTCCAAGTTATTTCCAGCATGTTTGTCAAAGAATTCCGTGACACACTGTAAGGTGACAATATATATTATTAGAACTGCTCAAATTTTGAAATCTAATCAAGGGGTAAGCCAGTCAAACAAGATGATTTTTTTTATTGATTTAATATCTCAAATTTGACGCGAGCCTCAAACGTTATGTGTAACTATAGTATCACCTTCCTGCGGGTGGTTGCCTGATCCTGATTCAACAAGTGTATGCAGAGTGCGAGTCAGGAATGGCGGACCACCCGACAGGTGGTGATTCAACAACTCATGTACAAGAAAAACGTTCTCCAGATTAATGTCCCATTTCCTAATATCTAAGTGACTTTCAATTACTCATTAAAACACATTTCCTTCTACTTCCCGGCATATATCCCCAGCGCACAGATGACCGATTTCCATAACTAGACGGACAAAACTCAAGTAAACTGATAAAAAATACTCGGGTGATTATATTATTAGAGATACTTTAGACAAGGCGAATTTCCAGTATTATCTAGTTATCTTCGGCTCCCGAAACGTAACTTAAATGGCTAAATAAAAATTAAATGGCTCCAGAATTCACCGGAAAAGATAATGTTTTGATCACTAGCCCCGTCGTGAAGCGATCTGCTACTTTATCTCCACAATAAAATAAATATGCTAAACAAGTAAACATTAAATTTTCTGGAATATTAATAATGACTTCTGAAAACTAAATAAATGAAGAGAAACGAAGACAGGTATAGTTGGGATTCGGCTAGGAGAAAAACGTCAGACTTTCAAAAAGAAATCTGTATTTTGGACGTTTCGACTGCAACAATGGCAGCCTCCTTCAGCTAAAAAATATATACAACTTATAAGTAAAGAAAATGTACAAGTAGTAAGTAAAAGACAGGCAGAAATGAGCGGAGTATATATATCAATACAATAAATTTTAACCAATCTTATTTTTTAAAACAATGAAAATACGGTAGTTGGAAAGAAAACAGCATGTAGAACTTGTTAGTAAAAACAGTACAAAAAAAAAAAAAAAATTAAACAGTAAAAACAACGCACATTTTTTATGTAGTGAAAAACAAAATCTATTTTATAAGTGAATACAATTTATAACAATTAATATATAGATACATACCACTAGAGAATGCCTAGGGGGGAGAGAGGAAGACCTCGAGGACAACTTAGGTAACCATGGTAGAAGTATGAACGACAGCAACTACACCGGTGGTCTTTATAGTTATGAAAAAGGGGTGGGGGGGGGGCAAATCGGTGCAGATGAAAGAGGTACAATTTCTGGGTTGTAAAGGAGGTTGTAAAAGGTGTTAAGAGCTTTGGGACACACAAGTAGAGAAATTGTCTGGAGCCTGGGAACAAAGATAAAAAAGGAGGTCAGGACAATTTATGGAAGACGGAGGAGTAAGTAGGGGAGATGTTTTGTTTGTCGGTTTTGTAATTAATGTTATTGGGGTTTAAGTTAATGTGGACGCATTCGGAAATCTGTCGCTTTTTGGTGTTTCGTTCTGTGGAAAGTATTTTAGTGTCGTCAAAGTTGAAAGTGTGTTTTTCAGTTATGGCGTGTTTTGCGAGGGCCTACGCCATAACTAAAAAACACACTTTCAACTTTGACGACACTAAAATACTTTCCACAGAACGAAACACCAAAAAGCGACAGATTTCCGAATGCGTCCACATTAACTTAAACCCCAATAACATTAATTACAAAACCGACAAACAAAACATCTCCCCTACTTACTCCTCCGTCTTCCATAAATTGTCCTGACCTCCCTTTTTTATCTTTGTTCCCAGGCTCCAGACAATTTCTCTACTTGTGTGTCCCAAAGCTCTTAACGCCTTTTACAACCTCCTTTACAACCCGCTTTTACAACCCAGCAATTGTACCTCTATCATCTACACCGATTTGCCGCCCCCCCACCCCTTTTTCATAACTATAAAGACCACCGGTGTAGTTGCTGTCGTTCATACTTCTACCATGGTTACCTAAGTTGTCCTCGAGGTCTTCCTCCCTCCCCCCTAGGCATTCTCTAATGGTATGTATCTATATATTAATTGTTATAAATTGTATTCACTTATAAAATAGATTTTGTTTTTCACTACATAAAAAATGTGCGTTGTTTTTACTGTTTAATTTTTTTTTTTTGTACTGTTTTACTAACAAGTTCTACATGCTGTTTTCTTTCCAACTACCGTATTTTCATTGTTTTAAAAAATAAGATTGGTTAAAATTTATTGTATTGATATATATACTCCGCTCATTTCTGCCTGTCTTTTACTTACTACTTCTTCTACATTTTCTTTACTTATAAGTTGTATATATTTTTTAGCTGAAGAAGGCTGCCATTGTTGCAGTCGAAACGTCCAAAATACAGATTTCTTTTTGAAAGTCTGACGTTTTTCTCCTAGCCGAATCCCAACTATACCTGTCTTCGTATCTCTACAGCGGCTAACTATCTCCATCTACACTATAAATGAAGAGAAGCAACCAAGTGTGATCACTTGGAGCCGGATTCTTAGGTTTTCACCTATTTTTTTATTTTCTCTTAAACATAATAATGATCGATTATTTATATGATTCGCGTCTTGTAGTATTTTGTATGCAAATTTGGAAGAAACCAAAAAAACCTTTTCAGGATGATATCACCTAAGATCACCAATATAACGATGGAATGACCTAGACATACCTAACAAAATAGAAAATACAAAGAAAATTCGGTTTGAGAATTTTTCTATTTGTTTATTCTTTGCGTTATGTTTTCTCCCATGTTTTTAGGTGTATAGGTATGTTACAGAGTTAGTTAGGTTATTGTCAGTTCTATTCTATACAGGGATATTCTGTTCTGTTTAATAGTTTGAGCTTAAGGGTGCGTTTACATCTGACACTTCTCGCAGGAAATATATGTCAGGTGTCGGATAGATGTTCTCTTGAAGGTTTACATACTGACAGAAATAGCTAGACATTTATGTCATGGATATGTATAGGACAGTTCTGGATTTGTTCTAATTTGCGATAAATTCACCAAAAGCACAAATAGTCAGTGTTTACATCTGTTGGTATAGAAGTGTCGACAATACAGCTAGTAGCCAAGATATTTATCTCTGAAATTAAATTCTTCTCGTAAAAATCTGTGTTTTCACCTGGTGGTATAGAAGTGTCGACACTTATAGTTCGTGATAGAAATATATATCTTAGACATAAATTGCTCATGGTTTACACTAGTCGCAATTTCTGTCTGATATAAATTTCCTGCAATAACTAGCAAGTGTAAACCCACCGTAGTATCTTTCTATAGGCAGTGAAATTCTTTCTAATGTTCCATAGAAGTTTTATTTTTCTTATTTATTTTTTAATTAGTGTATATTTTATTAAATAATTTATTTCTTTTTTTTTTAATTTTATTTTTCATTAAGTTTTTTAAATTAATATTTTGTTGTATATTTGGCTTAATTTTAATTATTTAAACAAAAATTACTTATATTTCCGTTTAATTTTTATTTCCCCATTTTCTTTTCCTTCTCAATATACTATTATATAACATAATGTTATTTGTTTTTATTTTTATGTCACTATGATTAATATATACATATTAATTTATGAATGATCAATTAATCGAAATTATTAATGATTAATTATAATAGGTTGAACCTATTCAAACATTTTAATCACCTAAAAAAACCTATAATGGATTTTTAAATGAAAACCTAAAAAAAACCTATTATGGCTGTTGCAAAAACCTAATTGGATGCGTATTTTATCCTAAAAATCCGGTCCCTAGTGATCACATTATTTATTATACTGGACATTGAAGGAGATAATTAAAAAAGGTCATGGCATATGTGAGTTTTCGGGTGTTTGCGTGGGTGCACGTGTATTTGTTTTTGTTGTCTACAATCTCGAATATAGTTGCTGCCCTCAATCATATGAAATTAGTCATTCATCTTTGAACTTATTCTTCGTGCCCCCGGGGCCTTTCTTGCTTAGTATTCTGTGTATAAATTTCCAATTCATAGGTTAAAATTATACCCACCATGAAAAAAAAATTGTCTATAGAATAATAATTATTCAATATTCATGAGTTTTTATCATGTAACAGTTTATGAAACATTAATAAATTTCATTTGAAGTAGGAGTGTATATTGCTTTTCGTTCTGAATCTTCTAAGGCAAGACCAGTCTCGGATTATGCAGCTCCAAGGCGTGTCCGCTTTCGATATGCAAGAAGATAAATCCAATGAATAAATACTTAACGGATCCATTCCATTCTTTACAAATTCCCTTATGCGAAGATGGTGCCGGTGTAGAAAATGTCCTGTCTTACATTAGCTATTTTTAATTTATTAAACCAAAATACACAAGTTTTATAAAAAAATGTATCGGAAGTAGATGACAATACTCAAGAGGGTAAAACTTGACTGAATTGTAGTTAAATGCTGCCAACCTCACGTTTTTACCTGCTTTTGTTACAGATTCTAAAGGTTATTAAGAAAAACCCACAATTTTCTCTTTTTCTACACCAGAGAGCGTTGAGTTTCTTGAGCTACGGATCTGTTTAACCAAAATTAATATCGAACTGCGTCATCCATTTATATACCTCGTGCCATTAGTAATGGAATATAAGTAGTTATTGATATGTTTTGATCTTTCATGAAAAGTACAAAATGAAATCTCAAAGAGTTGGAAGATTTAAGACTCTACAACAGGAAACTGACAGTATCATGAGCGGAAATGACGGCCCCCCTTAGGAAAACACTATGACCCATACGTTTCTCATTTTCTTGCCTTGTTTTACTAAACTACTCGTTTTACTGTTAAATGCAATTTAAAACAACCAAAAAAACTGAGTTAAACAGAGAGAAACCCCCTTTCAAAAGAACAAACCTAACAATTTTGGAGTTTTAAGCACTTATTTCTCCAATTGACATCACCCCACCAAAATTCGCTGCAGGGTCTTTTTTTTTTTTTACGGCGCGTCTACTTCTAGGTCATTAGCGCCGACATCCAGGGTGCAGCGAGGAATTTTCCCAGCGAGCCTTGAGATGAGAAAAAAGGGTCTTTTTTGTTGAAAATTTAGCAAGCTTTCGAATCGTCGCTTTCCTCTTACTACAATTTTCTAATCGTTTTCGAGATATTTACGAAAATATACTAACATCCCAACATTTTTCACGTCTATTAATAAAATATCGTATACTTCCTTAACTGTTTATACAGATTCCAATATTTATACACATTAGTTTAGATAAATTTTAAACATGTGAGAATATTTCAAGCGAAGTCAACAATTGTAAGTACCCAAATCGAAAAACTATTTTTATCCACTTTTCTCAAATTTGGTTAAAGATATCACCTTGAAAATGGTTTCATTCGTTTTCCTACGTTTGGAAACCTATAAGAAGAGTACCTGCAAGCATATTGACTCGAAAACGTAAACTATACGACTTTTTTCGCGCAAATTTCGCCCCAAAAAATTATGTTCCCGTAGACAGATTCTGCTGATTAACGAACTTGACGTTTGAAATTAGTCGAAAGATTCTTGTAACAAATTTCATGGTTTTCTGGTCTTGTGTTCAGATGTTATTTTGGTTCGCTGAACCTTTCGACAAATTTTCCCCTGCCTACCCAAAGCAAAAGTTTCCCCACGTAATAGTATATTATAGGTTTACTTGCTGTTACCTGGCGTGTCATGTTCACATTGCATATAGCATAGCAATAGTAAATTAGAAACGAAATGATTTATATTAAAATCTAATAACGCAAATCTGTAACTATTTGGGTCCATAGTATCAAACCCGTGTCCTCCGAACTGTGAGTCCTAGACGTTTTTGACCTAGGCTATGACACTCCCCGTATCAAGACCTACCTGTGTGACAAGTTTGGTCAATATCGGTCAAACGATGTGGATTTGTATAACGAAAAATCATACAGACAGACAGACAGCTGGTAGATGTTTTTAACCTAGCCTATGACTCTCTCCGAATCAAGACATACATGTGTGCCAAGATTGATCAAAATCGGTCAAACGGTGTGGATATGTATAAGGAACAAACATACAGACAGACAGCTGGTAGACAGACAGACGCTAGCGTATGAGACTCCCCATATCAAGACCAACGGAGTGGATTTGCATAAAGAACGAACAGACATACGGACAGAAAGACACGTGATATATATATATATATATATATATATATATAGAGAGAGAGAGAGAGAGAGAGAGAGAGATCACTTAAAATGTTCTATTGAAACACTATGTATGTGTTGGGAAGAAATCGGAGGCCTGCATTGAGATAATTGTTTGAGAGCCCACATAATCTTTAGTTCTACATCTGTATCAGAGTTGTGTACTTGTTGGACATTTGCTTCGACCAGTTCCGAGTACCTCGCGGCACACTGCTGTGAGGATGGCTCCTAGATCCCTAAGCCTAGGCACTGGATCCCTAAGCCGCTCTCCTTGAAGCCTACCTTTGAGCATAGGAGATGATAGATTTAACTCTCTCTTCGGGTCCAGTTTAACCCCAATCCTCTGTGCCAGTAATCAACGTTGGGGTTATTCAACAGTGACACGTAGACCGGCACCATCCTTCTACTAAAAAGCAGAAGATTTCCACCCATTAATAAAGTCTATTTGGCAACCAGCATGTTTATGACGTTTGAATTGTTGTTCTCAAGAGCTAACAATGAAATGGCATATGTCTACGTATGTAAAAATATCCGACAGATGGTAGCACTAATGGACAGTCTACCGAAACAAAAGAATCGTTACGAATGCTGTACCCCAGGTTATGTATCATTCAACCCAGACCGTGGATCACCGGATCAACTGAAAGTTACCAGAATAATTCACGTTCGTTTATCTCATGTCATCTTTTAAAAATGTGTAGCAGCGAGGTGAGATCCACCAACGCCGTCAAGGAAAAACTGCTGACCCACCCCAGAGATATACATAGAGGTCTATTTATAATACTTACTTGCGCAAGTAATAGCCTAAGTAATGTGTATATGTTTAATAGTAAGCATATGTAGATTAGTGCTATGTGGATGCATGAAACATGCTCATATTTATAATAATAATTTTATCAGAAGCATGCGAGCCGTGGGATGATAAAATTCCTGCCGGAGGTTGTGAATCGAACCCACCATCTCCCGCTTATGAATCCAAGGCGCTAGCCATTAGACAACGGGAGACCCCGGTTCCTGTTCATATCCCTATTCTCATTTGAAAAGCATAGAATAGAAACAGATAGTATGTTCCTCGGCCTTTGTTCAAAGGGTTTTATGGCTATACCTGGGGTCAGGTCCGCAAGACCCTAGAAACCTCTTCTACCTATACTTCATTTCATACGTTTCAATGAATTGGAAAATATCAAAAATTTTCACACATTCCTGTGTTCTTTTACTATAGTAATAATTCTAGAGATAAAATCAATTAAAAAATAAAAAAAAAAAAAACCAACAGCATAGAGGCAATTGAAAATATTCAAAAGACGTCATCGAATCTTTTTCTCTTGGCAAGCTATATTTCTAACAATGAATTGTTTTTCTTATTTTGCCTAATCTGTTTTATTGTAAAATACATTATCCAACTATAAGCAATTAAAAAATAACAGGAACAAAAACAGACAAAAAGAACAGTTCGAATAAGCAAAATCAATTACTTGTGATGATTTAAGCACTTATTTCTCCGATTGACATCGCCTAATCAAAACTTTCATCAGAACCTTTTTTGTAGAGCATTTAGTAAGCTTTCTAATGGTATTCTTTCGTTTACCAAGATTCTCAACCTTTTTCGAGATATTAAGGAAAATATACAAAGTTACCAAAACTTTTTATGTCTGTTATTAAAATATTTTATTCTAACCCTTCCTTAACTCCAAACGTAACCAAAATTTCAACATATTAGTTTTAATGAAAGTAGAACATGCAGAAAATGTTTCAACTGAATCCCATGATTATAAGTACCCAAACCAAAAACGGTATTCAAAAACTATTTTTCCAATTTTCTCAAAAACGGTTAAAGCTATCGCCGTTTCATTCGTTTTCCTAGCCAAGGAAGCCTATAAAACGAGTACTTACAAGCTTATGAAATCAAAAACGTAAGCGTTACGATTTTTTTTGCGCGAATTTCGCCCCAAACGCCATCTTCCAGTGGGCGGATTTTGCTGGTTAACGAACTTGACCTTTCAAATCGGGCGACAGATTTTTGTACTAAATTTCATCAAAATCGGACCATCAGGGAGGCCAGAAATCCGCGAACAGACAAATATATATATATATAAATATATACATATATATATATATATATATATATATATATATATATATATATATATATATATACAAATTTTAACCACCGTTATTTTCGGTCTCTAGGGGTTCTGAAACGCGAAATTTTCTAGTCGGCACTTCCGGATTGTTTCATTGTGTCAACCTTATAAGCGGGGTTCCTCCCTATCGGGGAGGGAGGAACCGCGCTAAAAAATCTAAAATGGGTTTCGAGAAAACTGGATAAACCTAGAATTTTCATTTTGGTTAGACAAAATGTCGGATTACGTGGAAAGCTTTTCTGGACGTTTGGGATTCATCTTAAACAAGATAAATAAATTTGGTTATTTTCGGACGTATTAGGAAAAATATTTTAATAACGGACACGAGCCGTTTTGAAATGTTCGTACATTTTCTTAGATATAAAATGAATATTTCTGTAAAACGAGATCAGTAATGAAGAAAAATGTTTGTTGTGTTCGTTGTTTAGAATAGTGCTTTCCTCAAGAACGTGTGCATCGAGATCTTCAAGAAATGCTGTATAGATCTCTTGGGACAATTTAGATGTAGACCAGTGTGATCGAAGGTTATATTTCGATAGCACAATATTTCACATACAGTAGGCACCACTAAGAAATTATATTTTTAATAAACCAAGACTTTCAAATTATATTTATTCTGAGTTGTAAATAAGTACAAACTACAGTTGTCCTTCTCTGCCCCACTGAAGATAATATACCGCTATTGTGTCTTCGATTTTCCCACGATGAATTTAAATTGTTTATATCTTTGAGCCGGTTTGATACCCGGGCGCCTATTGATGATAAGCTCAAACGAACTATTATCTTATCTTTGCGCTGTATTATTCACTCAGAGCCAGCAACCAGTAAGATATTTACTACGTTCCCAATAACCCAATGAATGAGGCGGTCTGTCTTTAAGCGGGGGGCAGTTCGGCTTTCCCTAATATTTTTTTCTGTTTCCGCTAGGTAAGGAAGAATAGAACGAAGCTGACTTGATGCGGCGACGGCCCGGCATGCTCTGATCATGGGCTGCGCGTGCAGTAGGAGATCTAAGGCCTGTCTTCCGGATCAGACCCAAGGTAGGTTATCACTCCATATTTTTTTTTCTAACTTTATTTCTTGAACTATGAGGAGAGGAAGGATGTGGCATGCTCAATGAATTCATCTTATTCCATAACCTACTCGTGTATGTTTTAATTTGAATGACTAGTAAGGAATTATGTGGTACTTTCTTTTTCCTTTTGTACCACTTTATTAGTGTTTGCCCTACATGTCAAACGACATGATGGGTAACGACATGATGGGTACGTCGGTATGGGTAACGAGCGGACCTCACGCAGGGTATGTACATTCAAAATGTTTTAATATGTTTTGACTAACAATTTTGATGTGAACCTTAAAAAATAACTATGAATAGCATATTAGCGTTAAGTATTTTATTGGATTGAATAAAATAATTATTCAAAAATTGTTTAGTATGTAATGGCCCCTGAGGAGGTGGCATGTAGGGCAAACAACTAATAAAATGGTACAAAAGGAAAAAGAAACTACTATTTTTTGACCTACGCCACATAAAGCCAAAAGTCCGACTCGCAGGAACTGCGTCATCTTAGCGCGGTTCCGTACATCTCGAAGAATTGGAGTAGATTAGGCATTACTAATAACAGGAAACTGACAGTAGCCAACTTACACAGATGCGGATAATTCTTAATCCTCATTCTTGAGGAAGGCTGAATAATTCAATGCAATTATGTACTGAAAACGTACTCACTCCAGGACTACTGCTCAGAAGGCTCTTTTCCAAACAACCGAAAATTCGTTGTCATTTCAATTTCCTTGTTTTACTAGTAAATTCGTTTCACTGTTATAATCAACTGTAAATATGTGCTTCATGGCAAATAAAAGCCCATTCTAATGTAATGAGAGTAATGATAACTTCAGTTGTACGAGTAATGATAACTTCAGTTGTAGCAGGAGAAAGGTTATATAGATAGGAGAATTCAAAACAAACCTATGTATACGCTATCATGGTTAGCCACAGCCATCTTGATTTACACAGCCATTCCAAACGTATTACCAATATTTTTTATAGTGCCTTGGCTTATTTGACTAAAATACAAATTTCATTGATAAATGCAATTATAACAAAAGACAATCAATTAAAAAGTGAGATAAACAAAGACAAAAACCCGTTCAAAACAAACAACAGTTTTAAGAGTTTATATCTCTGATTGACATTGCCCCATAGAATATTCCTTCAGAACCTTTTAGGTAGAGAATTTAGTAAGCATTCGAATGGTTGCATTCCACTTACCACGATTTCCCAACCGTTATCGAGATATTTACGAAAAATGTATGAAGATCCGAAAACTTTTCATGTCTATTAATAAAATATTTTTTTTCGCATACTTCCTTAACTCCAAATATAACCAAAATTTAAACACCTTAGTTGGGATTAATTTCCAAGATGTAGAAATAATTTCAATTGAATCCCGCGATTCTAAGTACCCACAAAAAAATAATGACATGCGAAAACATTGATTCCACTTTTCTCAAAAACGTTTACAGATATCGCCTTAAAAATGGTTTCATTCGTTTTCCTATGTTAAGAAACCTATAAAAGAAGTACCTGCAAGCATATGAACTCAAAAACGTAAGTGTTACGATTTTTTTTTGCCTGAATTTCGCCCCAAACGCCATCTTCCATTGGGCGGATTCTGCTGACTTGACCTTTCAGATTAGAAGACAGATTTTTGTACCAAATTTCATCAAAATCTGACCATTTTTGAGCCGTCAGGAGCGCGAACAGACAAGCATATATATAAATATATATACATATACATATATATATATATATATATATATATATATATACATACAAATTTGAACCAACTATATTTTCCGAAAACGAGAAAGTTTCTGGTCGGCACGTCCGGATCGCGTCGTGAGGTCAACCTCATAAGCGGGTTCTCCCTATGGAGATAGGGAGTAACCGCGCTAAAAAGTGAATAAACGTCTGACCAATCAGAAACACGTGGAATAGAATAGAATTTTTACATTTATATTTTCTTCATAAAATATCGAAGGTATCTCGAGTGCCCAAGTATTTAAATCGAGCCATACTATCTATAAGTTTTACACTACGAACGAAGTAAAGTTAGCATCGTGAACATAGTGACAATTAGGAATCAAACCGGGCTCGTAGAGAAGATTCCTCGCTGCACACCTTGGATGTCGGCGCTAATGGCCCAGATTTGTCAATCCGCTGTTGTTTTTGTTAAAAAAAAAAAAAAAAAAAAAAAAAAAATCAAACCTGGCTAAAGTACCTAAATAATTAATGACTAGTAAGCATTTCTAGACATTTGAAATTAACGATAGTAAAGAGCGAGAGGTAAAAATGACAAAAAAATAGCGTTATGGTTCCCATACACGGAGAACAAATTCTGAAGATTTGGGCTGCACAGTCCAAACCTTAAGATGCTCCTCGCCGTGACTGTGATATCCTTGAGGCCAGAGTTGGAATGAACGGAAGTAGAATTAAAAATCCAATAGATATAATCAGGCCTGTCGCATGTGGACAAGAGGATATTTGCTTCACATACAGTGGGTCTACAATAACTGGACTGTTCAGTCTTGGCCTTGAGATTTATTAACTTATAGTGTGCGTGCTAGACCCGTACAGTCCAAACCTTGAGCCCAAACTTGACGTCGATGTGCCGTTTAGAGAAGTAATTAATAAACGTATTTCATTTTAATTCCATGTGATTTATAGTTTTTCAGTACAAATTTTTTTATCAAGAATCAATGATTATTTTATGTGGAAGAATTATCGCTCAGCAAGAGCTAAAATGAACAGAATAAATAAAAGAATAATTTAAAAAAAAAAATAACAATAGCTAATAAATATAAATAATAAATTCTTAGTAACAGAAAGTCAATATTTCAAAAATAATCATATAAATTAAAACATTTGATGAAGTTATACTAGGTCTCTCGAAAGTAATAAAATTTCAATTTATTTGTAAACATTTTTTATTTATTAAATAACAAGTTTTTAACCCTCATGCTTAAAAAATTCACTTACTGTTATTTTATATTGATTAGTTATTATTACTTATTTAAATATAATCAAGTCAAAATGTAGGCAAGACAACGCCGATTTTATACATCTTTCATGAGAAAAATCCGACCAGGGCTTTGACAAAATATTTCATATTAAATTTTTCATATGAAAATACACTGATCACTACAAAATATTAATTTTTTTATATTTTCGTCTGTGGCAGAAGGTCAATTTTATAAAAACACACTTTCTTTTTTCTGTACTCTTTTATTTGGCTCTACATGTTTCACGTCGCTGTGACGCCTCTTCAGGAGCACTTAATCTAAATAAAATAAAACATGGTTACAGCCTATCCATTAGAGAACCTTCCGCAGGTAGGGCCACGTCTGGACTGATAAGATCAATCATGTCTACTAGGTATCAGCTGTTTAAAATCGATAGTTTTAGGGTAAATGTCGATTTTCCAAAAGAAGTTTTTTGTCATTTTATAAAATGTTTTTAAGTCGTCTTGTTTATTAAATTAAAAAATATTTTATCCAGGTATTTAATATCTGTTTTTTTGTTGACGGCCTTTTTCCTATTTTTAATTATGTGTATATTTTCCTTAATTTTTCTTTTTATGGGGTTTTTTCTCTTTATCTAATATCTTTACCGTGTCAAAATTAAATGTGTGGCTATATTGTATCGCAAAAAAAAAAAAAAAAATTTGGAGTACAAATGGGCAACCACTTATCTGTTTCTATTAGTGGAATTGTAATGAACCACATATTAGAAGAAATCATAAATGACTGTAACATTCATATCCAATTTCTTTATAAATATGTGGATGATTTATTAATTTGTGTACATGAAAACGATATAGATAGACTCTTCCAGTTTTTTAATAATAAGACGAATTTAGGGTTCACTTTAGAAATTGAAAATGAAAACAAAATTATGTTTTTAGATATGGAAATAATTCGAACTAATGACAATAGACTTGAGTTTAAATGGCAGACTAAAAATACATTTTCTGGTCGTATGATTAATTTTTATTCTAGTCACCCTTTAAATTTTAAAAAGAATTTGCTTTATAATAGGACACTGACGGCGCTTCTGCGAACATCACCAAAATATTTAAATGAAATAACAAATAAACTCAAAACTATATTTAGAGATAATAATTACCCTGAGGAAATTATAAATAAAGAAATTAAAAGAGCCGAAAGAAATGTTTTTTACAAAAAGAAATTAGATGTGAGGGAAAATTTAAATTTAATCAATTTTGACTTGAATGTTTTTAATTTTACGGACGACTATTATGATGACTCTGATAGTAAACGGAAAAGGGATGACACTGAACATATAGGGAATGACAATTCTAATAGGAGCAAAAGAGTTAAATTAACAGAACCAAAACTGACTGTTGCAACAGACAACACCAACCATACTCTGAAACGTAAACTTCAGGATACACAAACAATAGACGACATAAAAGGCAACCAAGAAAAAAGAAGGAAATTAATACAAAGTAAAATTTATGATTTTTTTGACGATAGGAAAACAAACATTTTAAATACAAACGGAGTTGTAGCAGATAAACTCATACACAATGAACATATTTATAAACAGAAATTGGATAATGACAGTAAAGATATGAAAACTTTAGATCTGGTTAATTATATTACCTTTCGTTATAATCCAATATTTGCCAATGAGATAAAACATAAATGTAAAGACCTAGGAAGAATCTCCTGGATATATCACGACAAAATCATAAAAAGCTACAGCCGAATTAAGGATGATTTAAAAGAAAGAGAAACCAAATATAACATATATCAAATTGATTGTGCAATGTGTGATAAGGTGTATGTAGGAGAATCGGGGCAACTTTTAAAAAAGAGAATCAAACAACATGCCAAAAACCTTGACGAGAAAGACAACAAGACTGCATTGGTGGATCATGCGATACAATATAGCCACACATTTAATTTTGACACGGTAAAGATATTAGATAAAGAGAAAAACCCCATAAAAAGAAAAATTAAGGAAAATATACACATAATTAAAAATAGGAAAAAGGCCGTCAACAAAAAAACAGATATTAAATACCTGGATAAAATATTTTTTAATTTAATAAACAAGACGACTTAAAAACATTTTATAAAATGACAAAAAACTTCTTTTGGAAAATCGACATTTACCCTAAAACTATCGATTTTAAACAGCTGATACCTAGTAGACATGATTGATCTTATCAGTCCAGACGTGGCCCTACCTGCGGAAGGTTCTCTAATGGATAGGCTGTAACCATGTTTTATTTTATTTAGATTAAGTGCTCCTGAAGAGGCGTCACAGCGACGTGAAACATGTAGAGCCAAATAAAAGAGTACAGAAAAAAGAAAGTGTGTTTTTATAAAATTGACCTTCTGCCACAGACGAATATATTGAAAAATAGGGTCACTATCTTATAATATTAATTTTTTTGTTTTTTTTCGATTCTATTTTCTTTATCTAAAGGTATTTTAAAGTATTTTAGAGTGAATAAGAACCATAAATAACGCGTTGTTTACTCTTGAGGATTATTTTAATCTTCATTTGTACAGACAATAGCATTAGACCGATACTGCTTCCTCTCGATTATCTAGTTCATTAGTTCTTTCTCATAACATTCTACGCACTATTAGCACTTTCCTCCGAAGGAAAGTAGCTATTGAGGTTGGACTCATGACGGAATTTTTGAAAAAATTTTTCAAATTTTTATCGATCCTACCTAGTAGACACCGAAAATGACCCCCGTTAAAATTTATATATATCTATATATATATATATATATATATATATATATATATATATATATATGTGTGTGTCTGTTAACACGATAGCGGCCAGAATTTTTGTTTTTTCGTCACGAAACTTGGTATATAGCATTCAATTAGCAAACGATGGAACGAGTTCGTTAACCACCAAAATCGGTCCACCGGAACGGGGGGGGTTTACCCCGAACCCAAAACACTAATTTGACCATTTCAGCCGTAATATTTGTTATATTTCAACGAAACTTGGTATTCGTAGTGGTGATAATAAAAATGAACTAAATCGGTTCATAAGGAGGGGGGGGGGGGGTTTACTCCGGACCGACAATACCAATTCGCCACTACCAGCCGTGATTTTAGGTATATTTCGAGGAAACTCGGTATTCATAGTGGTAATCTACAGGTAAATATGTGTTGTAAAAATAAACTAAATCGGTTCATTAGGAGGGGGGGGGGTTTACTCCGGACCCAAATTACTAATATACTCATATTGGTCGTAATTTCTGCTGTATTGTAACGAAACGCGGTATACGTCGTGGGTAACTCATGAGAAAGAAGTGTTGTAAAAATGAGCGGAATCGGTCAATCGGAAAGGGGGGTTTACTTTGTAATATATTTCAATAGAAAAGCCAGCCAGACATAGGTTCACAAAGGCCGCAAGGAGCGCTTTCTACCACTAGAGTGACTGTATCCGGTTCCTGCGTTAGATCAAAATACGATAATATGAGGTTTTTTGTATTTATTACGTAGTGTAGTAGGTACCATGTGTAAACATAACTCTGGAAGCAAATTAATAATTTATCAGTTACTCATTACAAAATTAAAAGAGAACTATTCATGTTTTTATTTTATTTATGTAGGATATTTTAAGCAAATTGTTCTGGAAAGCAGTCTACACTACACAAATTCTGAGGAAAGTGCTTAGTTATGCAGCTCCTGCGTGACGGACTTTTTTTTTTCTCTCGATGGCCGGACGAAGACATTTAAGTGAGTTAGACTGTGTTAGGGCTATAACATTAATAAAGGAAGACAGAAGACAGAAAGTTTAAGGGGGACTCCTCGTGGCATCTCTTGGTGGCTTGATGATGCTCTGGGTCGGCATTTCTTTCGATGAGCGTTCATAGTTGGTTGTGGCGCGAGGAGGGACAACACCGATATCGTATGTTGAATTTGGCCTTGATTAAGAACTTGATTATTGAGTCCTGTATTTATCGAGCATGTCTCAGAGCACACCCTAGCAGTCGAAGCAGCAAGGGGGAAAGAAGGCGGCCGGAGCATGGTACTGACCACACTACCTCCCTAGTGTGCCTTATGGTCATGAATCAGTTACCTCTATAGTATCTGCCCCTCAAAACCCTCGTTGCCTGTTACCTGTTACGGGACTGATTTTTTTTTTTTTTTTTGTTTTGTTTATTATGTTATTTATTAGTTATGAAAAATAATATATTATTATAAATTTACTCGGTGAAATAATTTCAATCTCCAGAGTCCGTAACGTTTAAAACATACAAAGATGTATTAAACAACCTAACACTTGGAATTAAAAAATGTTCCCTATCATTATCACGGATGAAAAGTGGTAAATATTAATATTTTTGTCATGAGTAATAAATAAAATTGTATCCGGAATAATTGCATGTTTAGAATATTCCAAGCTCTCCAAACGACATTAACCATAAGGGTGGTTATTAAGGGTTTAAAAGTTTAATTATAAACCATGTTCAAGAACATGGAACATTATTGGATATTTATTTTTAAACGAGATTTTCATTAATAAAATAATTAAATCATAAATTTTTAGTTTGTTTCGCTAAAGGGTAGTTTTTACCCCTAAAAACCAAACCTACAATCGAGCTCATGTTACTTTTGAAGTTGGGGGCAAGGCGGAAAGCTCTCAGATCATATACATTAGTTATTGAATGAGTGATGGTACAACTTGTCCAAGTTTAGAGTTTCGCTTGTTCCAATCTCTCTCAGGGTTATAGTCTGAAATAAAAAGATAAGTCCGATTCGTCTATCCAAATGTTCCTTATCCCTGAGGTTGTTTGGAAACTCATAATAGAACTAAACCAATACTTCGAAACTTAAAAATACCGCCTAGAATGTAGTCATTCAATTTTCTCTCGACCAAATCATGTATAAAAAGTTTACTCAGAGGCCTATTAATACAAAATCGTTGGTTTTGCAATTATTCACACGCAAATGTTGCCTAAAACAGTGTTATGATAGTGGATTGAGCCGTTGTATTTAGTTATTATTATTATTATTATTTAACGCTTTCCCTCTCCAAAGGGAGAAAAACCGCTTATGAGGTTCACCTCATGACGCAATCGAGAAGTGCCGAATAGAAAATTTCGAAAGTTTCGGAATCCCTAGATCACGAAAATAACGGTGGTTCAAATTCTCATATATATATATTTGTCTGTTCGCTCTCTAGCTAGAACAAAAATGCACCGATTTTAATGAAATTTGGTACGAAAATGCTTTGTGTGATTTGAAAGGTCATGTTTGTTAACCAGCAGAATCCGTCCACCGGAACATGGTTTTTGAGCCGAATTCGCACGAAACAAAATCGTAACGCTCGTGTTTTTGCGTTTCTGTGCATCCTAGTACACGTTTTTAAATAATTGTGCGTAAGAAATCTACTGAAACCATTTTTAAGGCCATATCTATACCTGTTTTTTTTTTTTTTTTTTTTTTTTTTTTTTTTTTTTACGGCGCATCTACTTCTAGGTCATTAGCGCCGACATCCAGGGCGCAGCGAGGAATTTACCCAGCGAGCCTTGAGATGAGAAAATTCCTGCCGGAGGTGGGAATCGAACCCACCATCTCCCGCTTATGAATCCAGCGCGCTAGCCACTAGACTACGGGAGACCCTTGGGGGCAAGATGTACCAAATTATAATGTAAATCGTTTCATATCCAAGGGATTCGGAGATTTCAGCCGATTTTCAGCTTCAATGACTGGGGTTTAATGTTTTTAACCATCAAGCCAGTCAGAGTGTAAAGATTTATCTTGCTTTATACACACGTCATTGACCTATTCGGCGTATGACGGGTTCACCATTCAGGAGAGAGCCACATTCATTTTCGATTAAACTATGTTTTCACAACAAAAGAGCCAACGGGAAAAACAATTTTATTTTCTCAATTTACACACATTCGGTTACTATAGCCTGTTCAGATAGACAGAAAAGTTCAATCCCGCATGCGCGAACTTTTGAGGGATATATCCCCGACGGTTCTACCATTTGCATACTCCCATTTCAAGAAACAACACGATACGTGAAACGTTATAAAAACTGATTAAAAACGTTTTAAAATTCCTAGTGATAAGGTTATTACAGAGAGAAATTTTACCGCCAACTTCTTGCACGAGGAATATACGCCAAGCCCATTCCCTCCAACTAAACCATCTATTTGAAGAGGCTATAGCTTAAATTGTTTTTAGCCTTAGCCTTCCCTGCTCCTAAACGAGACATAATCACATTTTAGCACTTTCCTCCGAAGGAAAGTAGCTATTGAGGTTGCACTCATGACGGAATTTTTGAAAAATTTCTTCAAATCTTTATCGATCCTACCTAGTAGACACCGAAAATGACCCCCGTTAAAATTTATATATATATATATCTATCTATCTATCTATCTATATATATATATATATATATATATATATATATATATATATATATATATATATATATATATATATCTGTCTGTTAACACGATAGCGGCCAGAGTTTTTGTTTTTTCGTCACGAAACTTGGTATATAGCATTCAATTAGCAAACGATTGAACGAGTTCGTTAACCACCAAAATCGGTCCACCGGAAGGGGGGGTTTACTTCGGACCCACAATACCAATTCGCCACTACCAGCCGTGGTTTTTGTTATATTTCGACGAAACTCGGTATTCGTAGTGGTAATGTACAGGTAAAAATAAAATAAATCGGTTCATTAGGAGGGGGGTTTACTCCGGACCCAAATTACTGATATACTCATACCGGTCGTAATTTCTGCTGTATTGTAACGAAACGCGGTATACGTCGTGGGTAACTTATGGGAAAGAAGTGTTGTAAATATGAGCTTAATCGGTCAATCGGAAAGAGGGGTTTACTTTGTAATATATTTCAATAGAATTAGGTTCGTAAGGCCGCCGCAAGAAGCGCTCTTTACAACTAGAGGGACTGTATCCTGTTCTTGCGTCAGATCAAAAGACGAAAATATGAAGTTTTTTGTATTTATTAAGTAGTGTAGTAGTTACCATGTGTAAACATAACTCTGGAAGCAAATTAATTACAAAATTAATAATTGAACAGTTACTCATTACAAAATGAAAAGAGAACTATTCATGTTTTTATTTTATTTATGTTGGATATTTTAAGCAAATTGTTCTGGAAAGCAGTCTACACTACCCAAATTCTGAGGAAAGTGCTTAGTTATGCAGCTCCTGCATGACGGACTTTTATTGAGTTTAAAGTACAGTAGTGTTCATTTTAATAGAAATTCAAATGGCGGAACCGTCGGGAATATTTCCTTCAGACTTTCGCGCATGCGGAATCAGAACTGTTCCATCTAACTGAACGGGCTATACATGATGACTCAACGAGATGATTAATGATTGATCTATTCTTCAAATAGCGAATAACGAGTACAAAAAAGGTTGTATTAAATAAATATTGATTGAAATAATATATGTAGCCTTTGGACAGTTTTCGGGTGATAGTGACAGGTGTGTGGAGGGCTATCTGTGTTGACCGATATTCGCTTGTTTTTGGATAACGCTATCCTGACGCCCAACATCATCGATCCTCTGATAATATCTAAAAAGGTTAAATATAAATAGTGACCCAAAATCTTAACAATTTATTTAAAAATTAAATTTTTTTTTTTAATAAATTGACGATTCTAATAATTTTGACAAATTTTGTTTATGACCTCCTGCCATGGGCCTTTATAAGGCAGGCTGAGGAGGCTGCAGCCCCCCCCCCCCCCCAAAATTTTGATATAATCTGTAAAAATGAGTCATAAAAACCTAAAAATTAAATAAAATAGGATCACATTTCAGATTTTTTTTTTTTTTTTTTTTTTGGTGTAATACATTTTTAGTTGGCTAACTCTACCAGGTTCTAGATTGTTAGTATTCCATATTCCCCATATTCCCCGGTGCTCCCAGCCCCCCCCCCCTCGTGTGTGAAATTATTTCCTATATACTCGCTGCCTTCGTTATACACAAGGAAAAATTAAAAAGTTCGACTCCGTTTTCGTTCATAACGCTTAGAAACATAGTCCGCAATAATTGCTTCAGAGGCATAGTTTTATGGGTCATGCGAATTACATATTTCCTAACGAAAAATTATGAATTTTCCAATTTAGCTGACTTTTAGCGCGGTTCCTCCCTCCCTTCATAGGGAGGAACCCCGCTTATAAGGTTGATCTCATGAAACAATCCGGAAGTGCCGAATAGAAAATTTCGCGTTTCAGAACCCCTAGAGACCGAAAATAACGGTGGTTCAAATTTGTATATATATATATATATATACATATATATATATATATATATATATATATATATATATATATGTACATATATATATATATATATATATATATATATATATATATATATATATATGTATATATTTATTTATATATATATGTATATATATATATTTGTTTGTTCGCTCATTTCTGGCTTCCCTAATGGTCCGATTTTGATGAAATTTGCTACAAAAATCTGTCGTCCAATTTCAAAGGTCAAGTTCGTTAACCAGCAAAATCCGCCTACTGGAAGATGGCGTTTGGGGCAAAATTCGCGCAAAAAAAATCGTAACGCTTACGTTTTTGAGTTCATAAGCTTGTAAGTACTCGTTTTATAGGCTTCTTGGGCTAGGAAAACGAATGAAACCATTTTCAAGGCGATAGCTTTAACCGTTTTCGAGAAAATCGGAAAAATCGTTTTTGAATACCGTTTTTGGTTTGGGTACTTAGAATCACGGGATTCAGTTGAAACATTTTCTGCATGTTCTACTTTCATTAAAACTAATATGTTGAAATTTTGGTTACGTTTGGAGTTAAGGAAGGGTTAGAATAAAATATTTTATGAACAGACATGAAAAGTTTGGGAACTTCGTATACTTTCATTAACATCTCGAACACGGTCGGGAAATCGTGGTAAGTGGATAAAAACTATTTGAAAGCTTTATAAATTCTCTACAAAAAAGATTCTGAAACAATTTTTGATTACAAGAAATAAGTGCTTAAATCTTTAAAATAATTGATTTCGTTTATTCGAACCGTTCTTTTTGTCTGCTTTATTCCTTGTTATTTTTTAATTGCTTACAGTTGGATAATGTATTTGACAATAAAACAGGTTAAGTAAAATAACAAAAACAATTTATTGTTAGAAATATAGATTTCCAAGATTCCAAGACCTTGTAACTAGCGGGACCGTTTCTAGTGTTAGCCGACCCTTCCAGGTAAGATTGTAAATCAAGACCTTTCAAGACTGGTGGAACCAAAATAATAACTGCTTCTATTTTAATCTTTCCAAATTAGACTAGGGATAAGAACAGAACCGCGCTAAGATGATGCAGTTCCTGCGAAAGCAAATGAAATAAAGTTTGCTTAAAATGTTGGCAAAGAACAATTTCAGTGCAGCACCCCACGAGAAGGCCCGGAAATTTATAGGATGATCCTTCGAATCTATAATATATAACCGACAAGAAAACACCCGCTGTGGTCTAAGTCGGCCGCTAGTTTTGGCGTGTTCATTTTTGTGTTGACCTTAATATTAATAATTTAATGACACGCAATTGAAGTTTTTAAAATAAGTCACTCACTCACTGTTGGGCGCTACAGTCCTTGTAGGACCTGGGACTCTGCCACCATCCTGCTCCATTCTACGCGGTTTGCTGCTAGGTTCCTCCAATATCGGATCCTTAGCGTACGCAAGTCCTCCTCCAGGTCATCAAGCCACCTCTCTTTCAGGTCTGCCTCTCTTTCATTTTCCCCCAGGTGCACCATTCAGCATCAAATTAGGTAGCCTACAGGGTTCCATTCTCTTCACGTGCCCTATCCACCGCAGGCCTTTCTTGATGACATAGAGTATTTCAGGCTCGCCATACAGTTCTGTAAGTTTTTAAAATAAGTATATATAATTATTTCTCCATGGGCATAGTTTTTACTGGATGTGGGAGGCCTGTTGTCGTGCAGTAACACCACCACCCTATTCCTTGGGGCTTTTTCCAATAAGGAGTGACGGTCTCAAAATGTTTTGAATAAAAATAATTTTTGTTTACAATTCGAAATTGCTCTTTAAAATAAAGAACATTAAATGGCTTTTCTGAACTAAAAAATAGTTTACGTAGGTGGCTATCAAAACGCCGAATGAACTATAAGTACGAAGGGGCGCAGTTAAGAGGAATTATTAAAGCATTTGCTCAACCGGTGAACATTAGTTCAGTAGAGAAGAAGAGAAATAGGAGAGCTTGTAATAAGATACAAGGCATTCAGAAGAAACAAAGGCATTTGGAGAGAAGAAAAAATTAGTTTCTGTCCGACGTACAGTTTTCTGTTTGAGCCTTAATTTACCATTGAAACTTATCCTTCTACTTTCCCGAAACCGTTTGTTCCCGTTTTTTTATTTTTTTTTATTTTTTTATTTTTTTTTAAATTCACGCGAAATATAAATATATTAACACTAAAGGTTTTGTGGTACACGTTTAATTGCTAATTTGACATGACAAATCGAATGTAACCACTTCGGGGTATACTGCAAATGAAAAAAATAAATTGTTTTCTCTCAAGAGATGAGGAAGTTTTGGCTGATCATTTATTTTATTAGATGTCTTGTAAACTGTAGAAATCGCGGAAAGAGAAAAATGACCAGTCAACTACATAATTATTTGTCTACTATGTAGAAAAAAAACGAAGCCACGAAAGCCCTAAGGGGCAGATACTCAGTGCTATGCTCCGGCTGCCTGTTTTTCCCCTCTGCATGTGCCCATTAATAGATTAATTTAAGGCTGGGCTGGCCTAGGGACAGTCAGGGAAGCCGAATGCAACCCATGAACGAAACCACTAGAAGATAAAAATCTTTAGTTCTTGCTCGGGAAGTGAACTCAGGTCCTCCAGGTCAGTCCAGTACTCTACCGCTGAGCTAACCTCGGCTCCTTTCTACTACAAACACATGCAAAAAAAGAAAAAAAAATCTCTGATGAAAATTTCAATCTCAACTGGAGAAACCTGTTATTAATGTTTCATAAATGATTAATTCGGCCCAATGAACGAGTTTATCTTGTTTCATATACTTTTTAATAATGTTTTATAAGCTCAATGAGCTTGTCAGTGCAGACAGGCAGGAAAGCAAGAAAGAAGTTGCTGTTTTTGGTGTTTGTAATAGAGCAATCCGTGACCAAGGAATCCTGAAGCGGATAGATGGGTAATTTACGCCTACGGTTGATTAATACTCGTTATCTGTGCTAAAAATGACCCGTATCGTAGGGTTTCAGTGGAGAAGGTATCTAAATTGGGGTCTTTTTGCGAAGACCACATCCAGTTACTTTGAAGTATCTGTCTTGATTTTAAACAGTGGTTTTGGTAATTACTGATTAGTTTACTGGTTCTTTGCAGGTTATCTATTACTTATTTACAGGGTATCTAAAGTTAGAAACCGTAATATATACATATAGTAATCAAAAGTTAATATATTCATTAAAGTATTTAACATCACTGCAATCGATACTGAAAGTAACTTTTTTTTTTACTACTATATTTATAAAATATGGTTTCTAACTAACCGTTAGATAACTTGTATTTGTAAGTAATACTTGTAGGCTTGTAAAACATAAATGAAAATAAGCAAAATATATTTCTCCAAGCAATATTTATTATAAAAATCAATAGTAATTGTGAAGTTTAGGGCCCTCCTCGCCGATTTTTTTGTCTGGTGGTTCTATAACATATTTATATTTTATATTTATTTCGCATTATGGTCATACGTGCTATGCGTTTCCGCTCGCTCAAGAAGGTATCAAAACTCTAGTCAATCCAACTCGCTAAAATTAATAGAATTATGTTAATTTTAGCGAGTTGGATTGACTAGTGTTTATGGTTACTTTACTACCAGCAACAAGCAAAAGAAATTCTAATGAGTTATGCGCTTTTTGACTTTTTAAGGGCCGCTCAGTTAATGGACAAAATCTAGACAGAACATAAAGACCGAAATGCTCGTTTGTTTATTTAATTTATATATCATTTCTATACATTATTTTATTAACATTATTTTTTTTCCTTTTTTTTCATTACATTTATTATTATGTTTTATTATTTTTCCTTTTTTTATTCATTTATTATTTTTTTTTTCATTTATGTATATATATATATATATATATATATATATATATATATATTTTTAATTATTATATTTTATTTTCTTTACAAGCAATTGAGCATTTCTCGTTTATCGTTCGAATTAATAAAATCTGCAAAAAGAAATATTATTGATAGCAATTTAATCATAATGTATATATGTTGATACTTGTTAGCGAATTATAATGAAAATTACTACACACAGCAATGGCGTTAGTGACCTTAAGGGTTGACACGCCATTATAATAATTAAAAAAAAAAAAAAGTAACTGGATGTGCTCTTCGAAAAAAGACCCCTAAATTGTTTTAATAATAAAATCATGTATATTTTGAGAAAAAATAGGAAGATTCTTCTTCTTTTTAGCGCGATTGCCTTCCCTCCCTCAATAGGAAGGAACCCCGCTTGTAATGTTGACCTCAGAACGCTTTGTCTGTTCACTCTGTCTGTGGAGAAGGCGGGGGAGTCATTCTGCTTATGAAACTGTCAGTTTCCTGTTGTGGTCCTTTAAACCTCCTAATCTTTGAGATTTTATTTTATATTTTTAACGAAAGATCAGATCCTACCAGTACCTGTTTCTATTCCTTTACTAAAGCCACTTGGGATATAAACGGAACCGCTCTCTGGTGACTCAGTTCCTGCAAGTCGGACTTTTTTTATGGGGGGGGGGGGATTTGTAAAAGTTACAAGGTACCCTTAAAAAATTAAGGTCACCCCTTAAAAAAATACTTTAATTGCAGCTAATCTCCGAATGCATTTTTCTCCAATCCATATCTTTAAGAAAGATATAGCATAGAAACAAGCTGATAATACATTTTAGAAGACCAGCTGTAAAGGAGCTTGATGTAACGGAGTTAGTGACGTCAAGATTCTTATCCTAATCTCATCTTTGTCTCTTCCTAGCAACATTCCCGTCTAAACATTACAACATGTTTTTATGCTTTACGTTCATTGATTTTATCATTCTTATATTTATTGCGGGGAAGTTATTTATCCAGTCTAATTAGATTTAATAATTTTTACCGTAAAAAAAAATCAAACGGATATCATTTAAAAAAAAAAAAAAAATCCATATGTCAAGAAAACAAAAAAATCCGGCTCGCCGGAACTGCGTCATCTTAGCGCGGTTCCGTTGTTAGCCCTTGTGTCATTTGAAAACTCGAAATATAAACATTTATTATTATGGTTAGACATTTCTTGAAATGCATTTATGGCCCCAGATATCTGAGAACGGACCAGCGTACCCTTTCCTGGAAATGAACCCTAAAGCAGGGTCAGCCAGCCCCCCACCATCCACGATAATACGAACTATAAATACTTATTTCACAGTTCAATGCATTGATAAATATCAAAACGTTTCTCATTTTCTTGTCTTTTTCTACTATAATACCAATTCTACAAATAAATGCAAGTTAAAAAAAAACACAAAAAAAAAACAATCAATTAAAAAGTGAGCTAAGCGACTACAAAAATCCATTCAAAAGATCAGAACAAACACATTTAAAGTTTTAAATCATTCGCGCGAAAAAAATCGGAAGGCGTACGTTTTGGAGTTCATATGTTTGCAGGTACTCGTTTTTCAGGTTTCTTATCATACGAAAACGAAGGAAATCATTTTTAAAGCTATACCTGCAACCGTTTACGTGAAGAAATGATTCAAATAATTTTCCAAACTAATTTTCAGATTTGGTATTCGGAAACGATTTATTCCGTTCAAACTTGTTCCATTCATCCTTCTAAACTTAGATAGACAAATTTTGATTCAATTTGAAGTTAATGAAGTACTATTAATAAAATATTTCATTAACAGGCATGAGAAGTTTATATATATATATATATATATATATATATATATATATATACACATATATATATACACAGGGTGGCCCAGATAAGCGGGCTAGTATATAGCTAGTAGATATATATATACTAGCTGTGCCCGCGGCTTTGACATCGCACATCAAACTTGTTTGGAATGAGAAGAATCCGAGTAGTAACAAAATTTCTTGTAAAAAAAAACTGGTAGATGGTTAAAACGAAAACTGAGTTCCGTTGCAATACAACAAAATTTTGGCCGGTATGGGCAAATAACATCTTTGGGTCCGGAGTAGATAAGATAGACCTATTTTTCTGGTTAACGAACTCATTCAATCGTTTGCAAGGGGACTACTATATACGACGTTTCGTGACGAAAAAAAAACAACAAAAACTCTCTGGTGTCTCGTGTTAACGATAGTTTATCAAATGTTCGCCATGATTCTTTACATTGGCATAACTTTTTTTTATTTATTAACAGATTAACATGAAAAAAACACTAAGTGTTAAGTGAAGCTTACCAAAATTATTAGTGAAAATAGTATCTAAATCGGATAAGCCGTTTCTAAGATTAGCGTGCACGCACAAAATGACAAAAATTCTAAAAAATCATTGTTTTGGGTACCATTGCGTTGATAAAGGCCCCCAATAGTATTTTTTCCCATATATCTTCAAGCGATCCGTTACAATTTTATTATATATATATATATATATATATATATATATATATAGAGAGAGAGAGAGAGAGAGAGAGAGAGAGAGAGATTTCCAAATCAGACAAAAATAAGGTAATAAGCTAAGGTGACACTGTCCACAACATTCAGTTATTTTAATGTAAATTTTCGAATGAATAGATTTTTGTTCATTTGTTAGAGGTTCTATCTGTGTTTGGTTGAAGTCCTACTATCCCGGATTACTACACAAGTTACTCCGACTTATATGGAGCTTTTAGGTTAATGAAAACGTCTCGACATCTACCTCTTTCACCGGCCTTTTATAACCAGATATTCTAATCAATCAGTTGAGTAAATATTCCAATTATCAGCTAGATACTTAACACTCTTATTTTTTGTACGTTATTTTTATTTGCTTATACATTATTATTGTTGTTTATTGTTTTTACGCATTACGCAATAGCCCAATTTTAATCGAGTGTTTGCCGTTGAATGCCCACGTTCTTGAGGTGCAACCCGTTTTTCTGCATAACCATACAATTCTTATGAAAACGGGAAAACGAAGAACAGCGTTTTTCATCGAATTTTGGTTAAAAACGAAGTCCCTATATACTTCATTAAAAAACACAGAAAACTACCGAAATTTTTTTTTCGTGCGTAGCCTTCCACGATCAATTTAGATTTTAAAAAATCTTGAAGAACCTCAAGAAAACAAAATTCTTGTGACCGGTATAATCTATTATGTTTGTTTGTGGTATTTTCGGGCGAAATAACCCCATGATCATCATTGCCATACCGTGCTAAACAGCTACATGAATTATTCACTGCATGCTCCTGAGTATTTTTTTTTTTTTTTTTTATTTTTTTTTTTTTATAAAACCGGTACTCTTTTATTTATTTATTTATTCATTTTAAACCGGTACTCTTCATTTTCCCCCCTTTGGCACATTCAGTCTCCCTACTTAAACATTCATATTTACAGTTATTAATTTATTAAGTTTAAAAGAAGTTAACAGAAAATAAATGGATCTAAAATTAAAAGTATACACTAAAAAAGGTAAAAACAAGGTCTAACAGCTAAAAAGGTTAACAAAAAATATAAGGTAACACAAGATATCACAGCAATGAACATATTATAATTTATTCAAAATTTTGGATCCTTCCAACTCTTTCGGTAAACATCTGAGTATATGCAGTTCACCGTCTCAGCGCTGAGATGCTTCTAACGATACGATGAATTGCGTAAAGAATGAAAAAAAAAAAAAAAATCATTTCAAATTCAAATCACTTCCTTCTGTTGAGCCTGAAAAGGCGGGTTCTAATGTTAATAATGGTAAGTTGTGGGTTGGCCAGGGAAATGTCTTTCTTAGTTCAAGGAAGCTCTTTTGCGTCGGCTTGCCGTCTTTCCCTCAGATCTTTATCTCTCATCAGCAACAAAAAACTCATAAGAATAATTACTGATATTTTCTTCCCATGCGAAACGAACTCCATTAGTTGTTTGAACTATTTTCCAGATTTATATTTTTGCTGTTAAAGGACACTGGAACTTTATGAGTATATTTACTTACTTAGGGGGCACCTACATTGGACCAGTTCCGATCCGATAGCCACCGACTGTCAGAAGATAAACAAACACATGCATCTCAATGGAGGTGCCTACATTAGTCCCGACCCGACCCGATCCAATCCGATCCGATGGCCACCGAAACTTGTTTGTCTCTAGACCGATTTCGGACAGACGCACAGTGCTTCGAGTAAATGGTCGAAGTGGACAAAACTCTAATTTTTAATAATCCTTATAGAAAATTTTACGCTGATTATGAATATATCCATATTTCTAACCAAAATAGTCGTGTAATGAGTTAAAAAAAATAAAAAATATAGGTTTCCGAACCAAACACACGATCCTATCATATGAAATTTCGTCGAATGATATAGTTGTAGGTAATAATGTAATTTTGAACCCCAAAATTATCAGTGTGAGAGTTATCAGGAAAATATTAAAATATGAAAGTCATCGGAAAAACAAGTTAGCTAAAAAAAACTCCAGTTTTTGAAATATAATTATAAAAACCAATAATTTTTTTTTTACAAGATGGAGCATTCGACACTCTATTACAGGTTAATACATATATTTATCTATATAAAATATTAAATATTTAATTACATAATAAAAATAAAATATTGATATTTAGTAAATTTATATTTTTAATCTGATTCATCATCTTCTTCGCTACTACTTTTTGAATCTCAATTTATTTCCCCAATGTCTATTTTGTCAAATTCATTTCTAGATGTTGAAAGATCTTAGGGGAAGCAAGAGTAATTTTTGAACCTCTTTCTGAAGCCAAGAAGTGTTTTCCAAATATAATGTTTTGCGATCCCTTCGCGTTTCTTTTGATTTAATATTAAAATTAAGACAAAATAGCCTACTTATCTTCGCTATTCCTTTTTTAAATTCGTCGCTTTGGTTTTCAACATTCAGCAACGAATATAGTTCTTCCATGACCGTGGTTATACGGTCAACTTTTTTGTACTTGCAACATATTTCTGCCAGCTGGGCGTGAGTTACGATGATTCGCTCTATTGAAAAAAAAAATAATACTACAATTAAAGGGGCACTCAGAAGCATATAAACGTTAATGAAAATTAAAGTGCATACTCAATGCTTCAAGAACATGCAATATGTACGAAATGATATTTAATGTTTTTTTTTTTGTTTTTAATTTAATTTGCAGGCATACAAAACTATCTAATGATTTAATTTTCGAAATTACAATATGGCATTTTCAAATGCATACATTGGCCTGTAAATTCCATAATTGGATATGTAATTTTAAGCGAGCTGGTGTTCCCAATAAGAAACATAAGCTGAAGAACCTCCACTAAGAAGGTGTTTATTGTAACAGGTTAGCTGTACTTTGCTAATTGTGTAGGCTTTAAAAAAATAGTAAATAATGGTAATTTTTACAAAATGGTAATTTTGTAAAAAATTCAAATGGTAATTTGCTTGTTAGAAAATAGTCGATTTTTTTATTTTTGTCCATGGTCGATGCACTGTGCGACCATGCAAAATGGCGCCAAACAATATATTATGTTTCAAGAGGGTATAGAGCCTCTACATCTTAACCGATTTCAATGCATTTTTTATTTTTTTTTTTATGCGAAAGCTAATAAAATTTAGAACAAATTTGTCAAGTCACATTTTTGTTTTTGTTTCCCTTATTTAATAAATTATTTCGAAAGATTTTTATAAAAATCCAATGTTTATAACCGTCCAATGCTTATAACCTTCTAGCTACCTTTTTTATAAATAATTTTAAAATATGAATCCCTCCAACATTCAACCTAATCGAAGGTTTCTGTGCTTATTGGGTGGTATTTATTAAATTAATCACTCATTTTTACTTCACTACGAGGTCATTACTGACGAGCTGTGACTAAATCGGATCGGATCGGGTCGGGACCAATGTACGCACTCACGTTGGCCGATGTCGGCAGTTGTCGGTCAAACGAAATCGGATCGGATCAGATCTCAAGAAATACGGGTCCAATGTAGGTGCAGCCTTACTTCAGTGGACACCTAGAAATTTTCGGGCATCGTGAACCCCAATGAGACTTTCTCTTGTCTCATTGTTGCTACCCAAAAATCACGTTGTTGCTGCACCAAGTCCAATTGTTGCTACTCAATGTCCCATGGTTGCTGCTCAAATAGTACCTTCAGGTGCTCCTTTGAAGAGCTTTTCGGAATAAAACAAGAATGTAAACTCATTTTATCTCAAAGAGCTCATACATTTATTTCACCACCTGTGAACTGGTACGAAAAGGTAAGATATTTAACACTTAGGTCGCCAGTATAGAGGGTTGGGTTGAGACCACACTTGATACACATAGCCTTCCGGAACAGCAACGATTAGAAAACTTACAACCAGGCCTACTGTATAAATGTCAATAAAATTAAATCACATTGAAAAATAAATATAATTTTTATACAGGGTGGCAATGAATTAGTTAGCATTTGAAAAAATCATATAAAAAAATTTGACATATTTTAAAATTTATTTATTTAGAAGAAAGCTAATTAGTTGGAATTTAAAAAAAATTTCATTACTTAAATGAACACTGTTTCGACTTTAGCGCTCTTGTAAGTGACTACTAAATATTTCGAACACTCGTCGGTAATGAGATCGCGAGATCGCCGACACTTCTTGGCTGATTGTTTCTTTTAGTTAGCGTTGTGTATTTTGTTTACAACTAACGATTCCTAGTCGTTACTAAGGCTCGAATAAATATTATATATATATATATATATATATATGTATATATATATATATATACACATATATATATATATACACACATATATATATATATATATATATATATATATATATATATGTATAGGTATAGGTATACGTATATCTGTGTGTGTGTGTGTGTGTGTGTGTGTGATCGATTATGTAAACTTGGCTATTAAATCTAGGGGCTTCGTTACGTAAAGCCCCAGAGCTAAATTAATTAAAACAGAAAGGAGTTTTTATTCTCTCGATATTATGAAATTTAATCAGTCTTAAGGGAAACTCATAAAGAGAGATAATTAAATGTGGGGAGTCTGCAATCAATTTACTGTAAAATATATATTGTACCTCACTTATTCAGCATCCTGTACTCTCTGCTGGAATATTTTATACCAGGTTTTAATCTTACAAGTTCTCGGTAAGAACTTCTTGGGACATTTACTGACGAAATTTAGAATATTTCGTATTTTTAGGGTCTCCCCGTGGTCAAGTGGCTTACGCCTTATTCTCATGCGGGATATGATGGGTTCGACTTCCACCGGTGGCAGGAATCTCATGACTGGTTCAGTGGATTCCTCGGCGCTAATGGCCCTGATGTCGGTGCGCCGTAAAAAAAAAAAAAAATCATATTTTTAATGAATAAAGACAAAAATTTATCTTTTCTGGATTGTGGGGCGTGTTAAGAACTCTCTTGAAGAATACATTTGTACGCAACGAATTCCTTTGTCATTGCATATTTCTTGAAATAACTGAAGAAATTAGAATTGATAATTTGGAGAGTATTCAAGGAAAAACTCTCTGCCAATAGCCAGGAGATGGTAACCAGGTTCCTTGATATATTATTGACTTTGAAATCATTATACTCAGGGAATTGCATAAAGCTACGGAGGTGTCCAGGATCCTTTTGAGAAGTGCATACTGTGCGTCTTAGACTACTGTACTGTGAGAGTTTAATATAGATGCCAAGACATGTTGGAGTTCCTTGTATTTGCCGACTGTGAGACCGTTGCAGTGTGAGAATTTCATGAAGACATGTAGACCTGAAGAGGTTCCTCGTGGGAAGTGCATACTGTGTGTGTGAGACTACTGTACTGTGTGAATTTAATATAGATGCCAAGACATGTTAGAGTTTCTTGCTTTTGCCGACAGTGAGACCGTTGCAGTGTGAGAATTTCTTGTAGACATAGAGACCTGTAGAGGTTACTTGTGGGAAGTGCATACTGTGTGTGTGTGAGACTACTGGGTTCCTCGTGAGAAGTTTTTAATGACAGTGATACCGTTGTGCAATATTAGAAGACTTGCATAAAGCATGATGAGTCGCATTCATGTTCATTGTAAGAGGTTTCTACTGAGAGGGGCCGCTGCAATTTAAAAATTTCATTTACACATAAACCTCGCCAGGTTCGGTGTGGGAGGCTCTTACTGCCATAGATAGATCATTATTACCTTTTTCAACCCATTTACTGAAGAGCAGAGCAAAGCTTCTCCCTGAGCGGGTGCTAAGGGCTGGTGCCTCAACAACCTCACATTGTCAGTGCTGAGATCTTTTTGTCTCATTACAATTATAAAAAAAAAAAATTTTAATGGATAACAGTATGCAGCTGGCATAGGTTGAAAAGAAGGTACCTACACTATCTACTGGCAACATTAAGAGTCTACTGGTTGGATTTAGATGCCAGTTTCGAGGCACACATCTATGCTAGTAGCAGAAAATGGGTTAAACGCCTGAAGTCACTGTGACCCATCCTAAATCTATACTTTCGTATGCTTGCTGTAGGCGAGACCGACACTGCTTTTTGATTCTGTATTATTAAAAATAATAATAATAAAAATCTTAAGACGCATATCATCTCAAACCAACTCTAAAAGTTTAGTTAAATCGTCAAAACTGCCATTCAATTTAAAAATTGCAATAATATCTTCTATACAGGGTTCCCACTAAGAGGGAAATGTCAGGGAGACAGGGAAATGTCAGGGAATTAAATTATGAAAAAAAAAAACAATTTTTTAGTGTAATAGCGTTTTAGTTGGCTAACCATTCCAAGTTCTGGATTGTTAGTATTCCATACTCACCAAATGTACCCAGCCCGCCCCGAAGTTTGTTATTATATACGCCTATGTAGTCGTATGAAGAAGGGAAAGACAAAAATTATAACATTTCTATATTATTTGCCAAAACTGTTCGTATAAAATATTTAGGTTGAAAACGTCATGGTTGTCAGCGCCCTACCATGTAAACAATCCTTCATGCCTATAAATATCTATGCTCTCGGACTAGGGTGTGCTTTACTGTATTACTACTCTTGGGAGAATTCTTATTTTGTGCCAAAATCGTGGATACTTTTTTTCCCAACGAGCCGTGGTATGAGAAACTTTCTGCCGGTTGGAATCAAACCCACCATCTCCCGCTAATGAATCTAAGGCGCTAGCCACTAGACCACGGGAGACCCCACGATTGTTAATGAAAATATTAAAACAACTTACAAAAGAATAGATTAACGTTACAATTAAACGGCGCTTGTTCACCAGACTGTAAAATAAGAACAGAATTTTGACTTAATTTGTCTGATTTCAAAGGTCGAGGTCTTTAATGAGAAGAATCTAGACAACAAGATAGATTCTTTATAAAAAATGAGTATTACACATTTGTGCCAACGTATTTTCGCACGAATTTACGGCATTTGATTTATCGCTTTACTCATGTTACATCTTCCGGTCCAGATCCAAAGATATGAAAACCAATTGGTAAAACTTTTCGCGTTCGATACGATCTTGAAACTGATTCGGAAGGAATGTGGCTATTGGAGCTTCACTAATAAATGATTCATTGAGAAGAATCATGATCGACGACTAAACACGACCATTCTTTAAATTGTGCCCATTAAGTCACGCATCGTTGGTGTGTGTCCGTTTTAACAAGATAGTACCACAATATTTGTTCCTTCGCAACGAAACTCTCTATATTCCATCCAAAATTTATGTAGGAGAGTTGAAATATTGTATAATTAAGCAAATTCTACTAATTAACCGTAAGGCGTTTACCAGGAACGCCTCACGGTTTAAAATATATATGTCCCCTTTAGCGGCCACAATTTTTGTTTTCTTAAAACGAAACTAGTTTTATAACATTCGGAACTAATGAAAAAGAAGGGTCTGTTTCATCACATCCAGTTACTTTGAAGTATCTGTAGTGATTTTAAACAGTGGTTTTGGTACTTACTGATTAGTTTACTGGTTCTTTGCAGATTATCTATTCCTTCCTTACATGTTATCTAAGTTTAGAAACCATATTATATAAATATAGTAATCAAAAGTTAATATAGTAATGCAAAGTATTTTAAATCACTGCAATCACTACTAAAAGTAACTTTTTTTGACTACTATATTTATAAAATATGGTTTCTAACTAACCGTTAGATAACTAGTATTTGTAATACTTTTAGGATTGTAAAGCATAAATGAAAATAAGCGGAATATATTTCAGCAAGCAATATTTATTAATAAAAAGGTTAATCTTATAAAAATCAATGGTAATTGTGAAGTTTAGGGGCCTCCTCGCCGATTTTTTTGTCTGGTGGTTCAATAAAATATTTATTTTTTATATTTATTTCGCATTATGGGCATACGTGCTTTGCGTTTCCGCTCACTACGCTCGCTCAAGAAGATATCAAAACTCTAGTCAATCCAACTCGCTAAAATTAATAGAATTCTATTAATTTTTGCGAGTTGGATTGACTTGAGTGTTAAAGGTTACTTTACTACCATCAACAACCAATAGAATTGCCCATACGGACAGCCAATAGAAAAGCTAATGAGCTATGCGTATGCGCTGAATCACTGTTATAATCACTACAGATACTTCACAATTAACTGGATGTGGTCTTCGCAAACAGGCCCAAAAAGAATTATTCAGAAAATTAACAAATCGGGCATTTATTTTTTTTACTTACTTGTGTCTGCTGACTTTCTACCGCCGTTATTGTCCTACTGAGGAATATGCTCAGTGTACGTAGCTTGGGTGTGACGGACGTTTTACCGATCAAGTCGACGAAAAGGATCGTTTCTGAATTTGTTTGCGATATTTACCTGATTGGACAACATGAAACTGAAGATCCCCGTCTGGCGTAGACCTTGGAACTATGACTCGTAAGTGGAAGGCATTCACCTGATAACCCACTTACAGTACCTACGTATGGCATCGAGTCCTTTGAAAGCAATTAGTTTCGTATCAATTGATTATTATCTTTCCAATAGGAAACAATGAGTGACACACCGATGACACGCCAGGATAAGCTGCCACAACGCTTGATTGTGTCTCCTTTGTCTGCGGTTGTTGTTTTACCCGAGAACCAATTGTATTATTGATAAGCAGACCAGCCTCATGTTGAAAGAGGTAAAAGTGAAGTGTATCCAATTCCAAGGGCATCTATCACTTACATATTTTCCCCCATTCGTGGTATTATTCTCCTTTGCAAATGGATTAGATAATGTTCCACGAATACATCTTCGTAACCGAAATATGTTTTGTTTTCATTGGGAGGAAAAACCCGGTCATTCCATAATAAAGAGAAAAAATATAGTTTTTTAAGGTTCTTTGCTGGGTAACGTTTAGTTCTTTACTTTATTTCCAACGGTGTTGGTTCATTTTTTATGAATTCCTATCCTATCTATGGCATCCTTTCTAGCATTTATCTTTCGTCCTTTGTGCTGCAGTGAGAGAGGCTTGGGTCTCCCCCAGTGGCAGCTAAAGGGGGGCTAAGCCCCCCCCCCTTAAAATGGAAGTTCACTATTGTTTTTGGTTGAGTTAGAAAAATAAATTGCTTAGCAAAATTAATAGTAATAGGTTCTAATTAATGTATGTTCTGTAACGATGCTCTCTCAATAAGACGAACTGCTTCTATTCCCATAAGCTCAGCCTCGTGCGAAAGACGTTTCTCTGCTATGTGAAAGATCAAAAACTGGTTGAGAACTTCAATGCTGCAAGAGAGATTCTCCAACTTATCGTTGTTGTACATAGAGAACAAAAATACGAGAACAGATTCAAATTCAAGACATTGTAGAAAGGATGAAGGAGAGAAAATTGCACTTAACGTAGACCCTTTGTTTTACTTTTTGGATATTAATATTTTTCGTAAAATTCATGAAAAAAGCAAATATTTTAATTTAAAATGTAAACGTTTTGTTAAATAACTATTTTCTATTTTGATAAAAGTTAGATAAACATTTGTTCTTAAATTGTCAATTTTGTCTTCTCTTTCCACCTTTAAATTTGTGTAATCCCATGTAATTAATAATGTATTTTTAATTTTTTAACTTTGGTACAATTCAAAAACATTCGGGTTGTAGGTTTTGTTCTTAAAAAGCAAGCCTAGATTAATCAAGCTTTTGTTTAATAGGATGATCGGAACATTAATTTACCTACTATAATGATTTCCTGGTTATAATAATATAATAATTTCCTGGCTATAATGATTGCCTGGTTATAAAATTTAGATTCTACACCACCAGCTACAGCGGTAAGCCCATAATAAATTAGCCCCCCCCCCCAGAAACGTTTGTCTAGAGCCACCTATGGTCTCACCATTCCACGATTTTTGTTCTCCGTGTTTGATTCCTCGGTGTTATGTCTCATGGATTGTTTTTATAATGCGGAAGGCATTCACCCATCTTCCATGTTTCATATTCACAACTTTTAGGTGTTTTAAGATTTCTACCGCTATGTGGCCAGGGCTTCTATCCAGGACGTTCCCCTTCATTGGTGCTTTGCTTCTTAATTGAATCGACTTTATGAACAATGGCAACTTTCTTTCCCATTCGCTCTATGTAAACTGTAACGGAGTCACTTGAAAGCATCAATACTTCACTTTCTTGGAGTCACTATTTGTCCTTCGCGTTGGTAATTTAGTTTGCTAAGGTTCCTAAATGCCCATATATTCATTTATTTATCTGGCTATTCCTAAGTTTTTTTCTCAGTTTTTCTGATGATAATTACGAAAAAACACACCTATTTTTCCTTATCTTCTCGTCCAAAGAGGTATGTAAGGTTTGCGTTGTTAATAGATCCATCGGATGGATTGTTGGCTTTGACAATCCCCAGTCCCAAAACAAACGTTTTTTGCAGTTAAATAAATAAGGCGACGAATAACATAATTAACTATGTTACTTAAGCATGCGATTCTAAGATACACTATTCATTATTTTGAGAGCAATAAAGGAATTCTTGTTGTATGAAATAGGCGGGATTGGCCATTGTTTTTATAAACGATGATATTGGGTTTACTAGGATACTAGCAGGTATTTCAGCTTAAATAATACAACATCAAGTCGGTTCTTCTCACCTTCAGTTTCAGGCTTTCTGTACTAAATCGGAATTCACTTTTTATCTTTTCGAGTCCCTTTCAAACGTTAACAAGTGCGTAATATATGACTTACTCGGCCTGCAGATTTTTGAAATGTCAGTTTTATTTTAGACTGTAATTCTCTCCAGGACTGCCCTACTTCTCTTATACAGTCCGTTTTCTGTTTTACATTTTGTGGTCAGGTAACAAGCTTGCATAACTGCAATATGCATATCTTTTGACGATTTTTATGCTTGGCCTTTATCTGACAAGAGTGGAAAAAGAAAAATTCTTCTCCTAGCTCAAGTCAGAACCTGATTGTGTGTTCAACGTAAGCATGGTTATCGATAATGTGCACAGGCTGGTAAGAAACTTCTTATGGAGCAGCTCTAATTCCTGATTCGCCCAGCGCTCTATATTTCATTTTTAATTAGTAAAAGTTACAGAGTAAAATTAATTATTTTTATTTCTCCACAAACATTTTAGTAGATCTTGACCTCAAACCAATCTTTATTTTTCTCTCCTTCTTTACATTAAAAGTTTCGGCTATTTTGACATTTTCAAACTAAAAGAAAATTGAAGAGTTACAAATCTGATAGACTCCTTAAATTTATCAATTAAAAAACATTATTCAACCCCTTGTCCCAAAATTAGTTAAAATAAATTAAATTAGTTTACCTCATACTAGTTGTCCTTATTTCACAATTTGTAAAATTGATCTTCGTCATCGTGGCCCTACTATTCTATACCAACTTTCATCCTTAAAATTATTATTATTATATAATGTATTAATTCTATTTTAACATATTTAAAAAAATAAATTCCATTATTAAAAATACCTTACATTTCTTTCTTTCAAAATTTAAATTCAGATCCATGTGAACCATTCCTGCCTCCATTTTTTCTACTCTCATAAATACCAATAAGCTATCATGGATCTGAATTTAAATTATTAATAGACCTGAAACGTTTTAGTATCCTCTTATATTTTATTAAATATTTTGAAAACTGTTGGGAATTCGTGGTAAGTCGAAGGCGACTATTCGAAAGCTTACTAAATTCTCTACGAAAGAGGTCCTGAAGGCTCTTTCGACCTCGATCGGAGAAATAATTTTAAAACATGGAAAGTGAGTGGTTCTTTGTATTTTACTTCCTCAGTTTTTTATTGTTTGCTTTTTTTTTTTTTTTTTTTTAATTGATTTTAGCATTAATATTAATTTGCTAGTAAAACAAGAAACAATATCTGGTTGTTTGTAATAGATCTTTCTAATAGACTTTTATTGTGTCATTTCTGAGAAATGATCCCGCATCTGTGAGGTATAGTTCTCAATCTTCCCATCGCCCTGATGAAGGCTTGAAGTTCAAGCCGAAACGTCGGCAACAATAAGACCATTTTCACGGTAAAATGTAGTTTTATAAAAAATGCAGTGACCGAACCCCGACAATCCCTACCTCAATATCAATTAGTTTCTCATTTTCTTGCCTTTTTTTACTAAAATACAAATTTGATGGAAAAATACAATACAAAAAAACAACCAATTATAATGCGAGTTAAACAAAGACAAAAACCCGTTCAAAAATCGAAACACGAAGAACCGCTCAAAGCAGCAAAATTAACACACAGTATTCCCAGCATTGAGAGCAGTGGCGGCTAAGGGGGGGGGGCTTAGCCCCCAGAATGAAAATTCACAGTCTTTTTCGATTAAGTTAGAAAAATAAATTGTTAGGAAAATTAATAGTAATAAGTTCTAATTAATGTATGTTCTTAGTTTATCAAATACTACCTTAATGATTTCCAGGTGCCTGGTTATAAAAATTTGATTCTACACCCCCTGGCACGGCGGTAAGCCTGTACTAAATTACCCCCCCCCCCAAAATGTTTGTCTAGAGCCGCCCATGATTGAGAGGAGCGACTAATTATCCGTTGTGGGTTCCTAATTCCTACGGTGGTGTGCAGATCCATTAATTTTTATATTGGTTATTACATTCTGTACGAATATGAATACACTTGGTAATATGATGGAATATTAGGGTTCTATGCTCAAGGCCTCCCAACATCATGCTCGATTGACGTCAGAAGGACGCTCAGTTGACGTTGAAGGGGGCCTAACTAACCTCCCTTCTGATCCGACCAATGGCTAGAGTCGAACAGTGTTTGGCCAGACACAGATATTGGATGCCTATGGCAAAGGCAAAATCTTCAGATAACAGAGAGCTGCAATATGCCTAGATTACACGAGTACTTGTGATTCGTGCTTGTCCCTGGCTTAGTGACAAGTGACAAGTATTAGTTGACACGTTGGTGGACACCGGTCCGTCCAGTATTGAAATCAACCTCCCATCTTGTCAGTCACACGAGGTGACTTGTCGCTTAGTAAATAGAATCCAGTCCTATTCACTCGTTCTTCCCGCCTTTACTTGTCACTAAAAAAGAACCTGTTTACTCATAGGTACAAGGGCTTAGATGTTAAGCACGAATGACAAAAACGTCCGAAACACAGGAACTGTGTCATCTTAGCGCGGTTTCCTTTTTATCTCTAGTGAAAATTGTAAAGGAAAAGATACAGTTATTATTGAGAGGAAACCTTTGACCGTTGGAAATGCTAAGGTATATTAGTTAGGTTTCGTCGTGGTATCTCAATAAATCTACATTTTTTTATGATAAAATGTATTTTATTCTTTGCCGACGTTTCGTCTTGAAATTCAAACCTTCATCAGGGCGATACGAAGAAGGAGAACTATGTTTCACGGATGTGCAATAATTTCTGAGAAATAAATGATGCTTGGACAAATTTTTATATATATATATATATATATATATATATATATATATATATATACATATATATATATATATATATATATATATATATATATATATACATATATATACAAATTTGCACTAACGTTATTTTCGTGATCTATGTGCTCTGAAACGTGGAATTCTCTAGTCAGCACATCCGGATTGCGTCATGAGGTCAACCAGCGGGTTTCCCCCCTATGGAGGTAGGAAACGCCCTAAAACTAAGCTTCTGTGATATAGGCATAAGACACGGTACGCCAGCGTAGGCCCTGTCTAGCTTATATACTGCACTTAATCCTTCTTTTTGCTTTCTCTACTAACAGGCTTTCTACTTATAATCCTATGTCAGGCTCTGGAGAAATGGATTTAACTGGATGAAATCTAAACTAATGTCAGAAATAAATCATCATTTTGAGGAAATCGTATATGTTAAATCATTTGTTGAATAATCCGTTGAAAAGGACCTTTAAGCTTTCTTCTGTATAGATTATCGTTTATGCAGTCGAAAAAAACAGAACCTCAGAAGATATGTAACTGAAATGAGATGGCCATTTCAAAATTATCAAAGGGTCACGTTTTTTTTCGAGAATGATGGTGAGGGGAGGACTGGCGTTAAACATAGCGATGCTAACTCAAATATGGCTCAATGAAAGGCATACTCAAAGACGGCACATTAAAAAACACATAACCCCAATGCTTTTCAAAATCGAATTTACACGGATGTGTAACACTCTCCCAGCAGGCAAACATGTAAATACAAAGACGGACCGAAAAACTAATGATGTAGAAGAGGCTGCATATCTTTATGGCTCTAGGTCCTGCCAATTTACTTTCTATCTAGTATGCTCAAATGTCAATGCGTCATAATTCCTGATGTCTTATTTTCATTAAGGTATCCCTTATCCACCTATCCTATTACACTCAATATTATCACCGTATATAATCTTCAGCAAAACATTTTCATAACAATCTTATCATGGATTCCTAGCCACAGCGGATTTCGGGGTAATGAGAGAGTCAACGAATTAGCTAAAAATGATGTGAAGAAAGGAGTTGAGTATCCATATATTCCGCGGTCCAATATTTAAGCCGAATCAAATGCGGCATCTGGCTTCAATGGGAAAAAACAAGGAGCGAATATTTCATAATAAACTTCGAAAAATAAAACAAATCCCCAGGACTTAAAAAACTTCAGTTTGCCAAACCAAAAGGAAAGAGGTTGGGCTGGCTAGGTTGCGAATAGGTGATAATGCGCGAATAGGTGCCTTAATCACTCATATCTGAAGACCAAAGATGAACCACCCAACTTTATAAGTTTTACGGTGAAGCACCTACTTACTGAGTGCTTAGCATATCAATTTAAAAAGGAATCGAATAAACATTAATGGGACCTTTGACGGAATTCTATGATATTATCCAGAAAGAATCCTTAATCAGTTTGAATTCTAGAAACATAAAACTGTTTTGTTTTTGATACCCTATATTTTCCTGAATATAGTCAAAGCTATTATCCTCTAACATATTATCCTATATTAAATATATAATTTAAAATAATTTATATAATATTAAATGTTTCAATATTACAACCAACATTTTGCATGAATAACTATTTCTTTTGTTGTACTAAAATGACAACTCCTCTGTAATTAATTTCACAGTGTAACCATGACCCAGATTGACTGATATTACACTTAAAAAAAAAAATAGTCAGTGATGGCTTCGTCAGTCACCCATTTATGAATTTATACTCGTAGTATTATAGTCTTAAATATGTATGTAGTTTTTTTAAAATTTGTATACAGTAAAAACAGATGGTCATTTCTTATTCGAATCACACTTGGTATAAAATTACATGGAAATTCACCAATACTTCATAAAGGTTTCTATGACTGGCGAGATATCGACAGTCACCTTCGCAAGTATTTCTTAGGCTTACCATAGTTTTAGTGAGTAAAACTGGGACACATTAATATGCGGTGGGCGTACCGGGTGGAAGGGAGGGGTATGGAATAAAAATGGTACACATTAAATGCAAATGGTGAGTTTTAACCCTTTTTTGAAGCCTCACAAGTAACGGGAGTGAGAAATCTGGAACTCTAAATTGATAGCCTACCCATTTTTTAAAAAATAAAACAAGAAATGTTTGCTACATAATTTACTTAAAAATATCCCCGAGCCAATTAGTAGAGTGGTTGGCCGCTGGCAGCGCTGGGCAAGTAGTTGTAGTTCTAGTGTTTGTTCACAGAGTACTGTCAGAATATTTCTCACTTCTTCGCATTATTCGAAAAAATTATTACTCAAACGATTATTCAAATAAATGTTTAGTGAATGTTGAATAATTCACTAAATTATCTTCACGCGATTCATCATGAATTATTCATAGAACCATTCTTTATTCATTATTCGTTATTCATCATTCATTATTCTTTATTTCCAGTTGTTTACTGACTAAATCCACCTTAAACACACACACACACATATATATATATATATATATATATATATATATATATATATATATATAAAATTAGTCCCGTAACAGGCCACGTGGGCCCTGAGGGGCAGATACTATAGAGGTATCTGATTCATGACCATACGGCACACTAGGGAGATAGTGAGGTCAGTACTATGCTCCGGCCGCCTGATTTTCCCCTTGGCTGCTTCGACTGCCTAGAGTTATTAGCACCCAAGGTACCCATTATTAAATTAATTAAAGGCTGGGTTGGCCTAGAGACGGTCAGGGAGGCCGAATTCAACCCATGAACGAAGACACTAGAAGAAAAAATCTTTAGTGCTTGCTCGGGATTTGAACTCAGGCCTCCAGCTTATTAGTCCAGTGCTCTACCACTGAGCTAACCTCGCCCCATATATATATGTGTGTGTGTGTGCACTTTTCACTTGTTCTTGTTTCTTTTTATGGCAAGGGTTCGATAAAGCAGTACACAATTCGTTCAATTTGACTAATTTATTTGCTATCTTCTGCACGACATGTTTCGTGCCTTTGTGTCGCACCTTGTCAGGGCTGTCCTATGCCAAAATATTTTTTTGTAAATCCCAAATTCATGCTTAGTACAATAATAAACATTTATCCTTTCCCTAAATTAACGCACTTTTTTTTATTTATTTAAATTTTAACGTCCATTTATTATTAACTACGAATTTTAGGACGGGTTATCTATAGGTTACCACCCTTTTCTAGCCAAGATAGGGGTGATGCATTTTCTTTTTTCGAAAGAAAAGCCACCGCCCCTTGTGGGAATCGAACCCACGACCCTTTGGCACGGAGTGTTAAGAGCTCACGCCTTACCACTCACGGCTACCAGGTCTCCTAATGCACTTTTAAACAAATAATATTTTCTCTAGTCATGTATACTAGCCTGAGTCAGGCGTAATAATGACAATTCATCTTAGGTAATGAATATGGCTGTGTAATATCGATTTTTTTCAGCTGTTTTAATTGTATCGATTATTGGTAAAATTATTCATGGGGTTTAAATTATAATGCTATGGAAAATTTGATAGCAATTCATAATAATATTGACATCATAAGAAATCATTCATTCTTCAATAAAATATGTTTTGATTGATTATTTGAATAATGTGTAAATAAAACGTCATTCACAAAATAACGAATACTGAATAAATTCATGAACTTCCTCATTCATGAATAAAATAATATGTTTATTCATTATTCTGAATAATTTTTGCCCAGCAGTGGTATGTGTTAGTCAAACATTTTGATTGTAGAAAAGTAACCGATTCATAAAAAAAAATCGTAAAAACATAAATTCATTACTTTTTACATCTTACAGCCGTTTCCGGGACATTGATAAAACCGGGCGGGCACCGGGACGCATGGCGAGTCCACTTTCATCGATTTTTTTTTTTTTTTTTTTTTTTTTTTTTTTGTGGCCCATGGACATCCTCCGAACCCACCATCTCCCTTATACGAATCTAAGGCGTTAGCCACTAGACCACGGGGAGACCCCGCAAACCCACTTTCATAGAAATCGTAAATTTGACAAGAATATAAATAACCTTCTGAACCAATATTATAATATAGCAAGGCGTTTGTTAAGCTCCCTTCATGCTAGTAGATATCCATCAGAAATAAAATCCCCCCCCCCCCCCCCCCGAATCAGGTCAGGAGGGAGATTTTGAAAGGATTGGTCAGGAGATAAAGATAACCCAGCCACCTGGAATAAACTAGCTGGGCAAGTTATGCGTTGACTTGAAATATTCAGATAAGATATTCGTCGAGCAAGAGTTATAAACCTGAAGCTGTTATATAATGGGATCGATTAAAATTCAGAACGTGAAGCGATCTCATGTACGAGTCCCTTTATAGTTCTTCCTTACGATTCACAGAACTATTTTCGTAGACTAACTAAGCCAAGCTACGCCGGAGATGAGTTCCATTCAATTGTGAAACCTAGTAGAACAATGGCTTGTATCCACTGCATATTTAAAACCTTTTTTCCGGGGTTCAACACTATATAGTTATTTTGCGAAGTTACTTGTCGGTTACATGATAGCGTAATTTACACAAGCTCCGTATTTGTACGTGTAAACACTTGTACGCTTCTATTACTAAGCGACAAGTAAGCTCTCCCATCACCATCCTACTACGCAGTTGTCCCTTGTCGCCTCGTGTAAACGGTCCAACAATTGTTTAGTGGCAACTTTGTTGTTGTTGATTACTTGGCACTTGCCACCAAGCCAGCTTGGAAAGAGTGAATGTAATCACCAATCCAATGAAACCTCCAAGAAAAGCTAAAAAAAATATAGGAGCTTAAATGCTCAAGAAGCGCATACACGCGACAAAAGCCAACACAAAGCGGAAGTGACTCAATCCGCTTTCCTACTATACTTCCGCTCCTCCTTGAGTTCCTTATCACGAACACTAAATTATACAAATTTCATCCTCATTTTGCCTCCCTAGTTTTATTCAAAAACTCATTTAACACTAATGAAAGTCCGATACGCAGGAGCTGCATAGCTAAGCACTTTCCTCAGAATTCGGGTAGTGTAAACTGCAATCCTGAATAATATACTTAAAATAACATATATAAATAAAATAAAAACGTGAATAATTCTGATCTTTTAGATTTGTAATGAGCTACTGTTTCAATTATTAATTATGTAATTAATTTCCCTCTAGGCTTTTGTGTATGCGTGGTACTACTTAATAAATGCACAAAAACTTAACATTTTTTGATGTTTATAAATAATAAAAAGGACGGGATACAGCGTCTCTAGTGGTAGAAATCAGAACTCAAAAACCCATATAAAGTCCAGGGCCGCCATATGGGGGGGGGGGACAACCGGGTACAGTTGTCCCGGGCCCTGGCACCGTGGGGGCCCGGGTCGATCCTCGCTAAGTGGAAAAAAAGTACAGAAAGTGACCTTTGCAGCACCGATTGTCGGCTTTTATTCTCATTTTGCTCAAAACTCAAGATGAAAATAATTTTAAAATGCCCAAAGTCCTATAGAAAAAGTACTAGAATTTTCATTCTGGCTCTGAGAAGTGGGGGCCCGTGATCTGGTCCCGGGCCCGGCTGTGACATGTGGTGGCCCTGATAAAGTCATATCAAAGCAGAGGCGCTTCTTCAAAGAAGAAGGAGCTTATTCAAGCATAGAACAAAGTAAATCCCCCTCCTCCTTCGGATTGACCGATTTAGTTCATTTTTACAAGGCTTCTTTCTTATTAGATACCCACGACGTATACCAGACCTGGAGATAGCTGTTGCGGTGATACGAAGTCAAGGGATGGTTGGGCTCCGGCTGGGAGAAACATACGTCAGATTTTCAGGCAGAAATCTATATTAGACGTTTCGGCTGCACTTTGGCAGCCTTCTTCGGCTAAAAATAATCATATACAAATTACAAGTAACAATATTCAGCCAGTAAGGAGCTTTTTTTTTAAACATCGTGACAATGAATTTTGAACCAATCTTATTTTCAAAAATTGAACATTAGGTAGATAGGTAGTTATTATGCAAAATGTGATTGTCAGAAAGAAAACTATTAACAAAAGTGGAAACAAAATGCAGAAAGACATAAGCCAACAGTAAACAGAAAAAACTGGCCGCATGAGCACACAAGTAACATCATTAACATTTTCTATTATAAGAAAAAACAATATATTCTATATGTGAAAATAATTTATAATAATTAATACATAGAAGACATTTAACCATGGTCTCTCCAACATTTAACCATGGTCACCTAAATGTCTTCGTGGTCTTCCTCCCTCCCTCTAGGCATTTTTTAGTGGTACGTATCTATGTATTAATTATATATTTATTTTAAAGTATATATTTATTTTTAGCTTAAGAAGGCTGCCAAAGTTCTGCCGAAACGTCCAATATAGATTTCTGCCTGAAGATCTGACGTTTTTAGCGCGGTTCCTCCCTCCCCCATAGGAACCCCGCTTATAGGGTTGATACAATGAAACAATCCGGAAGTGCCGACTAGAAAATTTCGCGTTTCAGAACCCCTAGAGACCGAAAAAAACGGTGGTTCAAATTTGTATATATATATATGTATATATATATATATATATATATATTTGTCTCTTCGCTCTCTAGATAGAAGACGAATATTCCGATTTTGATGAAATTGCGTACAAAAAGCCTTCCTCCAATTTGAAATCTCAATTTCCTTAACCAGCAAAATCCGCCCACTGGAAGATGGCGTTTGGGGGAAATTCGCGCAAAAAAATCGTAACGCTTACGTTTTTGAGTTCATAAGCTTCTAAGTACTCGTTTTATATGATTCCTGGGCTAGGAAAACGAATGAAACCATTTTCAAGGCCATAGCTTTAACCGTTTTCGAGAAAATTGGAAAAATATTTTTTGAATACCGTTTTTGGTTTGGGTACTTGGAATCATGGGATTCAGTTGAAACATTTTCTGCATGTTCTACTTTCATCAAAACTAATATGTTGAAATTTTGGTTACGTTTGGAGTTAAGGAAGGGTTAGAATAAAATATTTTATTAACAGACATAAAAAGTTTTAGTAACTTAGTTTACTTTCCTTAATATCTCGAAAAAGGTTGAGAATCTTGGTAAGCGGAAGAATACCATTAGAAAGCTTATTAAATGCTCTAAAAAAAAGGTTCTAATGAAAGTTTTGATTAGGCGATGTCAATCGGAGAAATAAGAGCTTAAAACTTTAAAGTAATTGATTTCGCTTATTCGAACTGTTCTTTTTGTCTGTTTTTTATTCCTTGTTATTTTTTAATTGCTTATTGTTGGATAATGTATTTGAAAATAAAACAGGTTAAGAAAAATAAGAAAAACAATTTAATGTTAGAGATATGGATTTCCAAAATATATAGCTTTTCAACTGCCTAGCATCCTTCCTAGGGAGGGTTCTTTGTCTTTGATTTTGGTACTTAGAATTATGGGATACAGTTGAAACATTTTCTGCATGTTGGAGTTTCATCAACACTAATATGTTGAAATTTTTGTTACGTTTAGAGTAAAGGAAGGGTTAGAATAAAATATTTTATTAACAGACAAAAAAAGTTGTTTAAAAAGTGAGAAAAAATGAGCCTTTACAATTAGTTCGCGATGTTCCTGACAAAGAAAAAGGGATTGGTTTCTTACTCGGAAAAATTAATGGTATTCTATTAATTTTAGCGAGTTGGATAGACTAGATTCGCTTAAATTAATATAATTCTATTAATTGCGAGTTGGATTGGCTGAAGTTTTCTTATATCTTCTTGAGCGAGTGGAGCGTAGCGTAGCGAGCGGAAACGCATATCCTGTAATGCTCAATAAATGTAAAAGATCCAAAAAAGAGAGAGAGAAAAGGAATAAAATATGTTTGTTTACAAATATCGTTGTTTGTTATCCTTCATAACCTGCAAAACAGTCAACTTCAATGCTTAATAACTTTTTTCATAGTTGAGAGAATTGATTTTGATCATATTAACCGTTTTATTAATAAATATTACTTGCCATTATCTAATATGAATTATAACCGTAGATAACGAGTCAAGTAGTAATAGATAACCAGCAAAGAACCTGTAAGCTAATCAGTAAGCTTATCAGCGAGTACGAGTAACTGTTATAAATCACTACTGCTACTTAAAAAGTAACTGGATGTGGTCTTCGCAAAAAGACCCAATTTTCTTTCATCTCGACAACGAAATAACCAAAAAAGAATAATCACACAAGATGAAGTAATGAGAGAGGGTAGGTGACCTGCGCACTAGAGTCCTTTTGAAGGAACCAATCACAGTCAGGCCCACATCGCGGCTTCCCTCCTCACTGCGAGGAGAAAACAAAATATTTGTTCTTCCCCGCGGTCACTGCGCGGGTGCGAGAATAGCATCGGAAGTAAGGATCCTCACTATGAACACTCCCACCTTAATACATGTGTTTGTTTTACATCGGGGCAGCGCTCATCGGAGTAGCTATCGTAGCATCGCAGAATTGAACCATGAACGTACCCTAAGGCTGATCAAGCACTCTTAAATCATGAATAGACACAGAATCGGCATACTAATAATCGAAGGTAGTAACGCAAATAGTGAATGAAAATATCATTATGATAAAAAACAGGTCACCATAGTTACAAGAGATTCAAAGCATATAGGAAGGTTGAAATGCCAATAATATGTAGAAGGTAGTTCGATTCCCGTCAGTTCTTGGATTGAGTTTGTTGTGGCGAGTTGAGGGCTGAGAAAAGAGCAAATAGCCCATAAAGATATTTTAATTTGCAATTTAAACATGAACTCTCAAACTTGTTGCTGAACATTGCTCAGACCTCAGGAATGTTGGTCAATTTTATTTCTAAAAAGTAGGCTGGTTCAATAAATTATTTAGATTTGGTTTAATTAAAATTCAACTTTGCCCTTGAACATGACCATCTAACCACACCCCCTTATCCAGCTATCTATTTTCCATGACTCCATTATAAACCTCTACAATTACTCAACGACTTCAGACGTGAGAGTTCGGGAAAATTTATTTTTGGTCGATATAGGCGAAAGTAATTCAGGGTAATTTTATTTTTTACAAATCGATTATAGAGAACATTGCGGATATGAAGTCTAGAGGAAGCCGACGTGAAGCTAATTTCGAACTTGCTAAACATACAAACATGACAATGACGTCTCACTATTGACAAACTATTTTGAACCGCCTACCTGTCTCGTTAATGAAGCGGTCTGTCCTTTGCGTTCGTTATGATGGATTTAAACCTGTATGTGATTAATTATCAGCCATTAATCATACTTTTTAATCCCCCAAGGGGTCAAAATTAATAGAATCCAGTTTCTCGATTATAAAATAAAGTATACTAAAAAGTAGCTTGTAGGTTAGGGAGGAGAAATCAAGTGACAAAAAAAATGAGGCATGTTGAATCGATGAAATATATTTAATTTGAGATCGGACTAAGGGAGAGTAGGGAGGAAAAGGAAAGTAGCTCCGTTGCTCGTTAGTACAAACATATCCTTCTAGAGCAAGTGGAACAGCAGCCTTGGCCAAACACCGCCTGCTCCTATTCCGGTCTCCTGTCTACCTCTTACCGAATCCTCGCCTGTTCTGACTTCAGTTATTCCATTTATTTCTTGCCGAAACCTATGCCCTTTCTGGCGTTGCTTGAAGCGTTTACTTCTAACCAAACCACTGCCCTCTAAGCCTACATCGAAGGAATCGACTTCCTACCAAATAATCAGCTTACATTGCCTTTGTTTCTTGTGTTCATTTCCTATCGACAAACCTTCGGGTCAAAAATATACTCCAGATCGAAACCCCAACTCCCTCTGCCTCTTATTTAAGCATTTACTTCTTGACAGGTTCTGAGGATATTCTGCTTTCTGCTCTTGCATTTATTTCCTATCGACATATCAGTCGTGTCTGTCTTCGGGTCGAGCCTTTACTACACATCTAAACCCCAACTCTCTGCCTCCAGTATGAAAATATATTCTTATTGCCAAGTTCGGAGACTATTCTGTGCTCGGCTCTTGTATTTATTTTCTATCGAATTATCAGCTCTGTTTTGATTCTGGCTAAAGCCAGATCCAACCAAAACTTCAACTCTTTTCAGCTTTTACTATGACCATCTATTACATACCGAATTCTCCGTTCGCTCTTGCATATATTTCTTACTAAAACTTCAGACTTTCTTGGATCCTGGATCAAGGTTATACTTCTAACCAACCCTCCTAAACTCTTTCCGCCTCCTCTATGGCCATCTAATTCTTACCGAATCCTCCATTTTCTCTGTCTATTGCTCTTGCATTTATGTCCTCAAGAAAACTCGGCTCTCCTTGGATTCTGGCTCAAGTACATACTTCCGGAGAAAACCTCAATTCTTCTTACCCCCCTCCTCATTTGGATCTATTTCCTAACGAATCCTCAGGCTGCTCTCCTCCTCGAATTGTCCATACATATACTTCTAGTCAACGCCTGAACTTTTTCTGCCTTCGTCATTTGCTTCAATTTCCTACCGATTTCTCAGTTTGATCTGCATTCGGCTCTGGATTTTATATTCTGACGAAGCCTCATCCATCATTGGATTCTATAATAGCTCAGGCATACAATTCTAGGCAAAATATCAACTCTTTCTGCTTCCACCAAAACCATCTATTTCCTACCAAGTTCCCTTGAAATAACTCTAAACCCGATTCTTTAAATGCCAGACATTTTATAATAAATCCGATTGTTATAGTGCCCATCATTTAACGAAAACTGGCCAAGTTGGAATTGCACAAATAAGTAAGAGGGTATTATTAGGTTCTTGACAAGGTATTAAGAGTCTAAAACTTGGCCCAATACCCTGATATCATAATTTTCGTAGGCAAACAGTTTTTGGGAGGGAGCTGGAACTCGGCCTCTTTTTTTCAAAGTTAGTTTTTTTTGCGATTCTGCTTTCTCTAAGACAATGGTTGTTCTCTCTGTTTGTTTTTGTGTATTTGTTAGTACGCACATGGGCATGAGTGAATGTGTGTGTAATTTTTATTGTAAATAGATAGGCTATATACAATAAAAATTATTTAGACACTCTCGTCCTCCGTTTTTTTTTGTGTATTTATTATCAATAATATTTCTAAAATTAATCTAAATATGTATTTTATTATTTATTACGAATCATAATAAAGTATAAATACATCAGCTAGATCAGATTAGATTAGATTAGAAAACGGTTGCCTGGATCCATCCAGAGAAGCCGCACCGAGGCCTACAAGACCTATTGTACCACCCGACGTGTCGTTCCGTTATAGTAACAGATCTGTATCAGCAATGAACCTCCTTAGGGTTGTTAAGTTTAGTATACTCCTCGGATCGTCAATAAGCGCTTTTCCAATTTGCGACACTAATCTGACAATAATCAAGAGTCTGGAACGAGGTGCCCCTCTGGCAGTCTTCGTCCAAATCTTAAGGTGATTCCCTTATAGTTTTAGTTTTTGGCTGTCAGAAAGAGAAACTTTCTCCATGCTACAATCATATATCGCCCTATCTGTTATCTAAAATCAATAAAACCGCACGTCGAAGTAGCAGGATACCTCCTTCCGCCACAAAGACCGAGAATCGTAGCCCAGACTCTCGGGAAAACAACGTAGGTGGCGATGCGGCTCATACAGCATAAACCCTGAAGAAAATTGCTCCATCTGCAATCTGCCGAAGAAAAACTACCTCTGTCCGTTCCCCCACCTCTCTCTCTCTATCTATTTATCTCTCTTCGAAGAGGTAAGTCGGACTTTCCAAGCTATGTAGGGGCTCTAAAATTGACACGTTTGATTTTGAAGTTTATCTGGCATTTATTGGCTAAGCTGTTGGCTTTTCTATGATCATTTTGAAGTAGACAATATTGCAAATCGTTTCTCCCTCTTGAAAGGTGTCCACTCGATCAGCGCCTCATGTAAAGTGAAAGTGTGTCCCTGATAGGAGATAACTGATGACTATTTATCATTGCGATAAGAACTATCTGTTTGTACATAGGGGGGTCGCGACGCCCTCTCAAGCTCCAATCTATAGCCACCAATTCTCTTTTCAATCTTTATAGATTACTAGCTGATTTACCCGTCGGCAACGGGGGTATAAAGATTTGTGGGTGTGTTTGACTTAAATACGTCTCCATCAATATAAAACGTACGACTGGGATTCCAATATAATCAGAATTTCCAACGATACTCGGTATTGGTAGTGATTATCGTTTTGTAAAACGAAACAAAATTTTTCCATTGGGGGGAGGGGTTTATTCCGAAACCAAATTATTGATTTGACCGTACCGGCAGTTTTTTGTACCTCCTTACATCGAAACTCGGTAGGCAAGATGCCCCACCAATGAGGAACACATGTTTTTGTTTTCTTAAACAAAACAAAATCGGTACATTAGAAGTTGGGGTTTCCTCTATCTTATCCTTAAATCTGTCCTATCTCTTATGATTATGGTTGTTTAGTTGAGGAAACCTTGCAAACCTTAACAAAAATCACAATTATCTTATTCAGGGTGGTCCCGAAGGAAATCGCCATACTTGAGGGGCGTGTACGCCAACTAAAGTGTAGTTCAATGCCACCAAGGAGAAATTTTTACTTGCATTATTTCCCTAGATATAGGCGTTTCCGTATTATTTGTCTAAACGCTAGTTTTTGACCATTTTTGCGCTCCTTGTCGTTCACGCCAAGAGAAAATTCTGATGACATTTTCAAAATCTGTATTAAATTTCCTATATGATCTCATGTACTTTGTGGAAAATTTTCTCAAACCAAATTCTCAGCAGCCACCCAAACAAATAACTTATCACGAAATAAAGGTTTTTCATTTTTAGTGTTCCACGGGCCGTACGAACATTTTTTTGGTTACGTAGCTGGGACTCTCAGATAAGTTGCGTTATTCCATTACCTTTCACAAGGTACAACCACATCTTAGATAATTACATGACTGATTTGGTAGTAAGTGTCAACGGTCAATAAACGCATTGACGCATTGATTGGCCCTTTATCATAACAGAACAAAATGTATTATTTGTATTACTAACATTTCCAAAATGACATTAAAATTGCTCATTATAATAATATAGAATGTGCCGGGTAGCCATGTTGGTAAATTTACGTCTTTTGAGCTGCAACTTAACATAATTTAACACATTCCGTGCGGTACGGGGTCGATTGACCACTTGTATAACTTAACACTAGTGCTAAGCGTGTAAGATGTAAACTTTCAAAAATGTTCGAACCTGTTTCAGCTTTCGAACCCTTCGTTAACTTGAAAAATTAATGTACTTCTGAATGACTCAGTTAATTTCCGGTTGCCTTAGTATACTGAACTAAACCTACGGGGAAGGAATACTAACGATTTTTTCTAAATGAATCAATTTTCAGCAGGTTTAATACCGATAAACTAAGGAAAAACACGGGGCCGATTCAACCAGCATCGCACTTGCGGATATTTACGCACGGGGTTTTATTGGCCCCGCGACGCACTGAACATGCTGATACAAACATTATTGATAAAAAACACATTTCCGACAGATCCTTTTCAAAAATCAGCTCCATGGAATCAGGTGTTACATAAAATTACGTTTTATAACCAATTTTAGTTACCATGTTCAACGGCCGAATGCCTCAAATGTCTATATTTAATAATACCAACAGGTGAAGAATAACCCTTCAAAACTTCAAACTTTACATTTATTTCTCCATCACAACGTTTTATAACCAATTTTAGTTACCATGTTCAACGGCCGAATGCCTCAAATGTCTATATTTAATAATACCAACAGGTGAAGCATAACCCTTCAAAACTTCAAACTTTACATTTATTTCTCCATCACAACGTTTCATAACCAATTTTAGTTACCATGTTCAACGGCCGAAAGCCTCAAATGTCTATATTTAATAATACCAACAGGCGAAGAATAACCCTTCAAAACTTCAAACTTTACATTTATTTCTCCATCACAACATTTCGAACACACTGGTCCATCTTCAGGCGATCTACAATAGTATATTAATTACAGATATTACATCCTCCAAAACCATTTACTAAATTTTATTGTCATAATTTTAAACTCACCATGTCCTGTTAATTACTACAGTTACACTTAATCAGTCATGAAATAAATAAAAATGATTCCTGTAAGGAACCAAGTCAAATTACACCTACATCAATTAAACACTCATTATCACAGCCATATTAGAAGACTTTATCAACATACTTAGGCCTATTATATTTTGTATAACTAAAAATTAAATTAAAACATTAAAATTCAATTGGTTAAAATATATAATAAATTATGTATGACATATCACAGATATTTTGTTTAATCTTTACTTAACATTATTTTTATTACCATATTTAATATAAAATGCACTGAGGTATGTAACCAAGATATTTAAACTGTGAAAGTAATCTATTACAATGTCATCAGAAATTAATTTTATTTAATATGTCAACATAATGTTGTCCTATACCCTTAACATCTGTTTTAAAATTAATGGTTCTATTGATATTTTTAGTTATGTAAATGGATTCAGTTAATTTCCTAGCTTTATTATCATAAACAGTTTTTAAAATCTTTACATTATCATAATCAAACTTATGCTGTTTGGTGATAGCATGATTTGCCAATGCTGTAGTATTGATATTTTTACTGTTATTACAATTAGAAATGTGTTGTTTTATCCTATTTTTTAAATTTTGGGAAGTTTCACCTATATAACATTTGTCCTTGCATTCCTTACAATTAATTTGATAAATCACATTTTGTTTATTTGTACTATTTATTCTATCTTTCATATTACTTAATGCATTTGTTATTTTATTATCCTTTACATTTAAAAATTTTATCAAAATTCGTTTAATATTAAAATTACTTATTTAAAACATATCTTCAAAATTTATTTTTCAAAATTAATACAATAACCTTTTTAACCAACTGAAATGAATTTTCGAAAGATTGATAAGTACGCTGTGTTTATAGCATCCCAAAACATTTGGGCAGCATACTTTATTTTTATATAAATAAAGAATTTCTCTCTCATTATAAAGACCAATCTTTAAATTATTATGGTCATACTTCTTAAACCTTTCTTTATTTTTTCAGTTAAACCAGGAATATATTTTAATTTATGAGCTATATTATTTCCAAATACATTATTCTGTTCTCTACTATTAATTTCTCCATTCTCTTCATTCGTTTTATTTAATAGTTTAAAATAATCAGTTATTAAATTTGGCTTGTTACCTTTGGATCTCACCTTAAATTTGCATGCCTGTGTTATTATTTTCTCTTGTCTATATTTATACATTCTGTGTCCAAGGTTTGACTTGTCCAGTGGTTTCCAGGGTAGGCAAACAGGAGTCTCCTAAGCAATATGTTTCTGTTAATATGCTTAAAAAAAATCTTGCTTGGTTTTTTAATGGCCAGATTTCTCATGAGGACATTTGACGAATGACCATTCATTTCGGATATTTCCAGCAATATGTAACCCTTCTCAGCTAGCGCGGTGTTTCATAGAAACAGCTGAAGTTTTGTCTGACGGGTTGCTTTTTCGGTTATCTTGGCCAGTATAGGATGTGATTTTTTTTAAAGTAATAATTCACTTATTTACACCTGTACATTTGTTAAGTTTGGCCACTAATATAAATGATAGTATATACAGAAAAAAAAATATTAATAAGAACTGACAATGTTAAAAGACAAACAAAAAAAAGAAAAGAGAAATCATAATATAAAAAAAAATCGTTTAGAGCCTTCTACTCAAATTTAAGAACATGAATATGCTTTGGGTCCACCCGACAAACCTATGTAAAGTACTGTATAACATAGAGTCTTATTTTTCGTACATGGCCACCGCGCATGCGCCAACGCCAGAAGACACTTTTTTGTAATGCTTTTTTGTAACTTTTTTTTCAGTTTGGTCATCTCCAGTTTATTTATGCTAAAAGAAAAAAAAATGAATTGGATAAGAAATAATAGAAGGAAACAAATATATTAAAACTTTGATCTTTGATAATAATAGAGCTTTCGTCTCCAGCGGATGTTATATTGTGCAGGCAAATGATTTAATAACTTTATAATTTATAGTTTTATATTAACCTGATGATGATAGATTAATACATAAATCAACATTTGGTGTCTATGAAATGTGTCTTTTCGTATCAGCGCCCGTCATTTGGGTTCAAGTCGATGGAACGGTTTTAACGCAGTCTTATCTCGACCAGCCTTACTTCTAGTACCAAAACGTGTACCGCGAAGAAAAGAACCAGGAAGTGCGCAGGCGCTGGCTCCCGCCCATGTGGGAGAAGGCCTAGCTCCTCTCCGGCCACGCCCCTTCTGGATCTTTTGTTTGCGTTCGGACTATAGTTCTAAGTGCAAGCTTCCATGTAACCAGTAGGATAACACCTTCGTGACATTTGTTTGTTTCGGTTGCTGGAATTTCTCCACAGCCTATATGACTAGTGTCTTTTGTAGATTTTCCTCTTTAGACCCTGGTTTGGTCAAAAATCATTTGCCCGTTGCATTCTTCATCATAACTAACTACACAGGAGGACTTTTGATACAAGAAAGCAAATTTCGAAGGTGGTTATAATACTATATATCATAAAAAGCTATTCAATTTTGGGCACCACTCTGATGACAACTCGCAGGAAGTGCGTCATCTTAGCGCGGTTCCCGAGTGCCTTTAGTAAAGGAATAACACCTAATTTCATTAAAATCTGCCCATTTTTTAGCCAGCTAGACAGCGAACAGAAATACTAAATGAGATGAAGATAGTTAGCCGTTAAGGTGACGCGAAGTCAAGGGATGGTTGGGACTCGGCTAGGAGAAAAAAAAAACGTCAGATCTTCAACCAAAAATCTATATTGGACATTTAGGCTGGACTTTGGAAGTGTAGGTAAGGAAGGAAGGGCATTGTATAGATCATACTAGCACGAAAATCTCCTGTCAAACAAAATCGGCCTTTCCAGCAAATGAAACTTCCTGTTCTATATCTGTCCAAGGGCTTATCGCCATAGATGTGAAACTCTTAAAATAAAATAAATAAATAATCTGATATCCTTTTCTTTAAGATATTTTATAATAGATTTCTCTGTAAAAGGTTTATCATCAATTCAAAATTTCGGAAGGGGCTGCAGCCCCCTCAGCCCCCCCCCCCCCTCATATACGCCCATGCTTCTGTATCCACTAGAAAGGCTTTATTAGGCATATTTTGTATTGATTTATAGAGCTTTGCTTTAGAATGAGAGCCAGATTCTGTAATTTCCGCTTCTGTGTAAAAGTTAGCTACTTTCGGTGTCCCTGACGCCTTAATATCACTTTTATTCGAGATATTCGAGAGGATTTTGACAATTTTCACGAGATATATAAAAAAAAATAAGTTTATTTATTTTCTAAACTTATCAAATGGCACTAGGGACATGAACGGAACCGCGCTAAGATGCTGCAGTTCCTGCGAGTCGGACTTTTTTTGTTCTAGATTAAAAATTTCCCCCTGCAGACTATCGCCCGTAAAAAAAAGAGGGTTTCAATTCGTCAGACACAGCGCCGCCATTTTGTTTTCAAAGAATTAAAATTTATTTTTTTGGGTTACTATAACATATTATATAACACCTTAAATAAACCTTTAGAACTTTATATACATATCCATTTTCTGTTAATTCATTTTAATAAACATTTCCAGAAATCTGCTATTTCATATTCCTTTAAAAACTGTGATTCTTCGCTTTTACTTCATCCCAAATTTTATATAGATATTTGAACTTTTCGTTCCCATTTCAGTCACTTCTCATTTGGCCTTCCTCTTGGTTTTCTTCCTTAAGCCTCAAAGAATTTCTCTGGGGTCAGTAACGGAGAAAGATGTTTGTATCTATCCTATCTGTTCGTATTTCCCTCTTAATGGTTTTTAAATATTTCATATCCACGATTCGATCTTGACTTTTATGCTTAAACGTCCCATCAATTACTCGGATGAATGCATAAGGACGGAGGGAAACTGCCTTCTAGATGACTTCTTCCTTGCGATCAACCACGCTTGGCTGCAGCTAACATTCTCCCAAACGCGCCCACACATTGATAGATTGGTAATCATCATGATTTATTGATCACCTTTTCACTTCGTTGACATACATCACTTAATGTCAACGAATTGGGAGATCGAAGAAGACCTTCTTTTATCGCATCCATGTTTGAAATATGTTCTACTGGTAATGATTTTTTTCGGAACCGTAAAAAAGTGGTATTCTGATTATGCAAGGTCAGATCTATAATGAGGTTGTGTCAAAACATTCCAGGCGAAATACAACTTCTCCCGAGTGCATAAACATGTGTATGGCCTAGCGTCATCGTGCATAAAACTTACACGCATAAAACTTAATTTCGGGCTCGAAGTATTTAATAGAATCAATGGTTTCATGAAAGACTCTCATAGTAGACACCTTCTGCTATAAGCATTTGAAGGTTATAAACATCGTTCCACGTAATTTAATAAAGAAGGGAAACAAAACCATAAATGTGAATTGATAAGTTGTTATAAATTTTATTAGCTTTCATTTAAAAAAAAAAATAAAATGTATTGAAATCGGTCCAGGTTTAGAGGCTGTCGCCTTTTTTGTAGCACGCAAAATATAATGTAAGAAGTGACCGACGAGAATAATTGTAAGTGTTTGGGCCAAGCGAAGAGCGACAGGCTGGAACATGCAAGTGACGTCACATTGTCGCTCATGCATATTGTAGTCAGTCCTCCCTCATTCCTACTGCACTCCAGCTTAACATTAATGTGAGACACGTTGCTCTGAAGCTTTTAGCTTAACGCTCATCGCTCTTCGCTCGTATCGTACCCGAGGCCTCACTCTTTGATGATCGTTGCCACTCGGCCAAGCGACAAACCCCATCTCGCTCGATCTTCCTCGTTTGGAATGAATGTGAGTAAGTAGTGTATTTTTTTTTTAATTGGGTTTTTCAAAATGTCTCTCAGGCCGGATCAAATCTTATAGGGGGCTGGGTGTTGTAAGCAATCCATTTTTCATCCACACTAATCACTGTTTTCAAAAACAGTTTTTGTTTTCTTCAAGACGTTAATGGCAAGAATATAGGCGCTGCTGTAGGTTCCGCCTCTTGTCAGCCTCTCTTAGATGGGTAACGGCACATCCATGTGACACTCCAAGGTTATTTCGAATATCCTTGATCCTCTGATGTGGTTTTGCGTCTTAGCCGTATTTTTTTGGGTATCCACGGTTAAAGGGAAACCAAAAATGTCTGGTTCTTCACATTAAAACATCCATCACGGAATTGAACAGACCATTCTTGAATCACACCCTCCTTTATTGTATACCTCCGCAAATCCTACGTTTCAGCCGCAAGATTTATCAAAGCTCGAAAGAGGTAAACAATAGGCGCGAAATAAAACTAAAACTGTACTGAAGCATTCTTTTCTTATTATTTGTAAACCCCTTGAGCAAAGAAGTATTAGGAATGGACAAAACAAATATAACACAAACCGCACGGACTTTCTGACCGACACAATACTTGCTCCTCTCAAAGAACGTCGATGGTATACTGAATTTGTATAATAATCATGTCCGGTAACACAATATCATAGACGAAGGCAAGCAGAGGAAATTTCATTGGGCTTAAGTTGCAGTATCCGAACTGGAACTAGCTCATTCTCGCCCTGGCCCTTTCCAAAGCAGTGTCGAGGACAACAATGTATACGAGAGGGCAGAGACAACAGCCTTGACAAACCCCAACCCGTAGTCTCCGATTCCCTGGGCAAATTTATCCTCCACATTCCTCAATTCATTTCAAGCTAGAAATCGCTGGTATAATGTTTCCATCGACTCCTGTAACCTGCTCAAATGTTCTATTCGTACCCGGTTAATAGGCGTAGTATTATATTTCTCACCACAGCTTTATCTAATTTAGTGAATCCTGATAAACATGAAATCTTGTCTAAATCCGGGTTAGCTCTTCTTTAACTATCTTCATATATAATTTTGTATAGACTTTGCTAAGGAGTACTATATATATATATATATATATATATATATATATATATATATATATATATATATATATGGATAGAACGGTTCTATCTCCAGCGGTGATTCTTCTCTCCTTTCTTCCAGCGATATTTCGATGGATTTCTCTCCATCTTTGTCTGGCTATTTGTTTTTATCCTCGGTGGTAAGCAAGGAGGATGAAAAAAATGTAAGCTATAAATATATGTGATTCCCAGCGAAGTAAAAATAACACCAAACATATATACATATATATATATATATTTATTAGACCCAGATTCTGGGGAAGACGGGGAAGAAGAAGTGGGCACTACAGATTCAGAGACTGTATAGTTGTGTAATTTTAGTTCAGTTATTGTGTAATTAAATTATATATATATATATATACATATAATTATATATATATATATATGTATATATATACGTATATATATATATATATATGTATATATATACGTATATATATATATATATATATATATATATATATATATATACGTATATATATATATACATATATATATATATATATATATATATATATATATATATATATATATATATATACGTATATATATATATATATAGAGAGAGAGAGAGAGAGAGAGAGAGAGAGAGATACAGGGTGTCCCATAAATGTCTAGTCATATTGTGGCAGGTGATAGAGGACCCTAAGGGGAAAAAAAATGTTATGTGACGATTTTCCGAATTCTCACTCATAAGGGAGAAAACATCGTTTTATTGTTTTTTCGAGACAAACGTGGTTTTAAGTAGATTAATTGTTGTAGCTCCGTCCCAGACCTGGTTAAATGAGGAAGTTTTTCTGAAACCCAGAAATCTCAGATGCTGTCCATTGAAGAGTAACGCTGGTAAGAAATATCAAGAAAATGTCAGGAAATTTAGAATAGCTTTCTTTTTGTTAAGATAGACATACTTAAATTCATTCATTTTTATGTTTACTTCCAACTATTCTTATAGTAAATTTACCAAGCTTTCGATTGGTTTCACTTTCTTTCTAGTAGAATAATCTGGGATGGACCTACAACAATTAGTCCTCTACCCACCCACCTTCACCCCAAAAACTAAACAACAAACGAAAAAAACCGTCTTGGTCGAAAAAATTGTCTTCGGGGGAAAATGATAACACAAAAAGAAAAAACTCTTAATAAAAATAAAGTTTCAATTTTTAAAACAGTTTATTTTTTAACACTGGACGCATAAATAATTATAGAAAATAATAATTTCTTCTTCTAGTAATACCTGACAATAAATTCCAAAAATGTTCAAAGGTTTGGCTCCTTGCAAAAATACAGACATCACATCATAAATTGAGAGACACGACGGCATTTGTGCATTGCTCTGCTGGAATCTGTTCTCTGTCCATCTGATGCGATGGATGAGGTGTTCCCTTCAGCCAATGGGCTCCCTGTAGACCAAATCTTTAATGTGTTCCCAAGCTATGAAATTCAAGGAGATGACGTCTAAAGATCGAGTCGACCAAGGTACCGGCCCACCACGTCCTATATGCCATGGATAGTTAGTGTTAATTTCGGACGGTCCTCCCGAAGTGGGCATGACAACTGTTGATAATGCTCCAAGAACATTATCGAGGAATGCGTGGAATGACTCTTCGTTGGCTGAGCTGGAAGGGTGAGTGAAGAGGGTAGAAGATACAACATATACCTTTAATGATTTTTATTTATGCATTATGAAAGAATGCCTAACCACCATTGTGGTTTAGTTTTCTTGAGTTTTTCTCGGAAAAGAAGCAAAAACGAGAAAAATGCCAAAGGACTTTTTGTCTTTCTTTCTTCATCCTGCGTCGACTCCCGAAGTGCAGCCGTTTATTTTGGGGACACCCTGTATTCTAATAGGTTTTACATCGTTCTGTCGATATAAAATATTTCAATTTTTACGCGGTATAAGTGCATTCAGGCGCGGTAGCAGGAATTTTCTCATCTCAAGGCTCGTTGATAAAATTCCTCGCTGCACCATGCATGTCGGCGCTAATGGCCGACATGCCGATGCGCCGTTTAAAAAAAATTGTATATATATATATATATACATATATATGTGTGTGTGTATTTATGTATATTCAATTGGTAGATTTTGTTGGTTTATAAAATGTAAACATGATGAAATTTTGTTGTTTCAGGAGTTCCCAAAGACAGTTCTGGATTATCCATCGGCAGTTCTAAAGTAAGTCTCATTTTCTTCCCTTAAGCCCAATTCATTTTTTAGAAAGTTAAAGGGATCTTAAAATTACGGTACCCATTTTTGGAAAAAAAAAAAATATATGAGATATATAGTATATATAAACATAGCTATTTCTAAGTCTTGCCTGCTTAGTGTCTCTTATCCAAATAACTACGAACGCGAGAGGCGGTCTGAATCGGTCTTTTAAAAGATCGGTCTTTTTAACACAATATATCGATCTATTGAATCGATTTCTAAGGGCCTATCTTTTTAAAGAATCGATCTCTAAGAGCCGATCTTTTAATGAACCGATCTATCTAGAATACCGTAAAATAAAGTATTTTTTATTTGAAATTTTCAAATACTTAATCTCACCTCTTGTTACTCAATCTCATTTCTGAAGAATTCTTATTTATTTAACTGTAGAAGAAATTTACAGAACAGTGTCCTATGTCTAGTACAAAACTTTTGATAAAACAATAACATTATACAACGACTCAATACCTTCCGTTTCTCAAACTAGGAGGTAATAAAATAAAAATAAGGTTTAAAACTGCGCTCTTAATTTGTAAAACCATTTTCGTCAATTATTATCATTATTTTTTTTTTTTTTTTTTTTTTTTTTTTTTTTTTTACGGCGCATCTACATCTTGGCCATTAGCGCCGTATTATCATTATTATATTCAATTTTGTTCTCATTTGATAAACATATACGTATATCCATATCGAAGATCGATCCATATCGTAGATCGTTCTTCTCAACCTAGAGCATTGATCTTTTGAATCCATCTGAACTCATCAATCTTTTTTCTGGATCGATTTTTTTCCTTTCGATTCGAATCGATTCAAAAGATCGATTCGTACTCGAGAATTCCCATCACTACTACATATTAATCATTCATTGCTACTTTAACGTACTCCTACTATGAAAATATGTATATGTTACCGGCAAAGTATAGAATCCAGGCATTCTATATAATCTAACAGGTAGAATCTAGCCCTTAGATGTAGCGTTTCCCCAATACGGAGTGAATAAACAAGAGCTACTTCTAGGTAGCAAGATCTAAGTAAGTTAGTCTCATCTCCTGATAAACTAAGGAAATTCTAAGGGTAGCCCCTAGCTGCAGCTAGGATTCCTACCTCCCCTGTCTCATCCCTCTTCCTTCCTATCAGGGTTTGTTGCTTGTCTCTCTCTCTCCTCATGCAACTGTCGACACGCATGGGCCCTATTAGGGGGGGGGGGCTGCAGTCCCCTCCGAAATCGGTAAAGATTTGTCAAAAAAAAAACATAAAAAAATTAAATGATACCACTTTGGCCAGAAAAAATAATTTCTTTTTGGTGCAATATCATTTTAATTGGCTAACTATTCCAAGATCTAGATTGATAATATTCCATACTCCCCAAAATGCTCTCAGCCCTCCCCCCAAATACTCCCAGCCCCTCCCGAAATTATTTTCTATATACGCCCATGCCGACCTGGATCGGTCACTTTTTATAAATGTATTAGTCAATGATCCTGTGGCAATGGAAAAATCTAAATTACTAGCTGCTATTAAAGAAAGAAAACCTGCTTGGGACAGCATTAGTAATGAATTTTCCATAGGGCGAAAGGTCACTGTTGCACAGTTAAATAGTTGCTGAGTAACATTAAATCAAGAATAAAGAAGAAAAACGACCAAAAAGCCACCGGCAATAAGCCTATAAAATTGAAGCAGTAGGGAACAGATTTTTACAAATTATTGATCCAGGGCAAAAATCCCAGGAAGAATTCAAATGGATTCACCGACAAGCGTCTAACAAGGAAGTAGGAACCCAGCACTGCTACAACAAATTGCAAATAAAAAATTGAAAAAGTGCGAAAATGGTTGAGGTTTACGGTAAGGAATAAAAAAAACATCCGACAACTCAAGAACTTCAAAGAATCGTTTTACTGCAGGAAATGTAGCTAAAGAAGATGAAAATAAAACGTGAAGACGTCCCGGCGCATATAATACTCCTTTTCCTTACGAACATGCGTAAACGCCGCCGTAATTGAGCGAAAAGAAACGACTAACTAAAAAGCTAGCATGAACCAGACCAGACTAGCTTTTAGCACTTTCCTCCGAAGGAAAGTAGCTATTGAGGTTGGACTCATGACGGAATTTTTGAAAAATTTCTTCAAATCTTTATCGATCCTACCTAGTAGACACCGAAAATGACCCCCGTTAAAATTTATATATATATATATATATATATATATATGTCTGTTAACACGATAGCGGCCAGAGTTTTTGTTTTTTCGTCACGAAACTTGGTATATAGCATTCAATTAGCAAACGATTGAACGAGTTCGTTAACCACCAAAGTCGGTCCACCGGAAGGGGGGGTTTACCCCGAACCCAAAACACTTATTTGACTATGTCAGCCATAATATTTGTTATATTTCAACGAAACTGTGTATTCGTAGTGGTAATATGGAGAGAAAAGTGAGATATAAAAATGAACTAAATCGGTTCATTAGAAGGGGGGTTTACTCTGGACCCACAATACCAATTCGCCACTACCAGCCGTGATTTTTGGTATATTTCGACGAAACTCGGTATTCGTAGTGCTAATCCACAGGTAAATGTGTGTTGTAAAAAAAGTCCGACTCGCAGGAACTGCAGCATCTTAGCGCGGTTCCGTTCATGTCCCTAGTGCCATTTGATAAGCTTAGAAAAGAAATAAACTTATTTTTTTTTATATATCTCGTGAAAATTGTCAAAATCCTCTCGAATATCTCGAATAAAAGTGATATTAAGGCGTCAGGGACACCGACAGTAACTAACTTTTACACAGATGCGGAAATTACACAATCCGGCTCTCATTCTAAAGCAAAGCTCTATAAATCAATACAAAATATGCCTAATAAAGCCTTTCTAGAGGGTACAGAAGCATGGGCATATATGAGGGGGGGGGCTGAGGGGGCTGCAGCCCCGTCCCGAAATTTTGAATTAATGATGAAAACTTCTCGTAAAACCCTTAAAAATAAATTAAATAAGATCACTTAGTTCATAAAACATATTTTATTTTACGTTTAATAGCGTTTTAGTTGCCTAAAACTATTCCAAGCTCTAAATATTTAGTATTCCATACCCTGGAAATGGTCTCAGCCTCCCCCCCCCCCGAAATTGTTTTTATATACGTCCATGTACAGAACCTTTTTTGTAGAGCATTTAGTAAGCTTTCGAATGGTAATCTTCCGCTTCACAAGATTGTCAACGGTTTTCGAGATACTAACGAAAGTATACAAAGTTACCAAAACTTTTTTTGTCTGTTAATAAAATATTTTATTCTAACTCTTCCTTTACCCTAAACGTAACAAAAATTTCAACATATTAGTGTTGATGAAATTCGAACACGCAGAAAATGTTTCAACTTTATCCCATAATTCTAAGTACCAAATTCAAAGACAAACAACCCTCCCTAGGAAGGACGCTAGGCAGTTGAAAAGCTAAATCTTGGAAATCCATATCTCTAACATTAAATTGATTTCTTATTTTTCTTAACCTGTTTTATTTTCAAATACATTATCCAACTCTAAGCAATTAAAAAATAACAAGGAATAAAAATATAAAATTTTAGGCACTTTCAACACTTGTTCACACTGAGTAAAACAATATAAACAGATCTAAGGTGTTACACGGTAGCTGGTGAAAGAATGAATGAGGTCTCGTATTGCAATTCTCTGTATGCAGGGTCTACTTCCAGGTAGTCGTCATATACTTTTACTGCCCTTTACCGTTACTCAGAAAGCTCTTTGTGTTTACAAACAAAGGACTCGGTATAGACCACCCGTATTAACCCAAAAGTGATTATGTCAAGCTTGATAAACTTCCTGAATTAAATTAAGGAATTTAAGAGTGCTTAAAATAGGTTCTTGATCTAGTCAAAAAATTCAAGGAGAATTACACCACGAATAGAAAATTTCGGCCAAACAGAAGGAAAATAACAATAACAAGGATAGTTAAACTTCGTTTTCAAAGATTGTTAGTTGTAACACAAAAACGGTCACTCATGATTCTAATAAATTAACTGTGAAGGGTGATTACACAAATATTCCTGTTGAGGCTTTAAAGCTTCAACTCAAAAAACATATTAACCCACAGGTAATATCTAGATATTCGTACGGCATCTTCGAATTCTAACAAACAAAATATTGCTTCTAATTATACGTATCCTGTTTACTGACAAATACATTTGACTACTATAAGAAATTACAAAAATGACGAGCAGTGAAAAAACTGCGGGAAACACACAAATAGATCCGTTTAAATAAACAAAACTAACTAACTAAGTTTTAAGCACTTATTGCTCCTAATGTGACGACCCCATCAAACATTTCTTCAAAACATTTTTCCACGATTTCCTAACCCTTTTTGAGATATTAATGAAAATATACGAAGAGGGCCTAATAGATATTCATACGGGATCTGAGAATCCCAAGATTTCGCAAAAATAAAATATTCTAATTTTACGTATCCTGTTTTTTTTTTTCTTTTTTTTACGGCGCATCTACTTCTGGGTCATTAGCGCCCGTATCCTGTGTTATTGGCAAATACATTTGACTACTATAAGCAATAGCAAACAATAGGGAATATGCCAAAGAACTCGGATTAGGAGCCTCGACAGTTTCAAGACATTTGAAGGAAATCGGCAAATCCAAAACTGACATTTCATACGGTACAGCCTGATATATTTCTAACAATGAATTGTTTTTCTTATTTTAATTAATCTGTTTTATTGTCAAATACATTATCCAACCATAAGAAATGAAAAAATAGGAATAAAAACAGACCAAAAGAACCGTATGAAATAAACGAAATCAATTACTTCAAAGTTTAAGCACTTATTTCATCCGATTGACATCGCTTATTCAAAACTTTCCTCAAAACCTTTTTTGTAGACCATTTAGTAAGCTTTCGAATGGTAACCTTTCGCTTCCCAAGATTTTCAATCGTTTTCAAGATATTAATGGAAGTATACGAAGTTCCCAAAATTTACATTATTTCTAGCAACAGAAAATTGGTCTCATTTTTCCTATCCTGTTTTACATACAAATACATTTTCCCAACATGAGAAATTACAAAAATAAAAAACAATAAAAACCAAGGGAAAGAGACAAAAATTACAAAAAGAACGACAAAAACCCGTTTATAAGAACAAAACAGACGTATTTGAAGATTTAAGCACTTATTTCTCCGATTGACATAACCTAATCAAAAATAGCTTTAGAATATTTTTTGTAGAGAATTTAGTAAGCTTTCAAATAGTTTTTATCCACTTACCACGATTTCCCAACCGTGTTCGAGATATTAATGAAGGTATACGAAGTTCCCAAAACTTTTCATATCTGTTCATAAAATATTTTATTCTAACCCTTCCTTAACTCCAAACGTAACAAAACTTTCAACATATTAGTTTTAATGAAAGAAGAACGTGCAGATAATGTTTCAACTGAATCCCGTGATTCTAAGTACCCAAACCAAAAACGGTATTCAAAAACTATTTTTCCAATTTTCTCGAAAACGGTTAAAGCTATCGCCTTGAAAATGGTTTCATTCGTTTTCCTAGCACAAGAAGCATATAAAAAGAGTCCTTACAAGCTTATGAACTCAAAAACGTAAGCGTTACGATTTTTTTTGCGCGAATTTCGCCCCAAACGCCATCTTCCAGTGGGCGGATTTTGCTGGTTAACGAACTTGACCTTTCAAATTGGACGACAGATTTTTGTACCAAATTTCATCAAAATCTGACCATCAGGGAAGCCAGAAATGAGCGAACAGACAAATATATATATATATATATATATATATATATATATATATATATATATATATATATATACATATATATATATATATATATATATACAAATTTGAGCCACCATTATTTTCGGTCTCTAGGGGTTCTGAAACGCGAAATTTTCTTGTCGGCACTTCCGGATTGTTTCATTGTATCAACCTTATAAGCGGGGTTCCTCCCTATGGGGGAGGGAGGAACCGCGCTAAAACGGTATTCAAAAACTATTTTTCCAATTTTCTCGAAAACGGTTAAAGCTATCGCCTTGAAAATGGTTTCATTCGTTTTCCTAGCACAAGAAGCATATAAAAAGAGTCCTTACAAGCTTATGAACTCAAAAACGTAAGCGTTACGATTTTTTTTTTTTGCGAATTTCGCCCCAAACGCCATCTTCCAGTGGGCGGATTTTGCTGGTTAACGAACTTGACCTTTCAAATTGGACGACAGATTTTTGTACCAAATTTCATCAAAATCGGACCATCAGGGAAGCCAGAAATGAGCGAACAGACAAATATATATATATATATATATATATATATATATATATATATATATATAAATAAATATATACATATATATATATATATATACAAATTTGAGCCACCATTATTTTCGGTCTCTAGGGGTTCTGAAACGCGAAATTTTCTTGTCGGCACTTCCGGATTGTTTCATTGTATCAACCTTATAAGCGGGGTTCCTCCCTATGGGGGAGGGAGGAACCGCGCTAATAAACTAAATCGGTTCATTAGAAGGGGGGGTTTACTCCGGACCCAAATTCCTAATATACTCATACCGGTCGTAATTTCTGCTGTATTGTAACGAAACGCGGTATACGTCGTGGGTAACTCATGAGAAAGAAGTGTTGTAAAAATGAGCTGAATCGGTCAATCGGAAAGCGGGGGTTTAATTTGTAATATATTTGAATAGAAAAGCCGGCAGACGTAGGTTCACAAAGCCGCCGCAAGGAGCGCTTTCTACCACTAGAGTGACTGTATCCTGTTCCTGCGTTAGATCAAAATACGATAATATGAGGATTTTTGTATTTATTACGTAGTGTAGTAGGTACCATGTGTAAACATAACTCTGGAAGCAGATTAATAATTGATCAGTTACTCATTACAAAATGAGAACTATTCACGTTTTTATTTTATTTATGTAGGATATTTTAAGCAAATTGTTCTGGAAAGCAGTCTACACTACCCAAATTCTGAGGAAAGTGCTTAGTTATGCAGCTCCTGCGTGACGGACTTTTCCTTAGCAATTGCTACCCTTAGAACCTAGTCAGAGCTCTTTATTCACACCTTCTACCTAGCTGCAGCTAGGAACCGTGATAAACTAAGCAAATGCTACCCCTAGCTGCAGCTAACCTTTTTATTCACTCGGCCCTTAGCAATTGCTTGGAAAATACCTAGTTCTAGCAATTGCTTGGAAAATACCTAGTTCTAGCAATTGCTTGGAAAATACCTAGTTCTAGCAATTGCTTGGAAAATACCTAGTTCTAGCAATTGCTTGGAAAATACCTAGTTCTAGCAATTGCTTGGAAAATACCTAGTTCTAGCAATTGCTTGGAAAATACCTAGTTCTAGCAATTGCTAGCTTTTATTCACTCCACCCTATGCCTAAGCAGCTTAGGAAAAGTATAGAAAGTATCTAGGCGCACGGTAGTGCGCCAGGCCAAGTTCCGGTCTAAGCATACTGTGTGTTTATTACAGGAGGTCTTAGAGCCGATTTTTACCCTCTCATAACTTTCAACCACGTAGAGAAAAAGTATTCACAACAATAATACTTATATCCAGTTACTAAAATATCACTTTCCTCAACCAAGTATATTCTTAAACTTTGTATGTTTAGTTTTCTCTCTAAAGATAATTTCGGCACAAATAAAACATTGCCAAGTTTAAGAATATACCTGGTTGAGGAAAGTGATATTTTAGTAACTGGATACAAATTTTATTGTCGTTTATAAAGGTCAGTTGAAGTGTCTTTACTGTTCTTAGTAAGTAACTATGAGGTCTTCTAAGTAATGAACTTTGACATTTCTTTCTTGTATTATCTCTTGTATTGGCAAATATTTTTGGTTGAAAATATGGTACACTTAATACACCAACTCATACTACTTTTTTGGGAGTGTAGGATGGTAAGGCGTTTTTTGGGGTTTTTAGAGGAGATATTTCTCGCTTTTGGGGGAAGGGAGTGTTTCTTTGTAGGGGGAGGAACTTGGCCTCTATTTCACATTTATGTTTTTTTTTGGGGGATTAATTTTTACAACATATTACTCACATTGCCTAGGTATTGTATAAAATGCCTAGGAATTCTATAGAATGCCTGTTCCTTATTTGGCATTGAATAAAATTAAAAAGGTTTTGAGTTTACTCTATACACTTTAACCTAGATAATTTAAATAACTTTAAAAATTGGTTAAATAAAAAGCTCTTTTCGAACGGCAAACAATTTATTTAAAACAATATATTAAGTGAGATTGTTATTTACATATTCAGAGCTACTTGTTGGAGCAGGGCTGAGTATTGTGACACTTAGAATTGCATTTTCTTTGCTCTTTTACACATTTACACTCTGTACTCTTGACACTTATTCACTCCTAGAAGCTATATATTCTGTCTTTCATACTTTGCCTAATGCGCAGTAGGCATTCTATAAAATGCCTAGGGAAAGTATGAAATACGCTTTTTTTCATACATTGCCGGCTGGATTTAGGCGTTCTATAGAATGCCTAGGCATTCTATACATTGCCTGATTATATACTTTGCCGGTATCATATATCGTTTTTTTTATTATTGATTTCTTTATTGGCTACTAAATCATGTATATGAATACATCTTTTAATATGATATATACTACAATATGAGCGTTCTGTGCTTTTCTACTTCGTCCTCGATTAACACCAGAAGGACGCTCAGATGACATTGAACTGTGTCATCTTCGCGTGGTTCCGTACATATCCCTTGTGCCATTAGTATAGGAATAGAAGAAGTTATTGGTAGATTTGATCTTTCCTTAAAAATATAAAATAAAATCTCAATGAGAAGGCAGTTTAAGGCGCCACAAAATGAAAGACCCCCCTCCCCCTCCTTATCAACGATCGCTCTAGGAAAATACTAATACCAATAAGTTCCTCATTTTGTTTGCCTTCTTTTACATAAATACTCATTTTAGTGTTAAATTCAATTAAAAAACGACAAACGATTAAAAAAGGAATTCAACAAAGACAAAAATTAACATTTTCGATGTTTAAGCACTTATTTCTCCGATTGACATCACCCCATCAAAACTTGCTTCGTTACCTTTTAGCACTTTCCTCCGAAGGAAAGTAGCTGTTGAGGTTGCACTCATGACGGATTTTTTGAAAAATTTCTTCAAATCTTTATCGATCCTACCTAGTAGACACCGAAAATGACCCCCGTTAAAATTTATATATATATATATATATATATATATATATATATATATATATGTGTGTGTATATATATGTCTGTTAACACGATAGTGGCCAGAGTTTTAGTCTTTTCTTCACGAAACGTGGTATATAGCGTTCAAATAGCAAACGATTGAACGAGTTCGTTAACCACCAAAATCGGTCCACCGGGAGGGGGGGGGGGGGTTTACCCCGGACCCAAAACACTAATTTGACCATACCAGCCGTAGTTTTTGTTATATTTCAACGAAACTCGCTATTCGTTATTTTTATCTAAAGAGAGAAATACGTTGTAAAAATAAACTAAATCGGTTCATTAGAAGGGGGGGTTTACTCCAGACCCACAATACCAATTTGCCACTACCAGCCGTAATTTTTGTTACATTTCAACGAAACTCGGTACTCGTGGTGGTAATCAACAGAGAAAAATGGGTTGTAAAAATAAACTAAATCGGGTTATTTTGGTATTGTAACGAAACGCGGTATACGTCGTGGGTATCTCATAAGAAAGAAATGTTGTAAAAATGAAGTAAATCGGTCTATTTATTGGAAAGGAGGGTTTACTTTAAACTCTATTTCATTTAAATTAGCCCACCAGACGTAGGTTCCCAAAGCCGCCGCGAGGAACGCTATCTCCCACTAGGGGGGCTGTATCCTGTTCCTGCGTCAGATCAAAAGACAGAAAATGTAGTTTTTGTGTATTTATTAAGTAGTACAGTATCATGTATTAACATGACTCTGGAAGCAAATTTTTTACAACATTAATAATTGAACAGTTCTCATAAGAAATGTAAATGAGCAGAACTATTCACGTTTTTATTTTACTTATATAGGTTATTTACAGCAAATTAATCAGTAATGTAGTCTACACTACAAAAATTCTGAGGAAAGTGCTTAGTTATGCAGCTCCTGCGTGACGGACCTTTTCTTAGAGAATTCAGTAAGCTTTCGAATGGTTACTTTCCACTTAACACGATTAATAAATTTGTTTTTTATTTATTTACTGATTTAGGATTTTTTTTTTATTTTCGTGAAAGTATTTTTTTTTTAAGTAAATATTTACTTAATATCTAAGTAAATATTTATAAAAATAAATAATTATTTTATTTTTGTTTTAAGCTTTTGGAATAAACTGAAAAAGAAAATTTAATTTTCTTTTCACAGATCCATTTTTTTTTTTTTTTTTTGAACTTTTGTTCCTAAATCTTTCACATACTTCAATAACACAGGCTTGTTATTCATGAATGAAAAGCTGGTTAAATGAGGAAGTTTTTCTGAAACACAGAAATCTTAGATCCTGCCCATTGATGTGAACGCTGGAAAGAAATATCAAGAAATTTAGAATAGCTTTCTTTTGGTAAGATAGACATACTTAAATTCATTTATTTTGACGTTAACTCTCATCTAGTCTTGTAGTAAATTTACTCAGCTTTTATTTGGTTTCACTCGCGCTCTACTAGAACCACATGGGACGGAGCTGCAATGATTGTTCTTTTAAAAAAACGAGAGAAAACATAGTTTTTAGAAAACGACTTTAAAGTATAATGTTCTGAAATTTTCATGTCTTTCCTATTTAATTTTTTTTCATACTTCTTGTAATAAAGATGAAAAAAAGTGGGTTTTAATTTTGAAATGTATTAAAGGAGGACCAAAAAGAAATTAAACAATTAAAAAGTCCGTCTCGCAGGAGCTGCATAACTAAGCACTCCAATTCTGAAAGGATAGGGTCGAGTGCATTCCTGAATAATATGCTTAAAATAACCTATATAGATAAATAAAATAAAAACATAACTTGTTCTGCTCTTTTGCATTTGTTATGAGCAGCTGTTTCAATTATTAATTTTGTAATTAATTTCCTTCCAGAGTTCACAAAGCTTCACATTTTGATCTATTGATCTTGATGAGTTTCGCGAACCTACGTTTGGCGGAAGAATTCAAATCAAACAAAGTACGAAGTAACACCCACCCCCTTCCAATAGACCGATTGAGTTCATGTTCACTACACTTCTTAGGGTGCGTTTACACCTGATAGTTATTGCAGGAAATTTATGTCAGACAGAAAATGTGACTTATGAAAACTGCGAACAATTTCTGTCTTTTTTTTTTTTTTTTTTTTTTTTTTTTTTTTTTTTTTTTTTTTTTTTTTATTGAATATTTACAATCTGTATACATAAATACAATAAGTAAATAAATATCTCATACATAGCTATACACAAGGAAGGACAGAGGGGAGAAGGCAGCCATTGCTGTCACTCCCTAAGGAATGAATAATGTTTTTAAGTGTTACAGTTGGTCCCTAGGCCACTTTCTTTTCAGGCGTCTCGGGGGATTGGAAGGGATCGCATCTGTGGAAAGGGATTGGGCAAGGGGATTGGGATGAAAGGATAGCTTGGAATGAAAAGTGGAGAAGCGGGTTTTAGCTAATTCGGTGACAAAGGGAATTTCGAGGTCTCGGTGGATGATATTATTGTTGACGTAGAAGGGAGCATTAAGGATCCGGCGAAGGACTTTGGACTGGAAGGTTTGGATTCGGTTCATGTTGGAAGGTTTTGCTGTACCCCATAGTTCAATGCCGTATGTCCAAATCGGTTTAATAATCGTTTTGTAGATTGTTAGTTTGTTTTCAGTACTGAGTTTTGATTTGGGACCTATTAGTCGTCTAAGTAGGCCGTAGCGTCTGTTTAGTTCTTGTCGTTTTGTTTTTGTGTGTGTGTTCCAAGTAAGTCTCTTGTCGAGGTGGAAGCCTAGGTATCGAACAACATCGGATTTGGGAATGAGGGATTCGTTTAGGGTAACAGATGGGCACTCACTGCGCCGCAGTGTGAATGTGACGTGCTTACATTTTTCGGCGTTAACTTTAATTCGCCACTTCTTTAGCCACATCTCGATTTCCAATAGATGATTTTGGAGCGCTTCTGAGGCTTGCTGCGGGTTGGCAGAACATGAAAGCACTGCAGTATCATCTGCAAAAGTTGTGGTAATGGTACTGGGATTAGTGGGGATATCAGTGGTGAAGATGGAGTAGAGGAGAGGGGCTAGGATGCTGCCTTGGGGTACTCCAGCAGACACGGGGCGGGATGTAGAATTTGAGGAATTGTACTGGACATGAAACAAGCGGGATGAAAGAAAGGATTTTAGGATTAAGTAGTAGGTGATGGGGAGAAAACGCTTGAGCTTATAAAGGAGGCCCGGATGCCAGACTCGGTCAAAGGCCTGGGCTACGTCAAGAAAGACTCCTGAACAGAATTCCTTACGCTCAAGCGTTGAGGAAATTGTGTCTACAACTCGGAAAGCTTGTTGGGTCGTAGAGTGGAGTGATCGGAAGCCAAACTGATGAGTTGGAATGATACCAGAGGATTCAACTATGGGAAGGATACGTTTGTACAAAAGTTTTTCAAGGATTTTAGAGAGGATGGGTAACAAACTGATTGGGCGGTAGGATGATGTTTCGGTAGCTGGTTTGGTTGGTTTGGGGATAAGGATTACACAGGAGTGTTTCCAGGAGGAAGGGAAGTGAGTGGTTCGAAGTACACTGTTATATATAAGGATGAGGAACATGATAGCTTTATGGGGGAGGTGCCGAAGGATTTTAGCGGTGATAAGATCAGGACCAGGGGACTTATTGAGGGGTAGATGGTTAATGATGTATTTGACTTCCGAAGGGTGAAAGGAAGGTGGAGGTAAGGACATCGGTAAGGGTTCGGAAAGATAAGTGATTACCTCTTCAGTATGGGAAGGGTTTAACTCTGGGTTCGGGGAAGGTTGCTTCTAGATGATTGGCAAAATGGGAAGCTTTTTCTTCGTCACTTCTGGCCCAAGTTCCATCTTCACGTCGGAGTGGAGAGGAGGTAGCTTGAAATTTAAGAATTCTTTTTGTGGCTTCCCACAGTGAGTGGTTACGGGGCGTTAAAGAAGAAAGATATTCTTCCAGTCGGTAATTTCTGTCTGAGATATATATTTCTATGACGAGCTATAAGTGTCGACACTTCTATACCAACAGGTGTAAACACTGATTGTAAAGAGAAGAATTTAATGTCAGAGATGAATATCTTGGCTACTAGCTGTATTGTCGACACTTCTATACCAACAGATGTAAATACTGATTATTTGCGCCATGACCTATGATTAGCCCTCCATTTATCGCAAATTTAAACAAATCCAGAGCTGTCGTATACATATCCATGACATAAATGTCTAGCTATTTCTGTCAGTATGTAAACATGCAAGAGAATATCTATCCGACACCTGACATATATTTCCTGCGCTAAGTGTCAGGTGTAAACGCACCCTTAGATAGCCAGGAAGTATTGTGATAAGTAGTATTGTGATAGGTAGGATTGTGATAAAGATTTGAAGAAATTTTTCAAAAACTCCGTCATGAGTGCAACCTCAATGGCTACTTTCCTTCGAAGGAAAGTGCTAAAAGGGGCCAATCGAAGCTCGCTCAAGACATTATCTTCAAATCAACAACGCATTCACTCGGCATCAGGTTTTCACTCAGAAAATCGTATTTTTTGCCCATTTAAAAAATAATTCTTCACATAAACACTCTTGGGTATCATTTTTGATTAATTAAGGACGAATTTTAGCTTATAAAAAAAAATTATTAAAAAAAAAGTTACATTTCCATTTTGATGATCATTTAGAAATGACTAAATACCCCACACCTACTTTTATTCGACCCATATATTGGCGTCTTGTATAGTAGTATAGTACAGAGAAATAAGGTAAAATGATCCCTTTTATTTCCTTCCAATAGGGCAATAGAAAAGAATAGTCATAAAGCAAAACTACCTCTCCAAATAAGGCTAGCTCCATTGACTATGACCACATCTTACATGTCCGCTTGCTTACAATCTGTTTGTATTACTTCATCCGACCAAATAAAGAAAACATGGACTCCAATACCCTTTCTGCAAAAGCTATTCATCTTTTAAAAAGGTCAATTACATATTAAATAAAGGTAGCCTTTTCTCGAATCTTGCTCTATTCTAGATATTCTGTGTTGTCTTTGTGGTGATGTAGTACCGTAAAAATGCATGTGTTGATTGTATTTGATAAATTTTGTGGTTTAGAATGAAGTAATAGTAAAATGTAAATCGAAGATTATTCCCTCTACACGTGTATATTTATTTATATACATATACAGGGTGTGGCGTAATGAATGGATAATATGGTACCTGCAGGTAGAGGACGTTGTGGCAGTTCAGAAAATATGTTTACTATTTAGTAAAAGTCCTTTGGTTTTCGAGATATTCGACATTTTCGAAAATTAAAAAAAAATACTCCCTTTGCCACTCTTATTGGTGTCACGACTTCATATGAAGGAATTTGTTCACTCTGTTTTTTGGATAGTATTCCTGGATAAATGCCCTATCGAATGTATACCATGATTTTTGGGACGCATGCATGATTTATTTCTTAGGCAAAGATCTGACTCCAATTTCATGTTTTGCTTAATTCTTTCCAATGTTTAACCTTCTGGTTGAAGTTGTTTAACGGCCTGTTTCATGGAAATTCCGAAATTGTATAAAAAGCTGTATTTCCACCATTTAATACCAAATAAATTCCTATTATAATGGGTCTAAGCCTAGTTTAATGTAAACCTTGTTCTTTTTTATTAAGGTGCTTCGACTTGGTCATTAGCACCACCGTGTAAACCTTGGTTTTAATTTGTTTACCAACAATGTCCTTCATATCCCATTGAATTCAGTGAAACGACGGACAGTGGGGCCAAACGACATTTCGTGTTTCAAAAAAGGCTACGGCCTCTAAGTCTTAACCGATTTCAATGAATTTTTTTTTTTTAAATGAAAGCTAATAAAATTTATCACTTTGTCTAGCCAGATTTTTTGTTTTTTGTTTCATCTGTTTATTAAATCACGTGTAAATAATTCACGAACTTTCACAATTGAACATACAAATAAACATTCGAATCCTAATTAGACGTGGAAAAATCAGACTGACACATCTTCAAAACGTAAATTTACCTTAATTCAAAAATAGGATTAATTGAAACGAAATGATTTTTGAGTAATTTGAAAATAGATTTTGATTTTTTCCAAGTCTAATCAGGATTTGAAATTTTAATTTCAACGATATCAGTACTGATATTAAGTTAGATGAAGGAGGAAATATTATGTTATGTTCAATTGTAAATGTTCCTGAATTATTTACACGTAATTTAATAAACAGGGGAGACAAAAAACAAAAATCTGGCCAGACAAAGTTGTTCTACATTTTATTAGCTTTCATCTAAAAAAAAAAAAAAAAAAAAAAAAAAAAAAAAAAAAAAAAAAAAAAAAAAAAAAAAAAAATGCTTTGAAATCGGTTAAGATTTAGAGGCTGTAGCCTTTTTTGAAACACCAAATGTCGTTTGGCCCCACTGTGCGACGCACAGTGGTATTTTTAACTGGTCTAGCTGGACAAAATTATTTTATCACGGATTCTTATAGGAAATGACTTGCTGATCACGAATATGCCCCATTTTAGCGGTCCCAAATAAAGTCTTACCGTTGTTTTCTGTCTTTTTCAGCAAACAAAACCGTTTTTAATTACGTTTTAAGTGTTAACCAAAAGCATCTAATCTAATTCATTTTTTTTTAATTTATTTTATTATTATACGTTTGTTATAATTTATTTAACTTTTCCAAAGACAACAACAACAAGAAAAACCTTAAATCTAGGTATAACAAATAATAATAATTGAAAACACAACAATGGAAAAAAAATATAATCAAAATTAAGTTTTCAAAACTAATAAATCATTCTTGACCAAGTTACGGTTCATTCAACAAATTAATTATTTCACCAGGAAAGGAATGAAACTCTTCCTTATGTCGGTGAATTTCTGCACTCAAACTAGAAATATACGGATCGCTCGAGTATAGTAAACAATGAAATACATCTTCAATATTCGATAGCCCTCCACTACTGGCAGATATACTTAAATCTTCTTATACATCTGAGTGTGTATCGTAATCAAAACTTGTTTCATGCCATTCACCAAAACCTTCCTCAGTAACACTTTTCGTTCGGTTTGCTGTTTGCCACTTTGACGTAAATAGCTTAAAAATGTCTCTACTTGTATTTTCCATTTTTACTTCACCTCTGGTAAATCAAATTGTTGGTGTATATATTTTATTACTACTGTTTTTTTTTGTTGTTTTTTTGCACTTTGTAAGATCCAAACTTCAAAAAAATCCATTTTCGATACGGGCATGTTTTCTGAAAATCATTGATTTTTTAATATTTATATTTAGTCATTACATATTATTCGTTCTTTACAGTTTACCAAGTGACGCAATACCTTCCTTTTGTTTTTTATTGTACTTGTTTGAATATAATAGAGACATCAGATGTTTCTCTCGAGAAAAAAAAAAAGTTGAAATTGTTAAATTTTTCCATACATATTAATAGTTTTGAGATGTGTAAGGATTGTTGCTATATGTGGACTGCTGCCAGTAAGTAATTCGGTCATGTCATATGGTAAGTCTAGATTTTGACGTTCTCGGCATTCTGTTAGTATGTTTTTTACGGTTAGTTTGCTGTTACCTATTTTACATGTTGCATTTTTTCCCAAGACCTTACGAGACAGGCTAAACATTAAATTCTGAAAATCAGTTATTATTATTAAATAGGCAAATTCTGGAAGCCAATTTTTGCATTTCCATATCAATACTTAATCGACAAATAAGGAAAAATTAAAAATAGGCCGGACGAGGCCGGACAGAAAAAGGTCGGTCCCATATTGACGTACCAATAAGGGTATTGCAAATCGCAACGCGTAAAGCAAAAATTAATGGTGATTTATTATAATAAATAATGAAAGCAGATCATACTTACCTTTCTGAAATAGGAAATAAATTTATAGTACTGACAAATCATTTTTGTTAACCGCAGAATTCATTCAAAGACGGAACAATGAACTTCGAGGCATGACATATCCTAATATAAACACCCCGTAATCCCTAAATGTTGACATGTTTGAGCCCATTTTTTCTTGTTTGTAATCTATATACTATCTAGAAAAATACTGCGAGGTCCAGTAAGGGCCGCCACACACTATGAGGTAGACCGGACAGGATCACCCGTCCGGTGCACCTGTCCGGTCTACCTCATAGTCTGTGGCGGAACTTTACTACCCCGACTCTACCCTTTCCGGCGACCTGAAACCTGATGAAAATTCGATTATTTCCACCTCACAGGCGAGTAGACCTCATGTGTGTGTGGGGGTTGTCAGGTGTACCTGATGAGGTCTCAATTTTCTGCAGCTCTGATTTGTGTTGATTTGTTTTACCGTTGCGGCCTTTTTATTTATTTATTTATGGAATCAGTTTAAAGTGTAAAATGTCTCATAAAATTAACGAAGTTCTTAGTGATTTCATCGAAATTTATAAAAATGAACCATGTTTATGGAAATTAAAAGACGATGATTTTCACAATAGAAATAAAAGGGATGCTGCATATCGCAAATTAGTATACAAACTGCAGAAAATATATCCAAATGCAAACGAGAGTATGGCTAAAAGTAAAATTAATAGTTTTCGATCTAATTTGGAGAGGAATTTGGGAAGCGCAAGTATATAGTAAAGGGGCTATGGTTCGGATCGAGAGGAACCATTCCGAAGAACACGGCCATCTTCCTTCAAGAACTAGGACTAAACACAGACCAGCTGGCAGCGTTAGCTGAGTCCATTTTAGTGGACACACTCGGAATAATTGCAAATCATATTTACGGCCACTGAGTGCTTATCATCCATTCACACTATTTCTTTATATACTTTACACTATATTTTCAATTCCAACAATTCCTTCTCTTCTTTCACTATCTTCTTCTTTCGTCTTATCTTGTTTAATCACTATTCCTTATTTTGAACATCTTACATCCTCAGCTTATAAATTTACCCTATTTACGAATGGATGATAAGCACGCTGTGTACCTAGCAACCCAATGTAATTGGGCAGCCCATTTTATTTAATTTTTTTAATAAAGTTTTCTCCTCGAAAGGAGTAGAGGAAAATTGACTCCTCAAGATTCTCAAAGTAGCTGTTAGTTTTTCGTGTGGAGATATAGCGGCCCTCATTTGTGTTTATTTCTTCTTAATGAAAGGAGATACAAGTGACAATAATTCTATGTAAACTGATTCGTTCATGCGCAGATAATTGCGATAATCTGTTGGTTCATCTCTTAATTCGTTCAGCAGATTGATATGGGTGAATTTATTTCTTCTCTGCAACCATTCCTTACGCCATTGTTTGCTTTTTTTTCGTTTGTTTTTACGTGTCTCAAATATTACTGCAAATAGAGAGAGATAAAGTAGATCATCTCCTGGAGGATCCATATTGAAGACTGACAAACCTGTCCGGTACACCTGAACAGTGTGGGTCACAGGTAGACCGGACAGGTGCACCTCACGGGTGTACCTGTCCGGTCTACCTCATAGTGTGTGGCCGGCCTTACAGGTTTGGTTTCAAGAATTTTTCGAATTTTGTCCAGCTAGATCAGTTAAAAGAGGATAATAATTCTTGGAATAGATGGATTATTTGCACTAGCGATCATTCATTAGAAGATGAAGAGGATATATTAGAGCTCATGGTGACCACTTTGAACAGTTTTTGTAAAATTTAATTTAATAAAGCGACATTTTAAAATTGTTATTTTCTCACGTTTTTTTTTAATTTAATTAAATCCCACAGTTATGAAATCAATATTTTTAAGTTAATTTCAAGTGATGAAGTAAATTTTAGCACTTTTTAATTAAGAAAAAAAGCTCTTGTCTCTAGTGCAAGTGCAATCCAAAAAAAATCCTTCATTTGGAGTCGTGAAACCAAAAAGAGGGGGACATTTTTTTTGTAATTTTCGAAAACGACGAATATCTCGAAAACCGAAGGACTTTTACTAAAAATAAAACATATTTTTCTGAACCGCCAAAACGTCCTCTACCCGCAGGTAACAAATTATCCACTCATTACGCCACACCCTGTATGTATGTGTGTATATATACTTTATATACTTTGAATTCAGATTAGTAGATACGGCATTTACATTTATTACCAACAGGATGCATTTGGAATAATATCTATATATTGCATATTTTTTCATTGGATTATATATGAATATTATATGTATTTATTTTTTTTTTTAAAAAGGGTAACCAGGAATTTTTAATTGGACCTAGATGAACTTTGATATTTAATATATACCCTTGCAAAGAATATATATATATACTAGTTGTTACCCAGTGTGCCATGCTACACTTACTTTCTGCCTATGACTCTCCCCGTATCAAGATCTACCTGTGTACCCAGTTACGTCAAAATCGGTCAAATGGTGTGAATTTGTTTATATCTGTCTAGTGCTGTCTCGTGAAGCAGCCAACAGAGGCCAGCACCAGAGCCTGCGAGTAAATAGTTCTTGTCAAAGAAAGGCCAGCGCTCCTTAGTTAGAAAGTGACTGTTCATATAAAATTGAAATAAACTGCATTGCATGATTATATAATGATGTAATGTCATCAATGAGTTCGAGTTATTTTAATTATCAAGAACATCAACAAATAAATTTGAGACATTATACAAGATGGCTGTCGATTCAAAATGGCCGTCAGAATCTGAATGGTTCAGTGTACCCAATTTTTCTAGAACAAAACTTTTGACCTTTTAACGAAATTTTAAAATTTGACTAATTTGACCTAGCCTAGGAGATTTCCCGTATCAAGACCTACCTGTGTGCAAAGTTTGGTCAAAATCAGTCAAACGGTGTAGATTTGTATAAGGAACAAACAAACAGACTTACGGACAAACAGACGGACACGTGATTTATATATATATATATATATATATATATATATATATATATATAGAGAGAGAGAGAGAGAGAGAGAGAGAGAGAGAGAGAGAGAGAGAACCCTTCTCTGAACCTTCTAGCGCCCTGAAACCAGGCTTCACATCACGAACGTGTTATCCCCCATAGTTAAATAGTCCCAAATATATAAAAGTGACGTGTCTGTCTGTTTGTCCGTATGTATGTTTGTTTCTTATACAAATCTACACCGTTTGACCGATTTTGACCAAACTTGGCACACAGGTAGGTCTTGATATGGGAAATCTCCTAGGCTAGGTCAAAATAGTCAAATTTGGTCAAAAGGTCAAAAGTTTTGTTCGAGAAAAATTGGCTACACAGAACCATTCAGATTCTGAAGGCCATTTTGAATAATGTCTCAAATTTATTTTTTGGTGTTCTTGATAATTAGAATAACTCGAACTCATTGATGACTTTACATCATTATATAATCATGTAATGCAGTTTATTTCAATTTTATATTAACAGTCCCTGTCTAACTAAGGAGCGCTGGCTTTTCTTCGGTAAGAGCTATCTACACGCAGGCTCTGGTACTGGCCTTTGTCAGCTGCAATATGAATTGCTATGGTGCTGGTCTCTGTTGGCTGTTTCACGAGACAGATAATTGATAATTGATCATCTGTTCTTATTTATCTTCCGCCTCCCATGCATACAATTAGAGAATATTTCACTATAAGACATTTTTATATATATATATATATATATATATATATATATATATATGTGTGTGTGTGTGTGTATACATACATAGTCGTTCTTTCTTTCTAAGAAAGAGTAAATATATTGTTTACTTCCAAGACTAAAATGTGTCTTTCATCCACAGGTGTTGGTGGTTGGGGAAGAAAGTATTTCAGCTCAGATTGGCCGATACTTGGACGATGTTGGGACCAAGCATAGGCTCAACACAAGCCCAGAAGAAGCTGTCATGCAGTTCTCACTTTTTCAGCCAAATTTTGTTATTATTGATCTCCGTATACCTGACCCGCAACAATTGCTAAGGTTAATATGTTTAAATTTTGTATAACATAATTTTAACTCTCTGAGAATATTTACTAGTTTTTATCGCCTCCGTTTCGTTGACAAACTGTGGCTTTAAACAACTTTGACGATAATAAATAAGTGATTGTTATGGTCTTTAGAAGCAAATCAATTACTGTCGCCGTATCTGCGTGAATTTAGAACTCAACATTCCTCAATGCACCATATAAATAATGTAGGAAGCGCTGTCTTAAATGCTTCCTAAATTATGAATCATTGGTAGCAGTCGAGAGAAAGCCTAGATTGGAGTTTCCAGGTAAAAAATTTCAATATCTTATCAATTATTTATCTCAATGAAAATTCAGATTGAGGGTAGATACCGGTCGCTCTTTCGGATGTTTGTTTAGGAAAACTGAGTGCCTCTAGGAGGTGTTCTGAGCACAATCTCATTTAATATTGCTATGATCTCTGTTCATCTGTATGTCACTACAGGAGTAACATTCTTCATGTATTACTACTTATATATAACTCATCCAAACAAATTCACTCCGCAGAATAACACATACAAAGTACACTTACTGAATTAGAAAGGTGGAGTAGTAAAACTGGTTTTATGTTTTTCACAGACCGGTTCCCATAGATCACCGAAGTTAAGCAAGGTCGGGCGTGGTCAGTACCTGAATGGGTGACCGACCATGTGCTGTTGGCATTATAAAAGGGCGGCAACCTATAGATAGCCCGGCGCTAATGACCAAGATGTAGATGCGCCGTAAAAAAAAAAAAAAAAAAAAAAAAAATGTTTTTCACAGATAAAACAAAAGACACTGTTTTTACGAAGAAAAGATATATCGCAGCTTCTCACCTTCCAAAACACCAAGCGCACATTAAATATACAAAAAAAAGTCCGACTCGCAGGAACTGCATTATCTTAGCGCGGTTCCGTTCATATCCCTAGTGTCATTTGAAAAGCTTAGAAAAGAAATAAACTTTTTTTTTTTTTAAATATCTCATGAAAATTGTCGAAATCCTCTCGAACATCTCGAATAAAAGTGATATTAAAACGTCAGGGACACCGACAGTAGTTAACTTATACACAGAGGGGAAATTACACTATCCGGCTCTCTTTCTAAAGCAAAGCTCTATAAATCAATACAAAATATGCCTAATAAAGCCTTTCTTCTGGATACAAAAGGATCAAGAAGAAGTACAAGAAAGGTTGAGTAGAATACCTTGCCTAATATAGCCTATATAGAATAATATGCCGAATAAAGCCTATCTAGTAGATACAGAAGGACAAATGACAAGTCTTGACGAATAACAAGTCAATATATAGAATAATAAACCAAATTAAGTCTATGGAGTAGATACAAATGTACCAAAAACAAGTCTTGAGGAAGCTTGTTTCTTTTTCTACTTAAATACTTTTTATCAATATTTAGTATATAACCTGTGTTGAAAACTATTGATTGCTAATTGATGAATCGGGTTACAACTAAGTAGTCTTTATGAATATTTAGTATATAACCTATGTTTGGAAGTTTGTTATTTCAGAATCTAGTATAGTTTAAGAAATTTTGATGAATGAAATAATTAAATTGCTCTCTGTACCCTGCCTATGCTTTGTATTTGTGTTGGCAGATACCTGGGGTATATTTACAACTCTTCAGGATTAACTCCAAGCAGGTAAATTTCCTGCGGACCTTCTGTTCCTATGGGCACTGAACCGACTCTCTATTCGCTCATAATATCTAACCGTTGTGAAGTTTATTTTTTGGATTTAGGACTTAATATACATATGTAGACTAGATCATAGCAAGAATTCTACCTCCGTCGTCGGTTCTTAACTATGTAGACTCGCTAATTTTACCCAATCTTAGATACATAGTAATTAAAATCCACAGCAAAAACACGACATTTCATCAGACTCCCCTGCTTAATAAAACATATATAGAATAATATGCGAAATAAAGCCTATCTAGTGGATAAAAATAGAGGAAAAACGCCGTTCGTGGTGGTAGACAATCTTACAAGGTATTTCGCTCAGAAATCTCCGAAATATTCTTACTAATTTTACGTATCCAGTTTTATAACCAAATAGATTTATATTCTATAATCAATAAGAAAAAACTACTAGCAATAAAAAACTATGGGTAACAGACGAAAATAGGGAATACCAAGAACAATTCTAAAGAACGAAATCAACACCAGTACTGTAATCTAGATATTCATAAGGGATCTTCGAATTCTAACAAACAAAATATTGCTTCTAATTATACGTATCCTGTTTACTGACAAATACATTTGACTGCTATAAGAAATTACAAAAATAACGAGAGGTGAAAAAAAAACTGCGGGAAACACACAAATAGATCCGTTTAAATAAACGAAACTAACTAACTAAGTTTTAAGCACTTATTTCTCCTAATGTGACGACCCCATCAAACATTTCTTCAAAACATTTTTCGTAGAGAATTTAGTAAGCTTTCGAACAGTTACATTTCACTTGCCACGATTTCCTAACCCTTTTCGAAATATTAAGGAAAAAACACGAAGGGGGCCTAATAGATATTCATACGGGATCTGAGAATCCCATGATTCCGCAAAAATAAAATATTCTAATTATATGTATCCTGTTTTATTGGCAAATACATTTGACTACTATAAGCAATTGCAAACAATAGGGAATATGCCAAAGAACTCCGAGTAGGAGCCTCGACAGTTTCAAGACATTTGAAGGAAATCGGCAAATCCAAAACTGACATTTCATACGGTACAGCCTGATATATTTCTAGCAATGAATTGTTTTTCTTATTTTAATTAATCTGTTTCATTGTCAAATACATTATCCAATTATAAGCAATGAAAAAATAGGAATTAAAACAGACAAAAAGAACCGTTTGAATAAACGAAATCAATTACTTCAAAATTTAAGCACTTATTTCTCCGATTGACATAGCTTATTCAAAACTTTGTCCAGAACCTTTCTTGTAGACCATTTAGTAAGCTTTCGAATGGTAACCTTTCGCTTCACAAGATTTTCAACCGTTTTCGAGATATTAATGAAAGTATACCAAGTTTCATTATTTCTAGCAACAGAAAATTGGTCTCATTTTTCCTATCCTGTTTTACACACAAATACATTTTCCCAACATGAGAAATTACAAAAATAAAAAACAATAAAAACCAAGGGAAAGAGACAAAAATTACAAAAAGAACGACAAAAACCCGTTTATAAGAACAAAACAGACGTATTTGAAGATTTAAGCACTTATTTCTCCGATTGACATAACCTAATCAAAAATAGCTTTAGAATATTTTTTGTAGAGAATTTAGTAAGCTTTCAAATAGTTTTTATCCACTTACCACGATTTCCCAACCGTGTTCGAGATATTAATGAAGGTATACGAAGTTCCCAAAACTTTTCATATCTGTTCATAAAATATTTTATTCTAACCCTTCCTTAACTCCAAACGTAACAAAACTTTCAACATATTAGTTTTAATGAAAGTAGAACATGCAGATGATGTTTCAACTGAATCCCGTGATTCTAAGTACCCAAACCAAAAACGGTATTCAAAAACTATTTTTCCGATTTTCTCGAAAACGGTTAAAGCTATCGCCTTGAAAAGATCGCCTTATAAGCGGGGTTCCTCCCTCCCCCATAGGGAAATTTGATACAAAAATCTGTCGTCCAATTTGAAAGGTCAAGTTCGTTAACACGCAAAATCCTCCCACTAGAAGATGGCGTTTGGGGCGAAATTCGTGCAAAAAAATCGTAATGCTTACGGTTTTGAGTTCATAAGCTTGTAAGTACTCGTTTTATATGCTTCTTGGGCTAGGAAAACGAATGAAACCATTTTCAAGGCGATAGCTTTAACCGTTTTTGAGAAAATTAGAAAAAATAGTTTTTGAATACCGTTTTTGGTTTGGGTACTTAGAATCATTGGATTCAGTTGAAACATTTTCTACATGTTCTACTTTCATTAAAACTAATATATTGAAATTTTGGTTACGTTTGGAGTTAAGAAAGGATTAAAATAAAATATTTTATTAACAGACATGAAAAGTTTTGGGAACTTCGTATACTTTCCCTAATATCTCGAAAACTGTTTGAAATATTGACAAACGGAGGGTTACCATGCGAAAGCTTACTAAATGTTCTACAAAAAAGATTCTGAAACAATTTTTGATTAAGCGATGTCAATCGGAGAAATACGTGCTTAAACTTTGAAGTAATTGATTTCGTTTATTTGAATGGTTCTTCTTGTTTGTTTTTATTCCTTGTTATTTTTTCATTTCTTATAGTAGGATAATGTATTTGACAATAAAACAGATTAATTAAAATAAGAAAAACAATTCATTGCTAGAAATATATCAGGCTGTACCGTATGAAATGTCAGTTTTGGATTTGCCGATTTCCTTCAAATGTCTTGAAACTGTCGAGGCTCCTACTCCGAGTTCTTTGGCATGTTCCCCAGTGTTTATAATTGCTTTTAGTAGTCAAATGTATTTGTCAAGAACAGGACACGTATAATTAGAAACAATATGCAACTTCACACAGTTAGATACTATGAGGGAATAGAGAGTCCGTCACTGCCTGCAGGTCCACAATATATATATATATATATATATATATATATATATATATGTATATATATATATATATATATATATATATATATATATATAGCGCATATATAGATATAGATATATATATACAAATTTGAACCACCGTTATTTTCAGTCTCTAGGGGTTCTGAAACGCGAAATTTTCAATTCGGCACTTCCGGATTGATTCATTGTATCAACCTTATAAGCGGGGTTACTCCCTATGGGGGAGGGAGGAACCGCTCTAAAAAATGTACCTGCTACGAGTTAATCCTAAAGAGTTTAAATATACCCCAGGTATCTGCCGACACAAATACAAAGCCTAGTTTGGTTTTGGTACTTACAATCATGGGATTCAGTTAAAACATTTTTTGCATGTTTGAATTTCATCAAAACTAACATGTTAAAGTTTTGGTTACGTTTGGAGTTAAGGAAGGGTTAGAATAAAATATTTTATGAACAGACATGAAAAGTTTTGGGAACTTCGTATACCTTCATTAATATCTCGAACACGGTTGGGAAATCGTGGTAAGTGGATAAAAACTATTTGAAAGCTTTCTAAATTCTCTACAAAAAAGATTCTGAAACAGTTTTTGATTAGGTGATCTCGATCGAAGAAATAAGTGCTTAAAACTTCAAATACGTCTGTTTAGCTCTCATGAACGGTTTTTTGTCGTTCTTTTTGTAATTTTTGTCTCTTTCCCTTAGTTTTTTATTGCTATTTATTTCTGTAAGTTCTTATGTTAGGAAAATGTATTTGTGTGTAAAACAGGATAGGTAAAATGAGACCAATTTTCTGTTGCTAGAAATAATGAAAAGTTTTGGGACTTTCGTATACTTTCATTAATATCTGGAAACCGGTTGAAATTTTTTTTTTTTTTTGACAAGGTAATCGCTTGATGTACTTTGATGCTACATAATAAGAAAACGACGAACTTTCATCATATAAATAAAGGAACCTCCCCACTTACTATATGCTTACTCATTACGTATGCTGTCCAACATATTCAAGGCAGAAGGACAAGCGGCAGTATGCGGGGTGAGTCAGGGCCTGCGGACCACCCGCCGAGGAGGCGGTTCTCTAAAGTTTTCAAGAAATCCCTCAATTGCTCTTTCCTTAGCGATTTTTAACTTTTCACTACTTAAGTATTTGTTATTCTTAAAATATAAGATCTGAAGAAATTTTGAACACACCATTGTAAAGAGTATCATATTTTCTGTATGAAGGCCATATTTAGAATTAGAGTCGTCACAGAAAAATAATAATTTAAAACAAAATTAATAATAATGTTCATTTTATGCTCACTAGCCTTTAAGATCTCATCGAAGCAGGGATTTCATTTTTTCACGAAATATTAACTGTTTCAGCAGTCAAGGAATAGTTGGGATTCGGCTAGGAAAGCATCTGTACGATTTTTGTTCAAATCTATATTCTGGACGTCTCGGCTACTCTTTGGTAGATTCCTCAGCTAAAAGACAAAACACAAATGCAGAATTAATAAACAGAAAAAGAAATATGGTAGATATACAAATACAAATCACTTATAAGAATATTTTTTTGTTAAAACCAATAAGTAAAAGAACACTATTCACAGGTAAGAGAACCTGTTTTTTAGATAGGAGAGTAGTTTATTCTAGAACTCTGTTCAGAGTATGGACGGGTAATCAAAAACATACAAATTTTAAAATGAAATGAGTACAAATGAACAGTTAGCAGTTGAGTGACCATAGTGAAAATATAGAAAGAAGCTGGATTCTTCCAGGATATATGAGACTACCCACCAAGAAGGGGGGGGGGGATCTGCACCTCATTATTTGTTTCCATTCGAATCTCCAATCTCACCTGTTTCTATTCCAAGTTTGGAAAGAAGATGTTTCTATTCCGAACTTGGATTCTTCCAGGATATATGAGACTACCCACCAAGAAGGGGGGGGGGGGGATCTGCACCTCATTATTTGTTTCTATTCGAATCTCCAATCTCATCTGTTTCTATTCCAAGTTAGGAAAGAAGATGTTTCTATTCCGAATTTGAATTCTTCTATGATGCAGTAACGTTTTCTATGATGGAATCGATCTCTGTTCGCTTTCATTGGCCATTGTTTTGACGATTCTCCGATTTTATTTAAGTAGGACTCCAAATTCTCCAACGCAGTTATGGGTCTTGTCTGGGTGGTCGTTAGCAACGGCAAAACATTGAAAATTGACTTTCAAGATTGCTAAAAGATCAAAAATAAAGCTCTATGTATAATACAACTAGCTGAATACCCGTGCTTCGTCACGGCAGATAAACAGTTATTTTATTGCGGTAAATAATGTATCATCAAAATTAACGCTACTACATTATTTTGTGCAGTTTATTATAGCACGGTTCCCTTCATACTATAAGTTATTCATCAATTGATAAGTAATCAAAGTTTAATTATTCCATCTATAGGTTAGCAGTATCAGCAGCTTAAGCAGTACAGGTTACAATTCGTTGTCAATAATAAATGGACGTTAAAATGTAAACATTTATGTTTCCAAGATGTCATTTGGAAACACCCATTATATTTGCGAGCATTACCAAGAATTGTTCTGACTGGGGACGCTGATTATTATTACCTCGGATGGACCATCACCAGGTATAGCGTTAACTTTATGAGGGACAAAATCACAGTTTATTTCTAGTAATTCAAGGTCTGCCATCATAGTTGAAATGAACCGCAAATAAAAATAATATTATGTAACAGCTGACATGTTATCGTCCTAGCAAAGCATGCTGCCTAGGCTTGCCTGCTCTAACCAACTAAAAATTCAAACCCCTCTAAAAATACTTAGAAATTTGAATATCAGAAAATCCTTTCTTAGCGAGTTTTTACATTCTAAGGGGAGTGCCCACGCAAAATTTCAAAATTTTCTGTCAAGTGGTTTGAGCTGGGCGATGATAGGTCAGTGAGTGAGCGAGTGAATGGTATTTGACAAATATATAGTAGATACGTACTCTCATCAATGTACAACAAATCTCGCCTTGTAATTAATTATAATAATTAAATAATTTTCAATCTAAATAACCTTAGTTTTTGTTTTTGTTTTTGTTTTTAGAGCTCTTCGCACAATCAAGGTGGAACATAAAGCACTCATTATTGGATTCATCAAGCAGAGGTATATAAAGGTTTTATAGATTTCCATTATGCATTATACATTAAAGAACCTTTTTTAAGATATTGTTGTGGTGTTTTACTCGTAAAAACTCTCTCAAAGGAGTAAATTACTATTAATTTTATAAAATACTAGCTATTACCCAGCTTGCTATGCTACACCTCCTTTCTGCATCTATAAAAGCAAAAATAAATTAGAAACCATATAATTAATATTAAAATCTAATAAAGCAAGTCTGTAACTATTTGGGTTCATTGTTTCAAACTCGTGATCTCCGAAGTGTGAGTCATAGACGATTTTAACTTAGCCTATGTCTCTCCCCGTGTCAAGACCTACCAGTGTGCCACGTTTGGTCAAAATTGGTCAAACGGTGTGGATTTGTATAAGAAACAAACATACAGACAGACAGCTGGTAGACGTCTTTGACTTAGCCTACGAGACGTCCCGTATCAAGACCTACCAGTATTCCAAGTTTGGTCAAACGGTGTGGATTTGTTTAAGGAACAAACAGACAAACGGACATCAAACAGACAGACACGTGAGTTTTACATATAAAGATATTCACAAGTACTCGTAATTACGAAATTAAAAATACTCAGATATTTTGTTATCTCTATACTTTACTAGATCAAGCGAAACAAAATGTTTCCATAAAATCGACTAATAGAACTCATACCAATCGACTGCTCTAAAGCTACCGATTCTACCTCGCACAAAATCGTATTAAATAAGCTAAACGGACGTGACTGTCTCAAACAAATTTACACCACTTTAGAGTCCTATCTTCAGAGATACAGCCCATCTTAAGCGATACAACCTGTGCAGTCCAGCAAGGATCTCTTCTCCTCCCACAAATTTCAGCGTCTATGATGACCATACTATTACCCAGAAGTTGAAAATCGGTACATACACGGACATCATCGCAAGATACGGCTATATTTCAAGCTTAAAATATTATTTCGGAAAGCAGCACAGAGGATCGCTGCTCAACTCAGGGTAATCAAAATATCATGGAATGCCTCAAAAACTGACGCACTTCTCTTTTCATTTCAGAAGTGAATGAAAAACCTCCCAAAGAGTTTTAAAAACGTTAAAACTCGATCGTCTACCTAGTCGTCCATTCAGGCAGTCATATGACTTTCTCCGCCACTTTCAGAATAATATCGCTGACTTTAGGATAAAGTACACATTTTCTTCTCTTCTCCAACATCTCTCTGATAATAAAGTTCTTAACTTATAAAGGTGTTTTACAATTTGTACTCCTACACCAAAATTAAAAACCTCAGAATAATAAATTCAAATGAAAAAAGTACTGAAATATCACGGACTGACAGATAATTTGTATGACCCTAAAGCAGGCTATTATTTCGCAATAATAAACATAAATTTTTAGCGGCATCTTTATTTACAAAGGGAGGTAATTTAGCTGTTATCTCTGATAATTCTTATTTTGCTTCAGTTGTTATGAAAATTCGACAAAGTTCAATTTATTAAATTAATGATTAAGCTAAATAAAGGGACTCATTCAGTTGATTTCTTAAATTCTATATTCTTATGGATTCAAATTTTCATGAAAAATTGGATGGACTTTTATTATTTAGAGCATATATGAAACATTTTGGTTTTAATTTTGTTGGATTGTGTGGATTAGATACTACTGGATTTTTCAGAGACAATTTATGTATGAAATATGATGACTTTTTAGTTTAATGTAATACTATTTTTTCACACTACGTACAAACGGTAATATTTTGAAAGTTGAGAATGGCAATTGTGAAGAAGTACGACAGTGTTGCCATCACCGTCACACAGAAGAGTTTATTTTTTAGGAAAAGTTACCTTTTTACCCAATTAGTGATCCATATAATTAGTTTATCAATGAAATGGTAAATTTAATTGCCAGCGAATAATTTCAATGTGGCGGAAAGAATTTAGGACGAATCTACTAAATTATATTTCATGAAACAGCTGTTTGCCCGCCGTCCGCCATTTTGAAATGAAAAGTAAAAGGCTTGAAAGCATGCGCCTTCTCCCGAGGCGAGCCTTCAAGGCTCGCGCCTTCTACCAAGCCCTGTCCAAGCTCTGAGAGCTCGAGCTTTTAGGAGCCACGCCTTCTAGCCTTAAAGGCGCGCTCTTTTACAACACTACCCACAATAGCCCTTATGACGTCAAAAATTCGTTCGAACTTATTTCCCAATTATCAAACTTAATTCTACCTTCCGGCCACATTCTAGTATCATTTGATGCCGACGCCTGTTTCCTTACGGCCCTCTAGCCAAAACGTTAGAAATAAGAATAAGGGAGAAGGTGGGTGGAGTAATTTCCGCTGCTGTCAGTTTCCTCTCCCTTGTGACATTTTCCACGAAAGATCATAACAACTAATAACTGTTTCCATTCCTTTACAAATGTCACTGTGGATATTTTTTATGTCTGTTGGACTTAGATTCTAAAGGTTTTTTTATTGCATATAACAGTAAAATGAGCATTTTAGTAAAACTAGGTAAGACAATGAGAAACTTGCCCCCCCCCCCGAAATTATTTCCTATATTGCGTAACGTAAGAATTTTTAAAAAAAAACTTGGATCCTTTCAATTTATATTTTAACAGCTCCAGCGGGGTCTCCGTGGTCTAGTGGCCACCGGCGGCAGGAATTTTCTCATCACACGGCTCGTTGGGAAAATTCCTCGCTGCACCCTGGAAGTCGGCGCTAATAGCCTAGATGGCGAAGCGCCGTAAAAAAAAAGGAAACAAAAAAAAAAAAGTTCACATTATTTTTGAATGGGTGAAAGGAAAAGACTCGAGCACTTTGAGAGCATGGAGATAAAGTAGACTTAAGCAATTTTCATGGACTGGAACCGTAACCAACCAGTCCTATATACTAGATTAATTGTCTATACTGACATGGGCGTATCTAAGGGGTGGGCTGCAGCCCCCCCCCCCCCCCACCCAAAATTTGGTTTTGGGGAGAACATTTCATGTAAAAAAAGCCACAACGAAAAATGTACCCTGGTCTACTGGTGTCCTTAAAACTCACCATTTTACACTAAAATATTTAAAATTTCCCCTGCAACCCAAATGTCTAGGGGCTCCCAGCCACGCCCCCTCCCCGGAATTATTTTCTATATACCTACGTTAGTGTATACTGACGCTAAATCACATTGGATCTGCTGGCTTATAACTAAAATATGTTGTCACGTTTATTTCAATTGTCCAAAACCGCATGTATTAATTTAATTAACAAATGTTACATGTGCTTAATCTTAATATGCACTGTTTATTTATTACATATATAATATGAAATGATGGTATCAACTTGTTTCAGTTCATCTGAGAAAGAAGAAAGCATAAATGCTGTACTTAAACTAGGTTTTGATCGGGTATGTATATCTTAACCACGCTATTTTATAAACTACTTTTTTTTATCACCTGAATGGTATCTCTAATCTAATGGGTTGAGTCAGAAAAAATGACCGTTTTCTTTGTGTTTGAACTTTGCATCCCAATTCCACTCTTATTTACATTTGGGAGCTAAGAATTGTGACCAGCAAGCTATAGCTCCCCTTTGTTCACAATGACACTACAGAACGGAATTATCATAACTTGGTTTATTTTTGGAAACGGAAGTTTTCAGCAAGTGAAGGCATTCGTTCAGTGGTTGAATTTGAGGATGAAGACTCTTTGAATGAAAGGACAATGAAAAGTTGGTTCCAAAAATGTAATAAAGGTGATTTGAGCCTTAAAAAGAAATCTGTATCAGGGCGTGATTCAGTAGTCACCCAGAACGCTCTGCGCACTGCTATTGAAGCCGATCCTACAAAAAGCAATTCTAAGAGGTTATATTCAGTACAAATGCTGAGAATTTAGGTTTTTTTGGTTCAGCGGTATCCTGGTGTAGTCAACAGAAAGCAAGTCTTGTTTCTACAAGTTAATGTCAGACCCCACACCTCTCGCCTTACAAGCCAAAAACTACCCGATTTGGATGGAATCGAGCTTCTCCCTCACCCGGCATATAGTCCAGACCTAGCTCCATCAGACTACCACCTGTTCAGATCATTGGCTCATTTCCTTCGTGGAAAAACATTCAATAACATGAACGAAGTTGAAAATGGCATTCGTGAGCTCTTCGATTCTAAACCTAAAGAGTGGTACCATCAAGGATTTCCAGAAGAACAGCTGGCTTCCAGAAGGCCACAAACCATAGAACACAATGGTATATATTTTGATTATTAAAAACCTTGTAAGTAGAAGAATAATAAACTTTGATTTTTACCTATACTTTATTCATTCATTCAAGAGATAAATACACCTGAAGGCCTGAAAGAATGGATCACCCTGAATGTAGATGTTATAGAAAATTTCTATAGAAGATTTCTGTTACTATGTTCATTGAAGTACCCGTTTTTTCATGATACAGAATATCATATTATCTATGTTATTGATATCCAGGATGATATTAACTGTTTCTTTAGAAATTCTGAAGAGAATCATCTCATCGTGAATCAAACTAAAATTAAATTTCTGAGGATAACTAAAGAAAGATCTAGAAAAACTAACTACATGTATTATGATGGTGTGAAAATATAGGAAGTGTCACATTTCGAATATTTGTGACATTTAGAAAATCTGGTTTATTTAATGAGCTGCAGGTCTCCCCGTGGTCCATTGGCTAATGCCTTGGATTCTCTTGCGGGAGATAGGGGTCCCACCTGCAGCATTTTCTCAGCTCACGTTGAGCGAATTCCCCACTGCACCATGCATGGCGCTAGTGGCCCAGACGTCGGTGCGTCGTAAAAGAAAAAAATAATGATCTGCTTTAGGAAATACGAGATCAAAATCATCTGTCAGAGGTGTACGAAGCATAGGCTAAAACTTGGAAACTACCAGCTGGGAAGATAGGAAGAAGTTGCAGGAATTCTTCAACCTCAGCAGTGAAGCCTCGCACTCATATCTTAAGAAACAAAGACCTTGGTTTCTACGGAGGGGTGCATAAAGCATTGCATTGACTATATTCACCGAATGTCCCAAAATAGGCAAGACAGCATGTCTGTACATATAGTATGTTATTACATACTTTATATGAAATATCAAATATTGTGTAATAATTCCTCATTTAGATATTGATTTACATTGTACTTACAATTTTAAGCATTAGATTCCTCCCAAAAATTCCTAGTATTTGTATTTGTTTACTATGCAGGTCCTTATTGATGGAGAATTGATTCGTGAGACTCCCCAGAAGGTGCAACCAATTGCTGAGTCATTGTATGTTGCACTTGAGAAGAGCCGAGATCTCATATTAATTGCAGATAGCCATAGTAAAGTTCAGGTATTATTTAATATGGTAATTATGTGTGAGTGTGTGTTGGATCAGTGTACATTAATTGATGTTTATTCTATATTTCTGTGTAATAATAATAATTTATTTAAAAAATATATTTTTGGTTGGAAATGGATATTTTAATTCACTAAATAATCCTATAGACCCAATCATTTATTTTGTTTGGCATTTACAACTTTACATTTACAGCTTTGATTTTATTCTATGACGACGATTCAATGAGAAAAAAATTAAATCTCTAAAAATTTTGTTTTAAGGCATTTTAAACTAATAATAATTGTTCAGCGCTAATGAACAAAGCTATTAATACACTAGCCAAGCTGATCAATCAGTAGTCCTGCTTTATCAGACAGTTATTTTTATTTTATAATAAACTATTAATAGATTAATACTTAACTTAAAATATAGCACGTTTGAGATGTGCCTTCTTATATCGGAGTTTTGGCACAGGCCCTCTTGCAAGGGGGGGGGGGGGGGTGATTGTCTTTTTAATACCAATCTTTCCTTAACATTCCTAACATGAGTTTCCACTGTGTAGGATAACACATCTATCTCGTTTAAGTGTTCCCGGGTTTTTGAATATTTCCACAGTCTCTCTGAGTAGCCTTCTTTGTAGATTATCTTCTTTAGCTAAAGCCCTGGCTTAGTCAAAAAGCATTTGTTCAGGACACTCATCTCCGTTTCTAGCTACAGCAGAAGTTTTTTTAGTTTTCAGACAGAAGTCAGCTCAGTGTTTTCCTATCCCCATAGCTACTTCTTTCTCAGTCCCTCCGGTATAGACTGTTCTACAGTGACACAGAAGAAATTAAACATCCTTATCTTGTAGCCACTGTTTATCCTTTGCCGATCGGAACAAATTGAAGCTTATCGAACCCAAACAGTGTCGACAGGTGCCACTACAGTAAGGCAAATCTCGAAGGCACCATAATAATAAATAAAACAATAAATGATACAGGGTCTCCCCGTGGTCTAGTGGCTAGCGCATTAGATTTATAAGCGGGAGATTGTTGGTTCGATTCCCCCCGGCGGCAGGAATTTTCTCATCTCACGGTTCATTGGGAAAATTCCTCGCTGGACCCTGGACCATAATGTCGATGCGCCGTAAAAAAAAATAGATAAATAATTAAATTAAATAAATGTTACAAAAATTATCAAAATCATGGTCAACTGTCTGATATAGCTGGATGGGATTCATCTGAAATATAGTGTTAAAAAAACAACCGCTGGGGAAAGATCTATCAATACCAAACATATTCACCACCAAAGAAACCTCAAGTAGAATATATTGTATATATAGGGATAGAGAGAGAGCATAATTTCTTTAATTTAATTTTTGTAAGTAAATTGAGTGCCCATTTCTCATAAGTTATATTTTAGTTTGTTATTTTGTTCCATTCTAGTTTGTTAATGGTCCATTCCTACAATTACTTGGTTATTCCCGTGATGAAATTACTGGAAAAACTTTGTCTTCATTTCAAGATGTTAGCCCTTTTTTGAAACAACTTGAAAGAGGATTTGAATGGGTTGGAAAAATGAGGTGGCGAGCTAAATCTGGTGATATACTTTCACTTCAGTGTCATGCGATTCCTTTTACCCCAAGTCCTGGGTGAGTAGCTTCTTCATTGAATTATTTCATGGATATATTTAAGTGTTTTCATAATTTGTTCCTTTTATATATATATATATATATATATATATATATATATATATATATATATATATATATATATATATATTTCTTCCGATCATCTATATTTTAATATTTTCTTATATATCTCATGGCATAGGATGATAAAAAGTGACACATAATTAGATTTTTTTTTTTACCACTTTCTTAAAATTCTTTGGCCCTAGATGTTTCATAGCCTTAATTTTCCATCAGTTTAAGTAGCATTGCTACCTACACAATCTTTTTAAAAATCCTTTAATAATTTTCATGAATGATCTAAAATGTACTTCAGCATTTAGTAAATATATGCATGAATGAATTTTCTTCTAAGATGTATATAAATTACTCTACCGAAACTTAATCTAGGCGCATGGTATTGCAGCAGGCTAAGTTCCGGCCTAGGCACACTGTGCGTATATTACAGGAGGTCTCAGAGCTGATTTTTACCCTCTCATAACTTTCAACCAGTTAATGATAAAATTATGAAATTTTACACAGGTATTATTCTACTAGATTTGAGTCAAACTGGAAATTTACATAATTCTACATTAAAGCGTTTATGAGATATAAATGGATAAAGCGATGGAAAATCGTAATTTATAGGGCTCACTCACTCAATTAAACATAATAAATACATCGTGTGGCAACAGACCACAAAAATTTTCTATTTTGAAACAAATTAACTATCATATTATTGTCTATTAGTTTAATGTAAGAAACATATCATATTTGTTTCCTCGCTCTATTAAAAAATAATCAATTAAAACATACGTCAAGATTACCTGATTTGAAAAATTTCATTCAGACCAAAGACGGACACTCTTGAAAAACATATGGTAGTCAAGCTCAACTATGGGCTTAAAGTATGCTGGATATATCCTAAATAATAAATTATCTTCAATACAAATATTTATTAAAAGCTTATGTACTTTTGAGATTATTTATTCTAATTATTAAAGGATTTAAATTAAAAACTGTGAGTATGTGGAACGTGCCTCTAACAGGTGATAAATTAAGATCATAAACATGTAGGGTGAAAGAATTTTGTGTGGAACTTTTTATTGGCACTATTCCAAGAAATGTAAGAAAATAATAACCATTTTATTAATTTAAATTTAAACTATCTAATATAGACTATTATTGACTTTTTGCAAACACAATTAATTCTATTAAAAGCAATTCAAAGGTAAAAAAAAGAAAAAAAAATTATTTTTTTAATTGTAACACCTTGGCTTCAGGTGATGTAAATATGTATATACATGGTAATGCCACACTGTGAAGTGTGCAATCTGATGTGAGCCAAGGATGAAATGGTTTTAAGGATGTTCCTTAACTTAGGAAGGGAATAATAGTCATTATTTTATTCAGGTAATATGTATTTTCATGTAAACACAAAAGACTAATAAAAATAATTCTTATTGTTATAGTATCAAAATTCATATTCCATCCCCAATGATTGTTCAGGAAAAAAAGAATCATGCAGTGAACTAAAAAACTAGGTGGATAATCAAAGTTTTAATTTTTTGAACTCTTCTGGTGAAAAAAATGTTTTGTTGTGTAGACAGAAGGTCAATGTATATATATATATATATATATATATATATATATATATATATATATATATATATATATATATATATATATCTTTGTTTGTCAATTGTACAATACAGCAAGTATTTTTTTAAATTCTTGTTCATGAATTCATGAAGTATCGATAGGGAAAAAAAAACCAAAACCTTTTAGCTTAAAATTTTATCACAGTTTAATATTTTGTTTTTGTATCGCTATTTAAAATATTTACTTTTTTTTTTTTAGTATCGCTATTTAAAATATTTACATTTTTTTTTTAGTATCGCTATTTAAAATATTTACATTTTTATTTATTTATTTTTATTATTATTATTTTTTTTTTTTTTTTTTTTTTTTTTTTTTACAAGTTTTGTTTACAATAGATCTCTAGGGCATTTGCGCTTGAGACGACGGTGAGGGTTACCAGGAATGGAGGATGAGGATAACATATTGATTAAGGGATTGTCGTGACCAGGCAAACGGGAGTTTTGGACAGAGTTTGGACAAAGGGTATTTCTAGGTCGTTATGGATAGTTAAGTTTGAATCATAGAATGGAGCATTGCCTAATTTGCGAAGTATTTTGCATTGGAGAGACTGGATTCTGAGGATATTGGATCGCTTGGCACATCCCCAAACTTCCAAGTCATACGTCCAGGTGGGTTGAAGTATTGTAGTATATATCCGTCTCTTGTCCTGTAAAGATAATTCGGAGCCAGAATCTAGTAGTCTGTTTAGTAGTCTAAAACGTTTGTTTGTTTCCTGTCTTTTCTTTTGAATATGTTGGCTCCAGGTAAGTCGTTTGTCCTGGGTAAGTCGGAGGTAGGTAACTTTTCACAGATTTCTCTCTCGTAAAGACTGATGGAAGGGCATTTGGATTTCCGAAGAGCGAATGTTATGCGGGAGGATTTTTCAGGATTGACATTAATCCGCCATTTTGTGAACCATGGTTCAAGCAGCAAATATAGGATCTGGATTGGATGAGAGGATGGCTGTATCGTCAGTAAAAGTAAAAAGGTTTGTGGAATTGTGGTTGGGCATATCAGCACAGTACAGGAGGAATAAGATAGGACTTAGGATGTCGCCTTGTGGAACACCAGCAATCTGAGGAGCTGAGGAAAGGAAGAGGACAGAGCTGATCCGAATGAGACATTGAAAGATCTACCAGAAAGATAGGAATTTATTATAAGGTAATAGGTTGAGGGGAGGATTGTTTTGAATATAAAAAGATACCCCTGATGCCACACCCGATCAAATGCATGAGCGATATCAAGCAATACTCTAGAACAATGCTTCTTCTGCTGAAATGAAGAGGAGATGGAGTCAACTATTCTGTGGCATTGGTGAATCGTGGAATGGGATATTCGAAACCAAATTGGTGGGAAGGGAAGCAGGGTTCAAGAATGAGGATTAAACGTTTGAGGAGAAGCTTTTCGAGGATTATTCCCATAAGGGGCAGGAGGGAGATCGGGCGATTCTTACGGTAGGCGTTTGAGGAAGATCGGGTCCTGGAGCCTTACAGTTTTTAAGTTTGTGGACAGCTAAGGAAACTTAATTAAGGAGGAGGAGAAAGCGGTAGGGCTGAGTCTAGAAATTCTGTTACATTTGAAAAATAGATAGGATTTTGGATGGATTCGTGGGGCCGGAATACTTGGGAAAGGTGGGATGCAAAAGTTTCGGTGTCTGTTTTAGCCCAGCTATCATCTCGACGGAGAGGACTTGATGGATTTGTTTAGTGGCTGTCCATAGGGGTTTGTCATCGGGAGTAAGTTTGTGTGTGTATTCAGCGAATGTGTTGTGAAGTGTTTGTGTAGTTCATATTGTAGTTGTCTAGTCAGTTGGTTGAGGCGAATCTTGTCAGATGGATATCGTGTGGTTTGCCGTATTCTTCTGTCTTTGTTTTTCCGGTTTGAAGGAATTGTATGTGATCTGGGAAATAGGTTAGTGTAGGGGATCTATGGGGGAATTTCTTAGTGGAAATAAGGAGACCAGTCTGAATTTCAGTAGTCAGTTTGTTTATGGCTGTGTCAATGTGATCTTTAGTCTTAAGAGGGATGTTTAGGTTTAAAGAAGAGTTTAGGGAGGATTTAAATGAGTACCAATCAACTGGGCCGTTGATCGGGGATGGGCGGTGAGGACGAGTGAAAAGTTTAGGATCGATGTTAAAGGAAAGCAATATAGGGCTACGATCAGAAGAAAAATCAAATATGTTGGAAATATAGAAAGGAAGATGTCTGACGCCATTTGTAATGAAATTATCCAGTATGTTTGGAGATTTTATTTGGAAGTGGGCCCATAGGATGGGTTAGGAGATGAAATAATATTCAAATGGTGGGAGTAGATTGTGTGGCAAAAAAGGTTTCGAGAGTTGGAGGTTCGACATCCAAATTCGGGATGTTTGGCATTCTAATCCTCTCCTGCAATAAATCTGGGCCTAAAGAGGAGAAGAAGGGGCTGCTTTATTGGACGGGCAATAAGCAGATGAAATGGTCGTTGGAACATTGGAAGAGGATTGGAGGGTAACTGTGGTACTTTGCAGACATTCCAAAGCTATGGAGGATTTGATTAGGATAACAGGACCTCCATGAGCAGTCCCGTCTGTGTGGTCCGTTCTGTGTGTCCTATATACAGTAATATGGGAATATAGTCGGTCAGTCAAGTGGGTTTCAGTTATCAGGGCAACATCAATGTTTTTGTCTTGAAGCAAATGTGTCAGTTCGTCTTTATGGGATGGAAGTCCATTGACGTTCCAAAGGAGGATTGAGAAGGATTTAAAGGAAGGAGCGGTCATGGATGCAGGAGAGACAGGATGCTGGTCACATTATGGAGAAGGTCAGTCAGGGGGATATTAGGGCTTAAAGATTTTGAATTGTCAATGTATAAAAGTCAAAATTAACACAAAAGTCAATTTATTCAATCGACCCAATATGTTTCGCCTCACTAGATGCTTCTTCAGGAGCCTTAAAAATAATTAAAGCCTAGAGGAACATATGGGGGCGAAGTTAGCAGTGGTAGAGCACTCGACTAATGAATAGGAGGACCCAGGTTCAAAACCCGAGCGCGGACTAAGATTTTATCTTCTAGTGACGTCATTCGAGAGTTGGATTTGGGATCCCAGATCGTCCCTAGGCTCACCCAGCCTTTCAACAATTAATTAATGGGTACCTGCAAATGGGAAAAAATCAGGCGGCCTAGTAATGTTCACACTATCTCCCTAGTGCGCCGCCTGATCAAGAATCAGATAGCTCTACAGTATTTGCCGCTCAGGGTCCTTTTGGCTTGTTACGGGACTGATTTTTTTTTTTTTTTCTTAAGAAGAACATAGGCAAACCTGCTACCTGGGCCAACTCATTACAGTTTGAGGTAGCCCAGTTAGTTTATGATTGCCTACCTTCCTTTAGGCTGTACTTATTTTCATTTAAGGCTCCTGAAGAGTCATCTAGAGATGCGAAACATGTAGAGCCATTACAATATATTGTCTTTTGTGTTCATTTATCTTGGGGAAAAAAATTGCAGCTGGATGGCCTATGATATGTAAATTTTATAGGGAGCAGAAATAAAGAAATGACCTCCTTTTCTGTCCATCGTGTACAGTTTTTCTTTGCAAAAAATGGGGAATGTACATTAAAAATGGACAACAGTGTTAACAAAAATCAATATTTGATTGTTATCCATAAATTTTATTGTAATTTGAAACAAAAACAAAATAAACAAAAGGCTATTACTTCATAAACAGTATATGTGTACCTATATATAAAGCATTTCCAAGTTTTGTTCCAACTTTTTTTCATTTCGAATTCAACTGCCCTATTTGAACTTCTTATAAAATAAACAGAAACAGGATTTTGTAACTTATTATACTTACCGATGTAGCAGATCTAAAATTGTGTCTATAAAAAGAAATTATGAGTAAATAGGAGACCCTGTTAGGAAGGATATAGGAGTCAATTTTAAGACAGATATAGGAGTCCTAATTGTGAGGGATATAGTGTAGGTGGTAATTCCCCAAATATATATATATTTGTTTAGTCTTATATATGTTTAATATTATGTATGTTTAATATTGGTAATATTTATTATTATGTTTGCATTGCCAATAATCTAGTTCCCTGAGATAGAGCATGGCGGAATGTCTGTTACTCTCGTTTGTGAACCCTCAGAGTTGTCCCAATATATCTCCCCCCCCCCCCCCCCGTTAATCCAGTTTGTTTTCTTCACTCTAATTTTCCATTTCAATAGGTTATGGGCCCAGTAACTGGAGAAAACTTCTGGAGGAAAATCGTTTTGGTATTTTACTGAAAAATACTGCTTTGAAATTTCTGAGGTTAGAGTCACTGCCGCCAGGCCGCCAGTTCTAGGTTTTACGGTTTTCGCGAGTAAGTGACGCTTTACGCGAATTTTAGGGATCATGGACAATTCATCAAGTATTCTTCTGGGAATCAAGCCATTTGATAGCATAGGTTTTGCCTACTGGAGTATGTACAGTAATATGATTATTTTTAATTACATTTAACACTAAAATGAATATTTTAGTAAGAAAGTTGTTAGGACGGCAGAAGGAGTACTTTCAGATTAGGATACTGTTTCCTGTGTTTTGCTGACAATATTGCTTTTCTTTGAGATTTCATTGGAATAGGTGTTTCACGATTGATCTAAACAAAGTAATAACTGTTTTTATTCTACGTCTTCAAAATTACACTAGGCATATGAACGCAACCGCGCTAAGATGACTGACGCAGTTCTTGCCTGTCGGACTTTTTGTCTTACATACTGATTTTTTCTGTGAGAATTTTGTGGTATAATCTGTCCAAGTTGTTATGTTGTGAAGATAATCAGGTGCTGCAAGGATATCACAACCTGCCATAATATATTTAAGCAACTCATATGCTTTGATCCAGAGTCCACATTTATTACAACTGTTCGTAACCTTTAAAAAGTATAGTCTCTAGGATCCTCATTTCAATTACTTGATCTTGAAAGGCTTTTACCAAACCTTTTGTTTCTAGGAATGGCCTTTCAAAAGTTATCCATGCTACCGACTATGTTAATTTCCCCACCAGATCAAATAAACTAGATAGTGCTGCAAATGATTAAAATTTGCCTATTAAAGACACTTGAATTAATAATTCATTGGTGCTTACAGATTACCGAATCATTACCTTTATCTTCAGGACAACCCTTTGGAAAATCACATACACCCGAGAGGGAGTTTACCTTCAATCAGAAAGGGATCTTATGATTTAAAGTCTATAATAAGTGAAGGTAATTAATTTTAATATAAAAAAATATAATGTGTTTAGAGTTTTTTGTTGCACAACTAATTGAGACAGGATGTCTAAATCCAGACAACCTATTCTAATGTACATTACATTTCCCCAAATACACTCTAGCTGTATAAAAATTAAGGCCTGGCCTTCCCAAATCGCATATTGTAACCGCAACTCCTTAAAGTTCTCTTGATTTCATTTAATTTGTGCTAATCAAATTTATTTTATAATTATTCTTTAAAGCAATGCAGTGCAACAGTTAATTTCTTATTATAACAACTTCAGTCAGGGACTTCTTGAGGTCTAGTGGCTAACGCCTCGGATTTTCATGTGGGAGATGGTGGGTTCTCGAATCCCACTGGCAGCAGGGATTTTTCTCATGTCAGGTCCCTGTTGAGAAAATTTGCGGCTGCACCATGGATGTCGGCGCTAATGGCTCAGATGTCAGTGCCAAGAATTTCAGTCATATCCATCAGTCACTATTTTCTTAATCATTTTCAACTAAATCTAAAAATGTGTATATGGTTAACTATTCAGTTTTATTTGTTTAAATAAATGGTAACCAAAACTTAAATTAAAAACAATTAATTACTTTGTATATTATTATATTATAAACTAACTATATAAGGGAAACCAACTGCCACTAACTTATTAATCACAAATGATTCCTATCATCATTCCCAAAATAAAATGAGTGGACTTGTTACATAACTGGACAGGTTTATTGACATTCCTATGTGTAAAATCGATTTCCTAGAAGAATTGGACCAAATAAGAGATCATTGTTTTGACTGTAATGTCTTAGACAGTCTTCTGTAAAAAAATAGTACCATACAATTTTTATACATTCAGTTTCTAATTTACTAGTATTCCTAATTGCATTAATGTATTTTAATTGTAATTTGAACATCATTTTCTTCAAGATGAAAATAGTAATTTATAACAAAATGTAAAATAAAGTAAACCCAATTTAAAGAGCTGAAGTTGTTGGGACAAATAATTGATGAGAGTTTTAAGAAAGAATTTAGCCTTTTTAAATTCGAAAAGTTAATTTGATTCACAATGTATAATATTATGTTTCCCTGGATGAACTAGCTACATATTTTGTTCTCATTTACAAACATATAACTTCCTTCTAGCCAACTAAAACTTCTTCACTCATTAAATTGATTATACTTAAAAATAATTATTCTTAAATTCTCCTTTTTGTGGGGTTGGTCATACATGGAATAACAAGGTTTCAATATCCAAAAGAATTGTGCTGTAAAAAAAGGCTGGGTATGACTGAGTCAGTGGTAGCTTATTCCTTATATTTGCTCAATTTTGACATTTAAAACTTCTAGTCCATATTAATATAACAAAAATGATTGCTAACTTTATTTTTATTCACCAAAAATAACAGTTTCAGATTAACTAATGGCTGAAGTAATGCAAATCAATTTGAGCTTATTTGAACAATTCTTTATTCTTTATTGTTAAATGCAAGTGTGAACATGTACCTAATTGCATACCAAATATAAACATATAAAACCTATATTTGAAAATGATTCATTCACTGGAATTATTGAAATATTTATAGTTGTACTTAGTACCAAATGAGAGGCTGGTCACTCTTAAATGTATAAACAAACGGCTAATGATTATAATACATGAAACATTAAATGAAATATAAGTTTTCTAATATCTTTAAATTATAAGTAAAGAACATTTCTTAATAACTGAGCTAGTAAGAAAATGCATGTAATAAATAGGTGCCAATGGCCTAAATGTTGATGCGCCGTAAAAAAACAAAAAACAAATAGGATAAATATTTCACAATACTTTAAAATAATTAACCCAAGTAGCTGCTACCCATCGTGTATCAAATCTAATTTCTGTTCATTATTTAGAATTATTTATAAAGGCCTAATCTCATATCATTTAGAATTTATTTTTCTTGTCTCAATATATGTTCTTATAAAAGATTTATCATTTCTAGTTTCGAATTTAGTCTTTATCAAGATTTATTAATTTATTATTCATTATAATTTAGTTTGTGATTTTAGGGTGAAAATATTTCTTAAGAGCCAACATTGTTTTGCTTGATAAAAATGGTTAGTTTCATTATAACTAAAATTATTAATTTATTCTGATAACCTTAATGCTTCTATTTATTGAGTAATTTAAGTTTCAGTGTTGAGGATAAAACTAACCTCATCAGTGATACTCACTGGGAAATTTAAAAAAAAAATTAATAAACTGAACTAAATGTAATGGTAATCTATTGAATTAAAATAATTTAATATTATATTAAAAAAAATTAGACATGTAACAGGCAACGAGGGCTCAGAGGGATTGATACTGTAGAGGCTTGTGATTCTCGAGCATACTGCATGCTAGGGTGATAGTGTGATCAGTAATATACACTGGCTGCCTGGTTTACCCCTTTGCAGATACCCATTTAATTAATTAAACGTTGGGTTGACTAAGGTCTGTTGAAGTTGGGTTTTATAAAATACTAGCTGTTCCCCGGCGTGCCATGCTACACCTACGTTCTGCCTATGACTCTCCCCGTATCAAGATCTACCTGTATACCCAGTTACGTCAAAATCGGTCAAACTGTGTGAATTTATTTATATCTGTAAAATAATTCATGAAACAGCCAACAGAGGCCAGCACTTTGTTAGACAGTGACTGTTGAAATAAAATTGAAATAAACTGCATTACATGATTATATAATGATGTAAAGTCATCAATCAGTTCAAGTTATTCTAATTATCAAGAACATCAACAAATAAATTTGAGACATTATTCAAAATGGCTGTCCATTCAAAATGGCCGTCAGAATCTGAATGGTTCAGTTTTGCCAATTTTCCTTCAACAAAACTTTTGACCAAATTTTGAAATTTGACTATTTTGATCTAGCTAAGGAGATTTCCCGTATCAAGACCTACCAGTGTGCCAAGTTTGGTCAATATCGGTCAAACGGTATAGATTTGTATAAGGAACAAACAGACAGACACGTGGTTTGTGGTATAAACCACATGTCAGTCTGGTACCGACCGTGACCGTGTCCTGGTAGGTATAAAGAAAATATTTTGTACTGAAATGTTGGTATTTTTAACTGATATCTTATAGCCTGTTTGGTATATATCAGTTAATTATTAGGAATAAGTTAACATTCATTTTTTTTAAAACAAGAGTTATTTTTTATATTCAAATAACTAAAGTTTGTATTATTTGGTCTGATGTTTAGAACTTTTATGGAGTTTACATGCATTATTATACATTTAAATTGAGAGACCAAAAGAATAAGCCATACAATTATTTTGTTAATTGCTTCAATAGATTTTCTTTTGCGGCTTTTAAAATAATTTATGTTTCCAGTATATTTTAAAATAAAAATAATTTATTTTTTTTTAGAGTATCATTACAAAATAATTCTTTAAATGATTTAATTATTAAAAATTCATTAATATTAAAGGTTCAGCAAGGCGGCAAAGCTTGGCAAAATTGTATAATTTACCTTTGGAAGCTCCAATCACAAAAGTCCTTTCACTTCTATGTGCTGCACAAGAAAATGCCACTCAACCTGTAGTCCAGATGTTAGAGCAGGTAATTAAATTAATAAAATATTTTTAAAAAATATCTAAAAAAAAAAAAAAAAAAAAAAAAAAAAAAAAAAAAAAAAAAAAAAAAAAAAAAAAAAAACTAACTTGAGGTTGGTTGGTTTTAGGCTGACATGAGTTTGATTTAACAAGTTGAATTCAAAACAGGCTAAAACAGAGACATAGGCTGACATGGCTTGTGTTTTAGAAAATGACATTCTTTTAAAGCTCAGCTGTTGAACTTTTAAACAGTTCACAAAGAATCTCCAAATTGGTCCTTCAAGTAGTTAAAATATTTACTCTAAAATAAATGTGCAATGCTTTACAAATAGGCTGCTTATGGAAACAAATATTTTCAGTGGGACTTGAGTGATACAAAGGTTATCTAGTACAACAGACTGTCTCATTAATGTTAGCTAATTAATTCCCATCACAACAGCCACAGGAGTGTGTTTAACATACTGTCCCACATTTTGGGATATTTCATCTAAATTTATGAACAATAAATGTATAATTCATTGAACAAAACAGACTAAGAAAAACGTTCGCAGCACTATAGGTCGTCCAGAATTTGATTGCAAATTCTTCAATGTAAAGTTATGATTTGTTCGTTTTAATAACTTTAGAACTGGCATATAAATGAATTTGTTACAGCAAAGACATAATTTATAAAAATTATGATCCAAATTTTAATAATTTTTATATCAGAATTTTAATTTTTTTTGGACGAGCGTTTAATTTTTTTGGACGAGTGTTTAATTTTTTTGGACAAGCGTTTAATTTTTTTTAATTATATTGATTTTAGAGTATAGAGGAAAAGAGAGAATGTTAAAAATTAAATCATTGATTTAAACAATAAACTAAAGAAAGCAAAATTCCCAGAACCATTAGTACAAATCAGAACACAAAGTAGACTTAATTTAAAATGTAAATTCGATGTATCTGAAAATTATGAGCAAACAGAAGTAAATTTACCCAACTGAAAATTAATGACTACTTTTAACTCTAAATTGGCGATAAAGCTATGGTTGGAAATACTTTTAACAATGACAAATCACTATTTACTTTTGATAAGAATGACCATATTTTTAAGCAACCTACTTACAAAACTTGTAACAACAAGACTCCAAAACTTGATGGATTAAGATTTAATGTTTGAAATACAATCCAATTACATGAAATGAAATTAGTAATATATGCAAGAATGGACCAGGGGGGGGGGGTCTCCGGTGGTCTAGTGGCTAGCGCCTTAGATTCAGAGGGTTCGATTCCCACTGGCGCACAGTGTAACGAAGTAGTGGAGATTATGGACAGAAATCATTAATCACTAGTTATTTTCAAATAAACATTTTTATTAATTGAAATCAACTCAAAAAAAGGTAACATCAGTATAATAATGCATACTGTACGGCTATAATAATATTAATTGTAATATTTGTAATATTAATAGAAATAATATAGCAGGTAATAATATTATTAATAACAATATTATAAAATATAATATAAATGTAACATATAATGTTACATAAATAAATATAATATTTTTTATGTGTGCCTCTAAGGAAGCCAGAAGGGCCATCAGGGCGTGAATATCCTTTAACTTGATAAAAATTACTAACAATTCTTTTAAGTTGATATCTTGTTTCAACCAGTATTTATATAAGAGTTTTTTTTCTGCGGTGAGCACGTTCCCACATTTTTACACTTAATATAAGACTACACTGGCAGTCTTTCTAATATTGTTTAATATTTCTTTAGTAGCATCCTGCAGATCAAATTGAATCATTTGCCTGAGGATTGATACCGTTTTCTTTGATTTATCCAAATTTTTTCAAATTTGGAAGAAAAAATAAATTGTATTATGTGATGGACCTAAAAATAAAAATCTTTGGAATCAGCAAATTTCGGCAAACTTAATGGCCCTCAGTACATTATACTTGAGGTATACTTTAAGCTCTGAAAAACTTGGGATGTTTTCAGATGAAGTTTTTTTGCTATGGTCTATCAAAATTTTCTACATAATAAAACTGTAAAGATTTATGAAGAATAATTCAGGATAAATAATAAGGGAGTAATTACCCATAATCAATTATATCAGATAAAAACGGAATAGTTTTGACGTAATTTCCTTCGGATGACTTAATAAAAACACGGTCCTATCTTCAACTGCAGAGATTCAAACTGATTGTTGGTATAAAGCAGACTAATGCTGCTAATGTGTTTGTTGGTCAAAATAAAACTAATATTTATTAGTTGAATACAATTTTAATTCCTTGAATAGTTTCTAAACTTATCTAGAAGATTAAAAATTAAATATAACAAAAAAAAAATTCAGGTTTTTGTCCATTGGACGTTACACTGTGCGGCGGCAGGAATTTTCTCATCCCATGGCTTGTTGGGAAAATTCCTTGCTGCACTCTGGTTGTCGGCGCTAATAGCCTAGATGTAGATGCGCTGTATATATATATATATATATATATATATATATATAAGCAAGAATGTTGGAAAAATTACATGGAGATATGAAGATAAAATAAAAAGTAGTTTTCCTTGAATTACAGATAAAATACATCAAAAACAGACTAAGTACAGCATATATTAAATAGCTCAGGGGTCTCCCGTGGTCTAATGGCTAGCGCCTTGGATTCATAAGCGGGAGATGGTGGGTTCGATTCCCAACCTCCGGCAGGAATTTTATCATTCCACGGCTCGCTGGTAAAATTCCTCGCTGCACCCTGGATGCCGGCGCTAATGACCTAGATGTAGATGCGCCGTAAAAGAAAAAAAAAAAAAAAAAAAAAAAAAAAAAAATTAAATAGCTCATAAAAACTGTTCTAAAGTATATATTGGAGATTCCTCATATTTACTTAAAAGGAGAATATAACAGCACATAACGAATATGAATGTACTCACAAATCTTATTTGTGGTTTGTAAGTGCTGTTTTATTTGCACTTGCAAACCATGCCATAATAAATAACCATGTACTTGAATTTACAAAGGTTAGGTTTTTAAAATACCTCAAAACACAAAATAAAAGAATATATTCATATTATAAAAAATACGAAAACACTAGTAAACAAAGAAACTGATATAAAATATTTAAATTATATATTTTTTAATTTATTATACCAAGCTTAAACAATAAAAAAAAGTATAACAAGACAACAAAATATTTTATTTTATATGACTAATTTACTTCTTATTTATTTTATTATTTTAGTTTGTTTGTTTTGTTTTGTTTTTTATTTGTGAGCACCCCGCATCGAAGGCAATTTTCCCTAATTTACTTCTACCAGCTATCTATTTTAACTTATGGACTTATTCGATTTTAACAGCTGACACTAAACAGCTGATGCTACCCATTTAGATGATCTCAGCTTGGACATGACTCTTATAGCAGAAGGTTCACCTTTCTTGGGCAGAGCAATTTTAATAAAATTACTTTTATGTGAAAGTGTTCTAATTTTATTGGCCTTCTGCCTAATTTATATAGAAAATCATTGATTAAAAAAGCAACTAATATCTTTCATTAATGATAATTAATCCAATCTTTTGACACTGAACAAAAACGGGCTATAATATGTTACTTTCTGGATTATCACTGCAAGCCACTGCCTATCATAGGGTTGAGTAGGCTTTCTTACTAATTTAAAAAATAAACTGGCATATTGATGAATTGTTTTGCTAATTGAAGAAGCTGTCTGACATATTTCCCAAAATGTCCTAGAACATATGAGAAACTGTGTGATAAGCATCAATTGATAACCTATACAATCAATGCCCTCAGATTTATTCCCCTATTATGATTAGCTTCAGACATAGGCATATATAAGGGGGGGGGGAGGGGAGGCTGAGGGGTTGAATTATTTTTTTCTCTGGACTAAAAAAAAATAATGCAAAATCAGACAGATAATTATATTGTAATTATATTGAAAATGGCTTATAGCCGAAACGTTTCTACAACAACAAAAATTTAATATAAAATATAAAATAAATGAAGACTGAATAAGCTGTTACCAACTACCTACAACATCTTAGTTTTCAACTTAGGATCTACACACACATATATATATATATATATATATATATATATATATATATATATATATATATATATATATTAATTCTGGTGAATGATGACCCGATATATATTTTTTCACTTTTTCTTGTTTCTTTTTCTGGCAGGGGGTCGATAAAGTAGTACACACTTTTTTCACTTTAACTACTTTATTTTGTATGTTTTGCCCGACATGTTTCATGCCTTTTCGCACCTCTTCAGGGGCTTTCCTATTCAACAATAATTTTTGTAAATCTCAAAATTATAATTTTTGTATACCAATATATATCTATCCTTTCCTTAAATAAATTTACATATGAACATATAATATTTTATCTTAATCTTAATCCTACTTTATCAGGAAGTCCTCTCGTCATGTTGTCTAGCTTGAGTCAGGCGTAATACTGAAAAATCATCTGTGGTAATGAATATGGCTGGTTTGTATCGATTTTTTAGCTATTTCAAAGGTATCTATTATTGGTACAAAGGTTTTCGTGAGATTTAATTTATAATGCTATGAAAAATTTGGTGCACATTCTTTAAATCGTTTTTTTTATTTATGGCGGTGTTTGAGAAAGAATGTGCACCAAATTTTTCATAGCATTATAAATTAAATCTCACGAAAACCTTTTTACCAATAATAGATACCTTTGAAATAGCTAAAAAATCGATACAAACCAGCCATATTCATTACCACAGATGATTTTTCAGTATTACGCCTGACTCAAGCTAGACAACACGACGAGAGGACTTCCTGATAAGGTAGGATTAAGATTAAGATAAAATATTATATTTTCATATGTAAATTTATTTAAGGAAAGGATAGATATATATTGGTATACAAAAATTATAATTTTGAGATTTACAAAAATTATTGTTGAATAGGAAAGCCCCTGAAGAGGTGCGAAAAGGCACGAAACATGTCGGGCGAAACATACAAAATAAAGTAGTTAAAGTGAAAAAAGTGTGTACTACTTTATCGACCCCCTGCCAGAAAAAGAAACAAGAAAAAGTGAAAATATATATATATATATATATATATATATATATATATATATATATATATATATATATATATATATATTGAATGAATGAATGAATGAAAAGTTTTATTTTTATTCCGGGACAGAAGTCCCGTAGGAATAATTTTGAAATTACAAAATAATTTTGAATTTTACGTATAAACTTAAAAACTTATAAATGCTATCAGTATCAATATATAGTGTACAGCTTCAATATAGACTAGGTGTTGGGTAAAACTTGGAGGGATAGAAGGTGGTGGAAGAGTCGGGATTTAAAGGTTTCTAGGTTGGTAGAATGGCGAACAAACGAAGGCAAGGAATTCCATAGCGAGGTGGCACGGGTGACGAATGATTTTTCGAATATTGCTGTTCGGTGGTAAGGAATATAAAGATCGGAAGGACGAGATCGGGTGTTACGGGAGTGAACCGAGGATTTAAATTTAAGAAGTTGAAAAATATAAGAAGGTCTACGGGATTGAATTACTTGGTAAAGGACTGAGCCGAGGAAGTACTGACGACGATAAAGAGGGAATAGCCAATTTAGCTCCTGGTAGAAATGTGATATGTGGGAGTCTCTGGGGATCCCGAGGATAAAACGAATGAAACAGTTCATGAGGCGTTTGAGTTTTGTCTCGAGATCGCCAGAAAGTCCACCGTACACCAAACAACCATAGTCAAACTGGGGGAATAATAGGGAAGTTACGAGGAGTTGACGGGTCTTTGTTGGCAGGAGATGGCGGGAGAGGTTGAGCTGTCTCAGGATAAATATGGACCGACGGGAAATTTGGGAAATATGATTTTTCCAGGAAAAATCATATTCAACAATAATTTCCAAAAATCTATTATTTTTTTATCACAGGATAAAAACATTTATGGGTTCTTAATAGAAAACTTGGAAGTCAAGAAATATGATGGAGAACTTATTTCCCTAATCTACGATAATTTATAATCTTACCAAAACACAAAAATTAGTTTGAAAGGCAAAATCAGATTCAATTTTAAAATGTTGATAATTATTGTAAATATGTAATTCATCTTTCTATCTTCATCTTTTAAAGTCTGCTAATTCCACATCCCTTCTATTTAGTCCAAATATTTGAAATATCCTGGTTTATATTTATACTGGAGGAGAATAGACCATAGACCACCCGGAGGAATAAAGATTGGTTCCTAACCCACTCATGGTCAGAGAATAAGCGTTAGAATATGATTTCATCAGTATCTCCCTGTCCTCAATGGAGACTGTTGAGCAGTGCCCATGTTTTTTTTTTTTTTTTGTGTCTCCATTGAGGACAGGACTCTGACCATGACTGGGTTAGGAACCAATATTTATTCAATATATATAATACTATCAGTTGTAGCGCCTTAAATCTTCCTTCTCTTTGAGATGTCATTATATATTTTTCACGAAAGATCAAAACCTACCAATAACTGCTTCTTCTCCTTTACTAATGGAACTAGGGATGTGAACGGAGCCAGGCTAAGATGACGCAGTTCCTGCGAGTAGGACTTTTATAGAGTGCAGTGAGAATTATAACAAATTTGGCAGTTGCTCATCCCGGCATAAAAAATGTTTGAAATAGCAGTAGACCTTCCCCTCCCCCTCCACTCCATACATTCACCAGTAAATGCCTCCATACATGTGAAAGCGTTCCTGTTAATTAATTTCTGAAACAAGATGACAAACATCGACAAGCAAACCCCTCCCCCTAAAAGCCCACTTTGCTTTTATGCTAGCAAATATGCTAAAACTGTATAGCGTATCAACACTTTCAGTCTTCTATTAAAAGTATTTCTTTTTTTCTTTAATGACTTTATATGCACTCAAGCGATAGTAAAAATTGTATATAATCATAATTTTAGGTCCTGGAATTTCAGAAAGTAAAATTTATATTCTGATGACTTTCAATAATAATGAATTTACAAAATACATGAGAAACATGAAGAATAACATTTACTAATATCATTGTTGGAATATAAATTGAGGATGAGGACCCAGAATTTTTTTAAATAAGAAAAGGGGGACAAGCTTATAGAATTCCAGTTCAACAGAGGTGAGAAAAGAAGTGAGATTTCATCTTAATGCTAGAACTAAACAAGATCAGTCGGCAAAATTTTTTAAGTTACTTCAAACTACAATCAATGGCCTTGTTAGTGTAATTGTGTTAATCACAAAACAATAATATTATAAATATACTCTTAAAAAAGCAACTAACTTGGGGGAGGGGGAGTGAAACCACCACTGTTTGCCCACCCAAATATTTGATTATTTGTATTCTATGTGGCGTAACCAAAGACATTGTGATGGGAAATAAGATTAAGCAATCCACTGTTTGAAAGCTCTGTTAATATCTAATTTGACCAAGTCTCTTGTCTATTGATATAAGTGTGTTTATTTATTTCTGATAGGAAGGAAACCTGGATATTAGGCTCAGTCCATGTCATGAAAGCTAAAGAAATAAATATAAATACAAATAAATAAGATAAACATTAAAACTATTTATTAAAAATTAATATGTTTATGTTTATTAGATAATAGAGATATTTTATATTTATTATGATTTGTAATGAACCCTTAAATCAGGATAGCCTCCAAAATTAGCACAAGTAAAACATTTACATAAAATATAATTGATGTATAAAAAGTAACTTTATTGTATTAAAATCTAGTGGTAATTTATCATGTATTTTATAGTTTATACAACTTTCTAACTGTTTATTGAATACTTTTTACTTTTGTATCAGGTCATGGATATTTTGCGCACAACTGAACTGTATACATCTCACCTGAAGGCGGACAATTTGAGAGCAGAAGATCCTTTAACTACCAACCTCATTGCTGCTCTGGTATCAGTAAGTTCAATTTTTGTCACTCATTCAATACTTTTTATTTAAGCAATTTAACTATTGTCCCAATTTATTGCTTACATTTTTTTTTTCTTTAAATAATACCAAACAATGTCAGGTTGGAAGGACAGAGGAGGCAGATCAAAGGGTATCTTTGGGTTGGACTACGGGTTGCTGGGGAGGTGACAGGAGACATTTATGACAGGGGGTGTTCGAGATATAACATTGGTCTGCTTAGGGGTGAGCTAGGAGAGAAGGCTGTAAGCAGGGACATATATATTGGAGTGTGCTGTGTGAGATTGTAGGAGAAACTACCAAAGGTTTTGGTTTCTCAGGTTTTCTAAGCTTCCTTGTGAGTAATAAAAAGCTATTCCTTAAGGTTTTTGATACAGATCCGAGATACTGAATATTTTGTTCACTCTAAGATCTAAAACAAATTTTCAGTGAGGCAGACTTTTATAATACCTCATTAAAATTCTTCTCGTTCTACAAAGAAGATATGCCAAAAATCTGATAACAGACACTAACTTTCAAACCCTAAATAAAAAGTATTTTAAAAAAAAACTTAAATAGAAGATTAATTTATTAGAACACAATATATTATATGTTTAATTAATTTTCCTTTTCATGTGCTTAAGTACATTAGCCTATTATGAAAGTTTTGAAAACAATTTGTTGTATAGCAAGGGCCACCATCAGCTATTATGCCAAGAAGAAGCTCAAATGAATCCGCTATACCCAAGAAAAAACATGGGGCAAAGAAGGCTTCTCATTTATTATTACCGATGTCAAGAGAACTAAAAGAAGCCTTGGAAAAATTTTCAGCATGGGATTTTGATGTTCTCCTTGTAGAAAAACTTACAGCAGGCAAGTGAGTATGTTATTATTATTATGGATAGATGTGAAATTTGAATTAGTATTCCCGGTGCAAATTGAAACACACTAGACTCAATTCTGAGTCAAGTGAGTAAATATTCTGAGTTACAGGAAAGATGGACTCTCATTATAATTGCTATTATTACTTTATTAATGAAACTTTTGTGATACAACATTTTGTCAATACAATATTCCATCTTCTGAAAATTTCTTTTATCTAACTATTGTTTAGTGATCTTTCTAATTCAGACCTGCCATTTTCAAAGGAATGGGAATTGTTTTAGGACAAAATCATTTGGAAAATTGAATATTAAATTGATTTCTTACCAATTGCCTTCATACTTCTGACTAATCACAAAAAAAGAAAAGTTTTTTGTTTTGTTTTTTTAAACCATTAATATTTAGATAAATCAGACTAAAATTATTTTAGCTAAGACATGAAAGAAATAAACATTCTTGTATATTATATTTTCTTTAGGAATATGCCCTATAAACTTTGTTACTTGAAAAAACAAAACAAATAATAATCAATGCATATCGCTGGAGACCTGATGATGGCTGATAATTATGTAAAAGACCAACAAACAAAAATGTTGGCGTTATCTTGAGACATTATTATTGTACAAAAAACAAAAAACAAAAAAAAAATTATTCAAATCAAGAAATATATATTCATATTAAAATCGTCAATTTGAAAGAAAGAAAGTGACATTTTGTAAATTTTATTTTAGGCCTTTATTGTATATAGGAATGAAAATCTTCAATGCTTTTAATGTACATAAGACACTAGGAGTTGATGATAAAACCACTTATGGATGGCTCTCAACAATTGAAAAAAATTATAAACCAGCTAATACATATCATAATTCGAGCCATGCAGCTGATGTATTGCAAGTAACTGGATGTTTTTTGAGTAAATTGAAATCAAGAAATTTACTTGATCCTCTGGATGAAGCCTGCTGTCTCATAGCAGCAGCTGCTCACGATGTGGGACATCCTGGTAAATCAAGGTATTTAAGGCTTTCAAGAAGTTATTGATACACATGCATGTATATGTGTATATTTAGATAACAGCCACTCGAGACAAAAGCTGTTTTACTAACAAACACACACACATACATATATATATATATATATATATATATATATATATATATATATAGTGTGTGTGTGTGTGTGTGTGTGTTCATATGTAATTTAAGTTATTAATACTTGTATAAAATATAACTAGGGCAACATTGCAAAAATAAATCATATCTTTTACTTTAATTTTTATAAGAAATCTATAACCTTCAAGAGCAGCGAAGGAGCAGCTTGTTGATCCATAGAACACTGAAAATAGAGAATTGACTTGAAAGTAAGCACCATTGATTAAAAATTATTATCAGATAAATTTTCTTTACAACCTAGAGCTTTAAAATTAGTCCTATTTGCAATTACTAGGAATCATTTTATACATTACTGAACACTAGAAATATAAGGCGAGTCCATTGCGTTTTATATATTATACTGTGGCCGAACACAGTCTATCTCCATCTTGGAAATCTCCACCGTCAGCAATCTCTTCTGAGCACTTTAGTGAAATATTGAGATTTGGAGTAACTCATTTTATGCATTTATGTTTCAGTGCTTTCCTCACAAATGCTGGAGATGATCTAGCTTTATTGTATAATGATGTAAGTGTTTTAGAACAGCACCATGCAGCTTTGACTTTTAAGTTGACCCTTCGTGATGATAGAATTAATATTTTCAAAGGTAATAAAATCTATATTAATGGTATACATATATAAAGTCATGATATTAGTCTTAAATTAAATTTTTCCTTCAATTAACTTATGATAAATATAACTTTTGTTTTACCTAAATGTGTGTGTGTGTATGTGTATATACATTTGTGAAACTGATTCTCTTGATTCTTTATTATTTCTTTATGTTTTTTTGAAAATCATATATTTTTAGAAATATTTTAATTCTATTAGTGTTTATAATGAATAAAAAGTATTAAAATAATTTTTCATTATTTTTTAATTCCGTAATTTACTTAATGTTTATATTCTCATTGAAAGTGAGACTTCAATAGATAAACTTTTATACATGTAAAGAGTAATTTACCAGATACAAGGGTAAGAAAAAGCTTGATGCTATTTAGTTCTTATGTGAGACTTACATTGGCTTAGGTCATAGATCATCATTAGTTTATTCTTATATTTTTGAAAAAATTATGAAAAATGATAAAATTTAAACTCTTCACTGCTTTTCCTATATTATTTGTTTAAAAGGATCCCTCCTTGACAAATCAAATCTTAACTTACTTCTTAAGAAAGGTGAGGCTAAATATTTAGTTTACTGCTGATCTTTATTCTATGGTATTTAGAAATTTTATTCAAAGGCTCCAATAAATATGACCAAGTCAACACTCGAGAGTCTAGAAATAAGGCAACATGTAGGAAAACGTCAACACTAGACAATTTGCAAATATTTCTCTTCGTTATAGACTATGAGAAAGTTTTTGACTCATTTAAATAAAGGGCTGTTAAAAATTATCTGAAGGAAAGAAATATCACTTCAAGAATAAGATGATTGAAAAACTAAGCCCGTATTTAATCTGTTAAAAATCAAACCTGGATCACCCTGCCACCAAAGCTATAGATAATCACTTTGCCCATTTTTAATATAAAACATGGATTTGGAAGGTTAAGCACCATAAGTGGTTTAAGGCTGAACAATTTAGAGTTTGCAAACAATAAGGTGAATATTTTTTAATTTATTAAGAAGGTCTAATCAATGGCAGAATAATGTAGTTATATATTTGTGAAAGCAGTGGGAGAGCTGAAAGTACAGGATGTAAAAATAAGAAGGGTGGAAAAGTTTATCTATTTTGAACAGGAAATCTCTTCAAATTAAAACAAGCAGTACATAAGCAGATGTGGACATGGAAAGTGTTATTAACAAATAAAACCCTTTACAGCTCTAAAGCAGATATTAAAATCAAAGTTTTACCCTCTCTGCCCTAAGCCTTTTAAGCCTTAGGCTACGTTCATGGTGAAGATGCTAACTTAGCTGCCTCGATGAGCGCTTCCTCGCGATTTACTCCATGTATTCTACATAGATAGAGGATGTTCATGCTGACTCACCATTGATGTTCTCCTTTCTCCTTATAACCTTCAAGTAGGAAGATGGTTTACTCTAACCACCTCCTTATGTAAGTAGGGACGTGGGGTGCTCTCAACACCCCAATAAAACCATGGGCGTATATGGGGGGATGCAGCCCCCCTGAAGTTTCAAAAATGTGTGTATTTTTTTCTTTCTTTTTTTCCCTTACCATAGTATCCATATGGCAAGTGAGTTTATTTTTCAGCACAACGCTTGCCATTTTTGCACATCTTGTTCGTATAAAATATTTTACATATACTGTAGACTCTCCGTTATTATCCTGCCGTCTCTAGGAGAAATGAGTGACACATAGATTTTAATATTTTTTCTTCATTTGTAATAATGTTTTTATACATTCATTAAAAAATATGACTTTTTTAAATAATATTGAATTCTGAATCAAGTTAAAATTGATAATTAATGGATAGAAGAAGACAAAAAAAAGTTCCTAATTCAAAATATATTTCTTCAAAGCCTACTCTAAATATTCGTTAAAAAAAAACTGTTCATGCTATTCATATGCATAAATGCATGAACAACGAAAAAATTACGTTTTCTTATCTAAACTTTGATTTCTGTGTGTGTGTATATATATATATAATAGTATATTTCCTCCATTAAAATTTCAAATAGGAAAGCTTAATTTTATTATTTAATTACTTTTTCTTTTTAGCTCTTAGAATATTTAGGTTGAATTAGGCAAATATATGCTCAAATTTATTTTTTATAGACTATATTTTATTATACAAAGAATAATATTTATTGCTGAGATTTTATTCTATATTTTACACGAAGATTTAAGTTCTTTTACACCATTAACAGCTTATATTCCTTTACTAATGGCACTTGGAATATGAAATAAACCACACAAAGATGACGCAGTTCCTGCGAGTCAGATGTTTTCTCATATAACCGCAAAGGAATCACAATAAATTCTGAGGAAGTAAAGAGAGGGGGTAGGTAACCTGCGCATGAGCATAGGGTTGACTGGGGGGAGCCAATCAGAGTCCACGCAACATCGCGGCTTCCCTTCTCACTGTGACGATAAAACAAAATATTTGTTCTCCCCCGATGTGACTGCGAGGGTATGAAGATAGCATCGTAAGTAAGTATCATCACTATGAGCACTCCCACCTAAATACAAGTGTTTGTTTTACATCGGGGCAGCACTCATCAGAGTAGCTAAGATAGCATCGCAGAATGAATCCTCACCATGAACGTAGCCTTAGAGTGCTGCGAGATGACCTGGCCTCCTAATCCTTGAGTGCAATAAGCCAGCAATGCAATGCTTGCCCCGGGTGCTGTATACTTTTCTGAATGTCATACATTTATTTTCCCCTCTTCTTGTTTGATCTGGGCCGTGGACTGACAGTGGACTTTAAAATATTTATACTATTTACAAATTTGCAATATTCAAATATTTATATAATTTAAAAATTTACTTAAGTTCCCCACTCTTTCGATTTCTTCACATTTTTATACTTATTTTAAATTTAATATTTTTTTAGTTCATGGTACTGTTTAAAAAAGTGAAATGAATACAATGTTACATTGCATTCCTTGCAAAATATTTCTAAGGCATTTTCAGAAACAAAGGGAAGGAAAGTCCAAAAGAACTACAAAAAAAGGAGAGGTACCGCCTGATAGATGATGGTCATTGCTCAATTTTCAGCCAGATGTAGAAATAAAAGGGAAACCTAAATTAAATCTAGTGATGAAACAGAAAACTATTAATTCCTCCCCTAGATAGAATATACCCTCGATAGAACCAAGAACGGAATTTGTCTTCAAGTCGTCCGGATTCAAGGCAATAAGGCACACACACATCTATCTTTAACATCCACAGCCATTCGGCCATATAAGATTTATTATAAAAAAAAAAAAAATAATAAAAAAAAATTCATTAATTATAATAATAATAAATTACACTCGGGCTACACATTACTTTAGCGGCGTCATTGGCATTATATTGGGGATGCTTAGAGGCAACAGTTCGATTCTGGGGGAAAGAGGTCCTTACTTCATCAGGGATGCTCAGAGAGGGTGGTATCCAATAAATAACTAATTCATAATGACTACCTTCAGAGATTTATTGTAAAAAAAAATAATAATTTAAAAATTAAATAAAAAAATCATTCATGTTTTGTAATACATAATAAATTATAATTTAATTATTTAAATTAGATGAAAGTGCATGGATTTATAGTTTGAATGTGTAAGAGTCTTAATTTTTTTTTAATTTTTAGCCTGCCATTTTAATGGTTTTGTGTTGTTGGATATTATTTGAATTTCGTGATAATAATTATCTTGGAGCTTATACATAATTCTAAAAGATATTTTGATTTATTGATATTTTGTTGTTTGAATATGGTTCTGAGCTTGAAGCATAGCCCAAAAAAGTATTTGCTAAATAAAAAATTATGAAGGACATTTGTAGCTCACTTATATTATACTTAAAGACAAACTATTATTAATTTGTAATATAATATATTATTATTTTATAATCTAATATATTATTAATTTATAATATAATGTATTATTAATTTATAATACAATGTATTATTAATTTATAATAGTCCAGGTATACATAAATTAATAGAAGATATTACACACTTTCAATTTCATTTTAGCCTTGGATAGGAAAATGTACACTTCAGCAAGAGCTTGCATTATTGATATGATTTTAGCAACCGACATGTTCAAACATTTTGAACATTACACAAAATTTGTCACTGTGTTCAATAAACCAACAGAAGAAGTTACAACAGAAATAAAGGTAATTATCTTCTCTTTCAAGTAAGATTTCTTACTTAGAATTTACTCCTTTTATTCTAAAATAGATTAACCCAAATTCTTATATAATTTACTAGCTGTTCTTCATTTTAGTTTCCCCGTTTCATTTTCTAGTATGTCGATGGGAAAATATGAAAGGGCATAAAGGCAGTCTATGTTGTGATTTTGATGCTCGTATCGTCTGTCTGGTATGATTAAATTTAATAAGTTCCAACAGTGCCAATGAGTAGCCGAAACGTCCGAAATATAGATTTTTTAAAACAAAAGCATATTGAGGTTTATTTAGCCGAATCCCAACCATTCCATCTTTACTTATCACCTCGACGGCTAACTATCTAATCATCATGGTAGAATAAGAAGGATCAGAAAATACAAGAAGAGGTAATCGAAGATGTGAATTCTGACAATGAACCATTCCTTGCTATTCCTGACTCTGAATCTGAAGAAGAAGACCTTCCTCAAATACTTAGAAGATGTGCTCCCTCTAGGAAACCTGTAAACAATCCAGAAATTGTCAGTTATATGGCATCGGAAAACAATGAGCGTTCAAACCTAGAAGAAACACTAACTTAGTAAGATGCCGAATAATTGAATGCTGCTGTACAGGAGGAATTAAAATCATTCATCGACAACAAAATGCATGAACTTATGGGCGACACCTAAGGAGAAGAACGCGCTCAAGACTAAGTGGGTATTCAAGATAAAGGACACTAAAAGAAACCCTATGTATAAGGCTATAACCTTTTAGTAAAGGCATACAGCCAATTTCTTGGCATTTTTAATGGAGAAACCTTTTTGCCTGTAATGGCGTACTCATACTTTCGACTTTTATTTGCCCTTACCATAAACAAAAATTTTTCTGCTACCCATCTTATTGTCAATACCGCTTACCTATGTGGAGTGTAGTGAATTTTAAAATCAAATAAGTGAATCAATGCTGTTCCTACTAGCTGTTGTTAGTCTATTGTATATTTCACAGATAACCTGACCGGACATATCTTATGCTGTAAATTATGTCAGTCAATTTAATAATTGTCCAAAGTATGGTCATTGGTAAATTGAAAAGAGAATATTCAGATACCTAAGGGATAATATTGATCTTAAATTAGAGCAAAGCAAGGATTCAAATAGTGGTATAATTAGTTAAAGCAATGCTGATTGAGGTAATCAATAACAAGAGGTCTATGAGGAAATCAATAACAAGGGGTCTATGAGGTAATTAATAGGAGGTCCTTTTCAGGGGCAGTTTTAAATTCATGGGAGAGCTTATATTTCTTAATAGGTTACCAAATAAGAAGCTAGTAATCCATAATAATCAAGATTTATTTGGATAATTAAATATTATCACTTAGTTATTATTGGATTTCAATCCTTTATTTATATATACCAATGAATAAAAAACACTAGAATATAATTCTTTGCCATTTTTAGCAACAAAAACAAGATTGTCAATATGAAAATGATATTGGAATGAACCCTGAAGATTTGATGCTAATTAAGAGGATGTTGATAAAGTGTGCAGATGTTTCCAACCCTACAAGGCCACTTCATTTGTGTAAACAGTGGGCTAAAAGAATTGCTGAAGAATATTTTTCTCAGGTAAATTATAAGAAAATGTTTCATCCCATGTTTAATGGGTTTTAGCACATTTTTTTTTTTTTTTTTTTTTTTTTTTATTATTATTCTGGCTCACTTTTTATATTTTTCTTTATAAATCTGATTTTCTGATTGGTCAAGTGGTACAGCACTTAACTCGTGACCTATAGAATCTGAGTTCAAAACTAAAACTTTTATCATGCAGTGTTCTCTTTCACGAAACAAGGGTCCATTATTTAATGGATACCTGCAAAGGGGAAAATCAGATGGCCAAAGCATATTACTGACAACACTATCTTCCTAGTGTCCTGTTTGGCTAAGAATTAGATACATGTCATTAGTAAGTCATAAGTAATTTTTAGGAGAGCAGATTGGGTGGAATAACCTGGTAGAAACCCAGATTGATAAGGATTTAAGTAAGGTTGAAGTAAAACGGATATTTGGTATTGGATGAGACATTCAAGTGGCTTAAAAAGATTGGAAAGGATAGAAATTGGTGACCAAAGTTGGAATGGGAATTTTGTTTATGTGATGAACAAGGGCGTTCTTCCAGGAAGTGGGAAAGACTGAAAGTTGCAAGGAGAAATTGTATATGTGAAGTATGTAAGGTTGGATAACAGGGAGGGTAAATTTAATGAGCACCATGGGATTGCTGTCTGAACCTTGGGACTTGAATCAAGATTTCATGATAGCCTTGAGGAGGTCTACTTGGGATATGTCTGAGAAAAATAAATTATCTAAGTGAAAGGGATTTGAAGGAACAAAGGTCATGGAAGGAGGAGTGGAAGAGGAGACAGCACTGAAATGAGTATTCAGCTCATCGGGTTAAACATAGTAAATGGGGGTGACTTTCCTCTTGGCCAGAGAGAGCCTACAGAGGGTGTTCCAGAGGGAGGGGGGTCAGAAGGTGAGGATATGGAAGTCTGTTAATAATGCATGTGAGCAAGACAATAGGTGGACTGAGTGTAGTTTCGGAGACTTCTCCGGAGAGTCAGCAGATCCTGTGGGTGTACAGCATGGATTGAACATCGTCTTGTGGCATCAGCTCTCTTATTTCGGAAGCGAATCAAGGAGCGGGGGGATGGTGAGCAAGGATTGTCTTCTCGGGCGTGTGTTTTTGAGGATGGTAAGAAGACTAGGGGTTAGGAAATATACTTCAGCCTCAATGGAAAGATAGGAATGGATGAGTGACCAATCAACTGCTTATATGTTAGGCTTGAGAGATTTGGAGGAAAGGTAGCCAAGGTTTCGAAAGGAGATGGTTTTAGAAATAAAAGTAGGCATTAGGATGTGTTAGGTTATGGAAATAAAATCATGTGCTGATAGAAATGGAACTGGATACTGGGAGGGAGAAAGAAGGTCAATTGTTTAGTATATTACAGGAACAAACAGACGTTTAATTCTTTAGATTATTTCAAAATTTAGTCGTTACGACCTTCTTCAGGTATCCCACAATTAAAGTTAACAGGATCCTCAGAATACAAGAAAAATTAACTAACTAACAGTTTTCAAGTTCCCTTCTCATTTTTTCTATTGCCATTTTGTTCTAGATCCACTTGTTGATACAAATAGTTCTGATTATGCCAACTTACCAAGATTCACATAAAAATTGTACTCAGTCAGATAAATGCTCAGTTATAGTTCCATACATCTACTGCACTGTCTTACATTAAAGGTCCACTTGACTCAACAAGGCTTTGCTTAAAAAACCTAAACACACACTTTATGACCCTTAAGAACCAACTTACCTTTAGGAAGGTCTGTACTGTAGTAGGTGAATTTCCAGAATTATTTTTTTCAATCTTTCAAGAATTAACTATTGCCACATTTTCAAAATGTAGTTGATTGTAAACAGTTTTAAAAATAGAAATTTCAACTTGTCTATTAAAATCTTTAGTTATGACATTTAAAAATATAATTCTACAATTTAGGATTTACTAGATCGTTCTTCCAGAAGGATATGTACATTTATTTTTATTTTTTCAAATTATTGATAGCATTTAACATAAAACAGTCTCTTTTTCAAAATATGTTTGAAAACTCTTTTCAGTTATTTTGTTTAATCTATAACTACAGATAACATATTGTTAGGAGTTCACAGAAGATAAGCTTTTTTATGTTGCAGACTGATGAAGAAAAAACAAAAAATTTGCCAGTGGTAATGCCATTATTTGACCGAAACACGTGTTCAATTCCTGTATCACAAATGGGTTTCATGGACTACATTGTAAATAATATGTTCGAAGAATGGGACTGTAAGTTAAAAAGCTATTTCCAAATGATTTGTATATATTAACATGTCTTTAAAACTTACAGTTTTGCAAGTTAAAATAATTTTTGGTTTTGACATTAACTTTAAAACTTGAATTGGATATATTTATTTCATGTGACAACCCAAATCTTCATCTCTCTTTTCTAGTAACAATTAAATACCTTTATGAATCTACAATAAAACAAGAAATATTATTAACAGAGGGATTTCCTTTATAGATGTAACTTATTTAATCATCTTAGCAAACATTCTTTAAAAACTAAATACATTTAACAAAACCAGATTTATATTGACTGATACCCAGATCAAACCTTGTTGTCATTTCATAGATATCATATTGAAGAATGGTTCCAAACTGTTCAAGATGAATTTTTTTTTATAGTTTTGCAATACATATACATTCAATAAATTTAAACAAAATATTTTAAACAATTACATAGTTGTTGTTCCAGCTAAAAATTATTTTGTTGTTTTTTTTTAATGTAAAGCTGAGCATTTGTCTTATAATCTGTTGCTGCTAATAATGATTGCGACACCTTTAATCATAAAGAAATCATAAAAAGAAAATTGTCTGCTTGCTATGGTTAATTACATTTTTTTGATGGAACATGTAATAAGACAAGACATTCTGTATTCATTCTTATTAATGATTACATTAATTTCAGCATTTATTGAAATGCCTGAGATGTTGTATCATTTGAGAAAAAATTATGACTACTGGAAAGATCTCCATGACAAAGGTTTTACTGGAATTGAAGAATGTTCTAACGATAATAAGAAAGCGGCCTTGGAGAAAACGCCATCAAAAGAATTTTCTTTTAAAGAAGAAATTAACAATCAAAAAGAAAAACAGCTTATGTAAATTTCAAAGATATCTTCTTTCAGTTTATCTCTTCTTTAACTTATGTTTCAAGTAACTATTTCATAAATGTATTTCCAAAAATGTCTCTATAAAAGAACATATATATTATTTTAGGGAATTAGTGATATTGTTTACTCATATCGTAAAATTATTCAAATTTATCTTCACCAGCTTGTTTTTTTTTTCATAATTATTTTTAAGCAGCTGGAAAACTCTTAGAACTTTACACAAATATGTATATATAGTTTATGGTGCAACCAATATTTTCTTTGGTATTTGTTAGTCAAGAACATTAATGTCATTGTTATGAAGAAAAGAAATTTAAATTTTTTATCATTAGAAAAATTAAATTAAGGTAAAAATTAATCCTCTGGCGGTGTTTTCAGTCCTAATTAATGTATGTTGGTTAAATAAAAATGAAATTTACTTGTTCTTGAAATTAATGGAAATATGTAGTAATCTATTTTTTTTTTAAATATAAATGTATTTCTTTAAGAGCTGTAAAAATTCTATTTTGGTAGAAGCAAATCAAAGGATCTCCTTCAAAAATTCTTTTTAGCTTGGATCCATAATTACCCAGGCGCATACGAAAAAAAGGGGGTCTGTCCCAAAGATACTATACTTATATTCTTATTTATGTCCTGCTGATCCCAATCTTCACCATCTTTGGTCCCCTTTGCCTTTTCAATGATATATACGCACTTGATTAGTTTCGAAAACAATGTTAAGCGTATTTTCCACATGCTATAATCCTCTCCATCAAATACCGGTATAAAGATTTCATTTTTCGCCATCTTTAATATCAATTTACAACTGAGCTTAAAACTACTTAATGTTAAAGTGTGGGAGATTCACAAAAGTATGCCAAGTTCGTATTCATTTATTAAACACTTCATCTTTTGTCAACATTTTTTATACATATGACATTTATATATGAGGCTCAATGAATTATTGGAATGGATACAATTTGTTTACCTCACAAAACATGTTGGACTGTAATAAAAACCCTGACTTCTTTTATTGACCCAATGCTCAAAAGAAGATGTTTATATATAATAATAATTATCATATATATATATATATATATATATATATATATATATATATATATATGAATATATTACATCCACCCGCATATTAGATATATTTAAATCATAAATAATTTATTAAATTATATATTTATGATCCCATGTACATATTGTATGTAGTAAATTAATATCTTCTCCATGTAAAAATATATTAGTTATAAAATTTTTATTTTTATCGTAACATTAATTCTTAAGCTTTGATTACACATATTTATTTCCGTTTTCATGTTATTAAAATAAATTCCAGTCAATTCTTGTAATATCATTTTGAATAAAGTGTATGTTCCTTTTTACTATTTATTTGATATAGTGTTTGACACGTCATCTATAACAATTTGTAGAAAATCAAATAAAAATAGCCTTCCTTAATGAAATCCTATTTCGCTTAAAATTGTTTTAACTAATTCATCTGAAAGACTTATATTATTAAAAGTTCTATGTTCTAAAAGAACTTTTGCATCAAACAATTTACTTTTGAGTATAATACTTAGCTTCTGTTCTTCATAAGAGGTGGTTATTGAAAATAAGGTATGTAAATACAAATATTTTATTATTTGTATAAAAAAAGTTTAGAATAAATTTTATCAAGGTTCTGGAATATTTGTATGTACATTAAAAAAAATTATTTACATCATGTCATCAACAATGTTTTTGAGAGCCAAAAACCAGAATCCCGGCATATTTTATTGTCAACATTGAAAGAAAGAAAAGTCTATTTACAAATGTTAAAAGTAAACATGGTGCATTCCTGAATAAGGATAATCTGGTATAATGTCCCAGACTGACCATTAAGGTTTTATTGAAAAAATAATTGATTGATGACCAAAATTGTTAATATTAATTGCAGCCATTTCAAAAACTTATTTTTAAGCTCCTCCTTCACATTTTTGTGATAGATCTTAAGATGCTGTTTTTTTTTTTTTTTTTTTTTTTTTCGTTTTTAACGGCGCATCAACTATTTGGCTATTAGCGCCGGGCTATCTACAGGTTGCCACCCTTTTATAATGTCAACAGCACGTGGTCGGTCACCCATTCAGGTACTGACCACGCCCGACGTTGCTTAACTTCGGTGATCTACGGGAACCGGTGCATTCAACGTGGCTATGGCCGTATGGGAACTAATATGTACTCCGCGATTCGGATTAGTCGTGGTTAAATCTCCACGGATTACTTACGCAATCCGCGGCGCGGAGGACCAACAAATGTACGCGCTGGTGATTGAAGAATTAATCCTCGGCACGTGGTTTGAGGGATGGGTTCAGAGTATGAGAAAAAACAATTAAACTTACCATTACGTTGCCGGCTGCTGAAGAAACAGGGCCCTGTTCGCAGCTCCTGGAAAGTAAAGAGAGAAGAGAGGCCGGAACGTAATGGGAATTGAGGGGGCAGTACCGTGCTAAAAGAATGAGATGTGATCTACTCTAGATCTGGAAACGAACTGCGCTGGTATATTAGGGAGGTGGGGGTACGACGTACTTTGTACCCTAAGTCTTAAAGCCCGCGCCCCAACAATATATATATATATATATATATATATATATATATATATATATATATATATATATATATATATTATTTTCCACGTATTTCTGACCTTTATTTACGTCTAATTATTTATTCTTTATATATGGCCAAGGTCAAAAGAATAGTACTCCAATTCACTTTGTACTATTTATTGATTTTTTATGTTCATATTCAGAATCTCAAAGTAGAGCTCTTCGTCCCTCCTTTTTTCCGCCTTGGAGTTTTTCATATTATTTTCCACGTATTTCTGACCTTTATTTACGTCTAATTATTTATTCTTTATATATGGCCAAGGTCAAAAGAATAGTACTCCAATTCACTTTGTACTATTTATTGATTTTTTATGTTCATATTCAGAATCTCAAAGTAGAGCTCTTCGTCCCTCCTTTTTTCCGCCTTGGAGTTTTTCATATTATTTTCCACGTATTTCTGACCTTTATTTACGTCTAATTATTTATTCTTTATATATGGCCAAGGTCAAAAGAATAGTACTCCAATTCACTTTGTACTATTTATTGTTATTTTTTATGTTCATATTCAGAATCTCAAAGTAGAGCTCTTCGTCCCTCCTTTTTTCCGCCTTGGAGTTTTTCATATTATTTTCCACGTATTTCTATAAATAGTACAAAGTGAATTGGAGTACTATTCTTTTGACCTTGGCCATATATAAAGAATAAATAATTAGACGTAAATAAAGGTCAGAAATACGTGGAAAATAATATGAAAAACTCCAAGGCGGAAAAAAGGAGGGACGAAGAGCTCTACTTTGAGATTCTGAATATGAACATAAAAAAAAAAAAAAAAACAATAAATAGTACAAAGTGAATTGGAGTACTATTCTTTTGACCTTGGCCATATATAAAGAATAAATATATATATATATATATATATATATATATTTCTAGTCGGCACTTCCGGATTGCGTCATGAGGTCAATCTTATAAGTGGGGTTCCTCCCTATGGAGGGAGGGAGGGAGGAATTGCGCTAAAAACGAATGAAATAATTTTGAAAGCGTTTTTGAGAAACATTGAAACACCTACTTTTCCAAACTAATTTTCAGTTTGGATATTCAGAAACGATTAATTCAGTTGAAACTTGTTCCAGATGTTTTGGTATTGTAAATGAATTACTCACTGATTTTAAGCTTTTTAATGCACACAACATAATTACATAAAATAAAGTAGCTTGTGTTTATAGTAGCTTCTTTCTTATCATACTTAAGAACAGGGGAGTTTGGCAGCCAGGTTACATTATGTGAATATGAACAATAATCAATTTTACAATAAATGATGTTTATACTTCATCACCTTCCTTCATAATTTACTTGCAAAATAATTAAAACTAATAAATTTAATATAAAAAATAAATTCTTGAGATTCCTCATATTCTTCTTCTTCAGGGGGCGAGGTTAGCTCAGTGGTAGAGCACTGGACTAATAAGCTGGAGGCCTGAGTTCAAATCCCGAGTAAGCACTAAAGATTTTTTCTTCCAGTGTCTTCGTTCATGGGTTGAATTCGGCCTCCTTGACCGTCCCTAGGCCAACCCAGCCTTTATTAATTTAAAAATGGGTACCTTGGGTGCTAATGACTATAGCAGTCGAAGCGTCCAAGGGGAAAATCAGGCGGGTGGAGCATAGTACTGACCACACTATCTCCCTAGTGTGCCGTATGGTCACGAATCAGATACCTCTATAGTATCTGCCCCTCAGGGCCCTCGTGGCCTGTTACGGGACTGATTTTTTTTTTCTCTTCTTCCTCCTAGGGTATTTCTTGAGATCCTCCTTAATTTTCCTTATGTTTCTTCAGATTTTCTTCATAATATATGTCAATAACTTTTCTTTCAATTGGATGAAATGAAAGTTTTTCACATATTGGAGCTTTGAGTGACTCCTGGAATATGACATCTCTTGATCTAATTAGTTTATTATTTGAAAAGACTCGGTATCCATTGTCCCCATCATATCAAACAAGTACTCCTTGAGTTGCCTTTTTATCAAATTTTCTTCTATTTTCTTTAGGCCCATGGACCCAACATTTGGATCCTATAATATGAAGATTTTTGATTCCCGGTTTTATACCCTTCCAATATTCAAATGGAAATTTCCTTTTTCTGATCATGGACCTGTTCGATTTAATATACAGGGTGACCCATAAAAGTCTAGTCATATTGAGGGAGATGATAGAGGACCTGTATAATCTAGCCATTAGGGTAGTATCCACAACAGAGAGCTGTAAGTCAGAAAATAACAATGTATCTGCTTTTATCAAAGACCATAATTTATTACAGCTATATCACAAAAGGATGGGTCACCAAAATAAACATCATGTGAAGGAAGTAATTAAAAGGGAACTCAATTTAGACGTAACTCTTGATGGTGAACTCTACAAGGGCTGCATAAAAGGAAAAGCTCATAGACTCAAGTTCGGACGTCGGAAAAGAGCTGAGGAGACTGGTCAGGTTATAAACACTGATGTATGTGGCCCTTTTATCCCTTCAAAAAGTGGTTTTAAATATTTTCTGATATTTAAAGATTTAGAAAAGTTTATTTTATTAGAACTAAGGTTGAAAAAAAAAAATCAGTCCCATAACAGGCCACAAGGGCCCAGAGGAGCAGATACTGTAGAGGTATCTGATTCTTGACCGTACGGCACACTAGGGAGATAGTGTGGTCAACACTATGCTCCGGCCGCCTGATTTTCCCCTTGGCTGCTTCGATTGCTAGAGTCATTAGCACCCAAGGTACCCATTATTAATTAAATTAATTAAAGGCTGGGTGAGCCTAGGGACGATCTGGGACCCAAATCCAACCCTCGAACGGCAGCACTAGAAGAAAAAATCTTTAGTGAGCGCTCGGGTTTTAAACCTGGTCCTCCAGTTCATTAGTCGAGTGCTTTACCACTGAGCTAACCTCGCCCCCCACTAAGGTTGAAGTCTTTCAAAAATTGAAGGAATTTATAGCAGAAGCAATCCAGGTAGGTCATAAAATAATGTGTATTAAATGTGACAATGGCGGAGAGTTTAGAAATGAAAGAGTAGAAAACCTTCTCAAATCAAAAGGCATTGAATTCAGATACTCTATGCCATACACACCACAAAAAAAAATGGCTGCAATGAGAGAGAAAACCACATCATTGTAGAAACAGCAAGAGCACTCATGCACTCAGGAAAAGAATCTTTACCTAAGGAGCTATGGGCAAAAATAATTAATTCTTCTACCTATACAGGGTGTCCCGTAAATGTCTAGTCATATTGTGGGAGGTGTTAGAGGACCTTTAGGCGAACAAAAAATGTGTTATGACGATTTTCCGAATTCTCACACATAAGGGAGAAAACGTCGTTTTATTGTTTTATCGAGACACACGTGGTTTTTAGTAGAATAATCGTTGTAGCTCCGTCTCAGGTGGTTCTACTTGAATGGAAGTGTAGCGGATGGGTTGTCGCTACTAAAGGTAGGTTAGGAAGGGTTGGAAGGATGAGTCGGGAAAAGGTAGCCAGGTAAGTACTGTGTCCCGGTTAAGGGCGCTTCCTTGAACCTGGGGGATACCGACTAGGTACTAGGCGTTAGCTGTTCCACTGAGTCGGGGAGAAGGTGTTCGGTACTGAGCCGTAGCCGTTCCTCGAAGTAGGAGTGAGAGGGGTAAGGAAGTAAATGAATAAACCAGGTATTGATTAGAGTTGGGGGAAGTAGGAGTCGGGAGTGTAATGACTGGAGGCTGGCTTGACCACTGGGTACATCGAGACGGCGGCTTCGTACTTTGTCCAGAGAGAGAGCTCGAGTAGGTAGCTAGGTCCTTGATCCTGAGTGCATGGCTGGATGGTTGCTGGAACGCCGGTTGCTTGGTCCTGAGTGCATGGCTGGCTGGAGTCTGGTCTTGAGAGAGCTGAAGTGTCCTGGAGGAAGCGCCGGATCCGAATGAGTTCTGGGCTTTTTTTTTTTTTTCTCACCCTCCTTGTTTTATTTAACTAAGCTAGAGGTCACCAGGCCCAAAGGATTGGGTCCTGGTGCCGGGGGTACTTTTTACACCTTATGCTACACTTATGTACTAGAAGGGACGATATATTTACAAAGGGGGTCTTAAGCCTACTTAGTGTCTAATACTAACTATAGGGGGTGTCTGAGATGTTTAGGGAGGGACAAAACATGGTTATCATTAAACCTTAGCCTAAATTACAATATCTTAATGCTAACTTAAATCTAATGTGCTGCCTCTTCCGCCAAGTCCAGTATGCGTCTGGTACTTCCCTGCCATCTCTGTGGTAGGAGAGGGGGTGTCACGTCTCTGAAGAGGGGGTTGACGCAGTGACGGAGGCCATCATAGAATTTGATATGACGCCTCCGTATAAACTCGTGAACTGTGGGCAGAAAAGAGTTCTGAGCAGCAGGAACGCCCCTATTCATAGGCCGAGGTCGGGGTGCCTCGGTCAAAGTCGGGAGTGCTCGGCCAAGCGCTCGTTCCTATTGGCTGGCCTGGATGCTTCTCATTGGTCCACCAGTGGTCGCTTGTCCAATCATTACATCTCCACCTAGCCCCCCCCCAATGGGCGGAGCCCTTTATTAAGAATAAATTTGACTAAAAAAAAGAAATAGTAAAAAAAATATATACACTCTTAAACCTATAACGGCCCTTATAGGGGCCACAAAAGTGTCCAACTTTTATTTTAGTAGGATATGTTAACCTATATTCAAAAAGACATATTTTGGCAACTAAATGTAAGAAAAAAAAAATGAATAGATATAATAAATTATACTTCTTAAGGCTACAAATTTAAACGGCCCTTATAACCGCCACAAAATAGCAAAAATATTTATAAGAAAATCATGTAAATATAAACTGAAATAAAAATAATACACATTTACATAGAATAAGGGAATGCATCACACAAAGATGATCGCATTTATATTTGCAAATATTAGCTTAAACGGCCCTTCCAAGGGCCACAAGAGATAGCAGTGGTATCCTTATGGCTAGGTGGGTCTGTTACATGCTCCGGTCATCACAGGTCGAATCGAACTCGGCTCCTGATGGGTCGGCCGGAACGGCTTGCAGGGTTTGAGGGTTGCTCCTGGCGTAAGTTTTGTGCACTCGGTGATGGTGTGCGCCGGCAGATGTTCTGGCCTTGTCCATTCTCCTGCAGTATGTATGCTGGTTTCACTCTATCCCAGGAGACCGTGCGACGGTGGCCGTTCACTAAGATACTGCAGGTCTTCGTGTTCCTGTGAGTGACCTTGTGGGGACCGGAATAAGGCGGTGTAAGAGGTCTCTTCACAAAGTCGTTTCTCAGGAACACGTGGGATGAGGATTTTAAGTCTTTAGGGACGAAGTGCTGGACGTGGGATTCCCCGCGAGTGGAAGGAGGCTGAATATTCCGGATATCCCTCCGTAATTTATTTTACAAATTCTTGGGGTCCGGAATATTTCTCTTTCGCCAGGAGAAAGTCGCCCGGGAGCATCAAAGCCTGACCGTAAAGAGCTTCGGCGGCGCTAGCGTGGTTCTCGTCTCTGAGGGCGGTGCGGAGACCCAAGAGCACTGTGGGGAGTGTCTTTGTCCCTGTATTCGATGATGCGTGGGCTATGAGCGCCGCCTTGAGGGTCCTGTGCCACCGTTCCACCATTACGTTTGCCTGAGGATGGTAAGGTGTCGTGTGTATGTGCTGGATCCCGAGGATCTTACTCAAATGACGGAACAGCTCACTTTCGAATTGGCGGCCCTGATCAGATGTTACTATCGCCGGGGACCCAAATCGGGTTATCCACGATGAATAAAAGGCTTCCGCCACAGTCTCCGCCAGTATATCGGGTATAGGAACCGCTTCGGTTCAGTAAGAGGCTGCTCGATAATTTTAGATGGCTGATTAATCTCAGTAGACAGCTGATCGATCTCTGTAATTGGCTGGTCAGTCTGTGTAGTTGGCTGCTCAGTCTGCGTAGTTGGCTGTTCAGTCTGTGTAGTTGGCTGTTCAGGCTGTGTAGTTGGCTGCTCAGTCTGTGTTGTTGGCTGCTCAGTCTGTGTAGTTGGCTGCTCAGTCTGTGAAGTTGGCTGCTCAGTCTGTGTAGTCGGCTGCTCAGGCTGTGTAGTTGGCTGCTCAGGCTGTGTAGTTGGCTGCTCAGTCGTTGTAGTTGGCTGCTCAGTCTGTGTAATTGGCTGCTCGATCTCCGTTGTCATTCGTTCGATGTCCGTAGCCGGCTGCTGGACATCCGTAACCTGCTGTCCCGTTTCTGTAGTCGACTTCTCGATGTTTGTGATGAGTTGCTCGGAGTCAGAAGTCCGCTGCTTGGGGTCTGTATTCAACTTCTTGGGGTCTGTAGACAGCTGCTTGGGCTCAGAACTCCGTTGCTCAACCTCTGAAATTGGCTGTGTTATAAATCTGCGATCTTCCGAGACATCTGTAGATGTAGATCTATGGGTTATCCGCACGGCTCTGGGTGGGGGTTCCATCTGCTGTAGGTCCGGTCGGGGTTGGAGGACAGTTGAGCATGATGGGGGTTTGGCGATTGCCGCGATTTTGTCCGCAGTGGCCGTGAGGGTTTCGATGTCGGTCGATGCGTAGGCGGCCAGGAGTTATTGTATTCTCTGGGGAAGGGCTTTGAGCCAGAGTGATGTGAGAGCCTCCGTGGTCACTAGTTGTCCCCCGAGCCATTTCATGCTCCTGTAGAGCTGTGAGGGGGTCTGATCGCCGAGAACAGAGTCAAGCAATTTCTGAATGTTGACCGCCGGTGGGTCGGCATATACGGAGAGGAGTCTTTTCTTGAGGTCCGAGTAAGGGTCAGCTGATGAGGTGTTGATGAGATCTGCCACATGTTCGAATGCATCCAGGTCCAAGTTCCCTACCACCGTGGAGAATTTGCTTGAAGAGGTAGTTAAATTGTAGACCTCGAAGATGCACTCGACTTGCAAGAACCATAATTCCGGCGCAACTCTGGAAAACGCTCGGAGTTTCAGGGCCATCGTTGCTGATCACGTCGGGGTCACCACTTGTAGCGGATGGGTGTCGCTACGAAAGGTTGGCTAGGAAGGGTAGGAAGGATGTGTCGGGAGAAGGTAACCAGGTAAGTACTGTGTCCCGGTTAAGGGCGCTTCCTTGAACCTGGGGGATACCGACTAGGTACTAGGCCTTAGCTGTTCCACTGAGTCGGGGAGAAGGTGTTCGGTACTGAGCTATAGCCGTTCCTCGAAGCAGGAGTGAGAGGGGTAAGGAAGTAAATAAATAAGCCAGGTATTGACTAGAGTTGGGGGAAGTAGGAGTCGGGAGTGTAATGACTGGAGGCTGGCTTGACCACTGGGGACTTCGAGACGGCGGCTTCGTACTTTGTCCAGAGAGGTCGAGCAGGTAGCTAGGTCCTTGGTCCTGAGTGCATGGCTGGGTGGCTGCTGGAACGCCGGTTGCATGGTCCTGAGTGCATGGCTGGCTGGAGTCTGGTCTTGAGAGAGCTGAAGTGTCCTGGAGGGAGCGCTGGATCGGAATCCTCTCTGGCCAGCAGAAACGCCCCTAGTCATAGGCCGAGGTCGGGGCGCCTCGGTCGAAGTCGGGGAAGCTCGGCTGAGCGCTCGTTCCTATTGGCTGTTCCTGGATGCTTCTCATTGGTCACCAGTGGTCACCTGTCCACTCCACAGTCATTACATCTCCACAAGTCAATACAATTATGTACTGAAAACGTACTTACTCTTCGACTACTGCTGAGAAGGCTCTATTCTAAACAACCAAAAATTCGTTGTCATTTTAAGTATCTTGTTTTACTAGCAAAATCGTTTTACTGTTATAATCAACTGTAAATATGTGCTTCATGTCGAATAAAATTCAATTCTGTCGTGGGTTAAATCTTTCTATAAAATAACGATAACTTCAGTTGGATGCTATGAGGAAGGTTATATAGATAGGAGAATTCAAAACAAACTATGCATACGTCATCATGATTAGCCACTGCCATCTTGATTACCACAGCCACTCCAAACTTATTACCACCAATACCTTTCACCGTTTCTTAGCTTATTTTACTACAATACTAATTTTACTGATAAATGCAATTTAAAACAAAAAAAGAACCAATTAAAAAGTGAGATAAACAAAAAGAAAACCCCTTTAGAACAACAAAACAGACACTTTTTAAGTTTTAAGCGCTTATATCTCTGATTGACGTTGCCCCATCGAATATTGGTTTAGATCCTTTTTTGTAGAGAATTTAGTATGCATTCGAATGGTTACCTTCCACATACCACGATTTCCCAACCGTTATCGAGATATTTACGAAAAATGTATGAAGATCCGAAAACTTTTCATGTCTATTAATAAAATAATTTTCTTTGCATACTTCCTTAACTCCAAATATAACCAAAATTTAAACATTTTAATTGGGATTAATTTCCAAGATGTAGAAAATATTTTAATTGAATTCCGCGATTCTAAGTACCCATTTAAAAATAATGACTTACAAAAACATTGATTCCACTTTCCTCAGAAACGGTTACATATATCGCCTTAAAAATGGTTTCATTCGTTTTCCTATGTTAAGAAACCTATAAAACAAGTACCTGCAAGCATATGAACTCAAAAACGTAAGCGTTACGATTTTTTTGCGCGAATTTCGCCCCAAACACTATCTTCCAGTGGGCGGATTCTGCTGGTTAACGAACTTAACCTTTCAAATTAGACGACAGATTTTTGTACCGAATTTCATCAAAATCGAACCATTTTTGAGCTAGCTAGAGAGCGAACAGACAAGTATATATATATAAATATATACATATATATATATAAATATATACATATATATATTTATACAAATTTGAACCACCTATATTTTCGTGATCTATAGGGTCTGAAACGAGGAAGTTTCTAGTCGGCACTTCCGGATTGCGTCGTGAGGTCAACCTCATAAGCGGGTTCCCCTATGAAGGTAGGGAGTAACCGCGCTAAAAGGTCCTTGTTATTAGCGCGGTTCCTCCCTCTCCCATAGGGAGGAACCGCGCTAAAAGGTCCTTGTTATTAGCACGGTTCCTCCCTCCCCCATAGGGAGGAACCCCGCTTACAAGGATGGTCTCATGACGCAATCCGGAAGTGCCGACTAGAAAATTTTGCGTTTCAGAACCCATAGAGACCGAAAATGATAGTGGTGAAAATTTTTGTGTGTGTGTGTGTGTGTGTGTGTGTGTGTGTGTGTTTATATATATATATATATATATATATATATATATATATACATATATATATATATACACACATTTGTCTGTTCGCTCTGTAGCTCCCAGACGAATGGTCCGATTTTGATGAAATTTGGTACAAAAATCTTTCGTCTAATTTGAAAGGTCATGTTCGTTAACCAGCAAAATCCGCCTACTGGAAGATGGCGTTTGGGGCGAAATTCGCGCAAAAAAATCGTAACGCTTACGTTTTTGAGTTCATAAGCTTGTAAGTACTCGTTTTATATGCTTCTTGGGCTAGGAAAACGAAGAAACCATTTTCAAGGCAATAGCTTTAACCGTTTTCGAGAAAATTGGAAAAATCGTTTTTGAATACCGTTTTTGGTTGTGGTACTTAGAATCATGGGATTAAGTTGAAACATTTTCTTCATGTTCTACTTTCATTAAAACTAATATGTTGAAATTTTGGTTACGTTTGGAGTTAAGGAAGGGTTAGAATCAATCAAGGGTTAAGCAATCTGAGGAATAATACCTAATTGATTTGGACTTCATATTATTTTTTTTCATATATTTTTTTAAAGAAAAAACGTACCTCAGAGCACCGTAATCTTCATTTATTTACCTTTTTTCGAATGTTCCTTTTAACTTCATGATGGACCCAAAACCTGTTTACGTATTTTCAATGAATTGCTCACTGATCACTGATTTTAAGTTTTTTAATGCACACAATATAATAACATCAAATAGAGTAGCACGTTTTTACTGCAGCTAGCTCATACTTAAGAACAGGGAAGTTACAGCCAGGTTAAATTATGTGAACATGAATAATAAACGATTTTACAATCAATTATGTCTATACTTCAACACCAGACGTTTGATATTCATCTGATCTATGTTAGATAAATTTTGGCTCCGTTTGAAGTTAAGGAAGTACTAGAAATAAAATATTTCATTAACAGGCATGAAAAGTTTTGGGATTTTCGTATATTTTCTAAAATATCTTGAAAACGGTTGCGAAATCGTGGTAAGTGGAAAGTAATCATTCCAAAGCTTACTAAATTCTCTACAAAAAAGATTCTTATGGCATTTTTCATGAGGCGATGTCAATAGGAGAAATAAGGACTTGAAAATTCGCAATTGTTAGTTTTGCTTTTTGAACGGGTTTTTGTATCTGTTTACCTAACGTTTTAACTGGTTGTTGCTTATTTCAATTGCATTTAAAAGTAAAACGAGTATTCGACTAAAACAAGGTAAGAAAATGTGAAACATTGTTATAGTGTCCAAGAGTGAACGTTGAGAAGGTGGGGGAAGTCTCCGTGATACTGTCAGTTTCCTGTTGTGGTGTCTTAAATCTATTTTATCTTCGAAATTTTATTTTATGTTTTTCAAGAAAGATCAAACCCCATCAATCACTGCTACTATTCCTTTACTAACGCACTAAGATGACAAGACTTTCTTGTGCACTAAAGAGTAAGTTTTGTTTTCGGCGGAGGCATGCTTCACTATATCGACGTACTCGGTTGGCGTATACAGCCAATTTCTGCTTTTGATGGTCCAAGTGCGTAGACAGTGTTTCTGATGAAACCTTTTCCTCAATCATGCCGATGTCTAGTACAATTATCTTGTCTACTTTAGCTTCGAGCTTGTTACTTGCTGATTCTGGGCTTAGTTGTTAAATCCTGGGGCATGGGCGTATATAGAAAATAATTTCGGAGGGGGCTGGGAAAATTTCGGGGTGGGGGCTGAGTCCATTTCCGGTGTATGGAATACTAACAATTTAGATCTTGGAAGAGTTTTTGCCAACTTAAACGCTATTACACCCAAAATAGAATATGTTTTATGAACTAAATGATCTTATTTAATTTATTTTTAAAGGTTTTATGAAATTTTTACCGATCAATTCAACATTTGGGGGGGGGGCTGCAGCCCCCTCAGCCCCCCTTATATACGCCCATGGCCTGGGGAAGGTAGATTGTTAAAACACCAATCGTTCGACAGAGTTCCGCAATCTTTTTCTCCAATTTTCTCCTCCATGGAGGTATGGTTTGGGTTTTCTTACTAACTCTGTCGTTTTGATCTGGTGTTTTGCAACATCCAACCCCCGAGAAGCAAGTAACAACCTTCGCAGCTGAATACAAAAGGTGGCGAATGTCATCTACATCGTGTATTGATTCAGCGTGCGATTCTAGGATTTTGTTCATCATTCTTGCAGCATTGAAAGCCTTCGTGTGTCTATAATATATATATATATATGGGCGAGGATGGCCCAATGGTAGAGCACTTGACTCAAGTTGTTGGGTATCTCAGTTCAAAACTCGGACGCAACTTTTTGTGTCGTCGTTCTTTGGTCCAAACCGTCCCAGGCAAGTTATTCGTCATAATTTCTTTAAAAAATTAAGCTAATTACACGGCAACTGCAATTTTAGATTTTAGTTGAAGTTAGAAATATGGAATTTTATTAAGGATTAAGAAACAAATTAAAGGTCATACTTCTCAAAGATTGCGACAAAACTACATTGTCCAGTCGACGAAAATCTCGTCCAAAAGACATATCTAAAAATTCTAATTTAAAATTTAAGAGCGAATTAGTTCTCATTAAAACCGACAAGTTAAATTATTTATAATAAACGAAAGTTTAGTAGTTTTGCATGTAATGAATTGATTTGTGATTTGAAGTAATGAATATTATAAAGTTTTGGCGCCAATGGCCTAGATGCCGGTGCGCCGTAAAAAAAAAAAAAAATTATAAAGTTTTTTAAAATAAATTTACTACTCAAGGTATTGATAAATTATTGAGATTCTAGCTCATGTTTTGCACGCTATATGGGCGATTCTACAGAAAAGTAGCACTTTTTGGTTTTTGTCAATTATTCAGTCCGTATTGAAAATATTAATATTTTTCCTTTTTAGTAAGATGATACAAAACTATTTTGAATCATAACTAGCACTGGATGATCTGTAACAACCTTTGATCTGGAGCTGGAGCTTTGTAAAGCCCTAATTCTCACTCCCCTGCCCTGTCACACTACTCGGGTTTGTAACTTTCGTTGATTTTTTTAGGCCTACAGCAACTTGCAGGAAGTTTTTTGTTAATGTATTTTTTTTTTTTCAGTATGCCCTCACGAATGTAGCTGGACGAGAAAAAACTAAAAAGTATTATCCTAAAGGATGACAAAAGCTTCACTAATGTCTGTCACACAACATTCTATCACTCCCCTGTCACAATGAAAACACAACATTTGTGAAGCGTAAACGTGGCTTTTTTATTTTTCAGTCAGCTAATTTATAATCTCAATGTACACAAAAACAAATGATTTCAGTTTGATTTTGATTTCTGGAAAGAGAGGATCTGCTTTGAAAGTTTTTTTTTCAAGCAAAATGACGAGTTGTAAAAATTGTTTATCACTCCCCTGCTCTTCATAAAAAATCAGTTGATTTTTATTCTTGTGATTTGATAACGTTGTTTGATAAGTACCCCAAAACACTTTATTTAGATGTCATTAAAAGCTTTTCATTATAAACAGGGTGTGCTACAGGTGAACCAAACCTCAAAATTATCCCTGCCCTGTTTCTCCCTGTCATTGTTTTTTTACTCTTATTCTCACTCCCCTGCAACCCAAAAACAAAATGGCTGCTTTTTGGCCACTTAGGCCATGAAAACTAATTGACCAATGCTTTGATAATATTAAGTTAGACATGCTTTATTATCTCTGAGGTAAAAATCAAACAAAGTAAATGAAAAAAAAAGAAAAAAATTTTCACCAAAAGTGCTACTTTTCTGTAGAATCACCCATATATACTATTATTATTGGTTCCTAATCTTCCTGTTTTTTTTTTGTTTTTTTTTTGGACTAATTATTCTAGTTAATTTCAAACGTTCCACGTTTTCCAATAAGTGCGCAAGATGCAGACAGTAAGAAAGCGACGTTAAGCAGGCTATAAAACGTTTTATTTATCTTCTTCGCTCTGTGCATTTACTTGATAAATTCTCATGGGCCACTTAATACTCAATACAATATTTCTACGTATACTTCCAAAAAGATTTATAAATAAACTTTATCCTATTTTTATTGAAATTTTCTATTTCAATATTCATAATAATAATATTAATCACTAACAGGAGGCCCGAAGGCCATGAATACTAAGGCTTGAGCCATGAGCTAATATAAGGGGGCTGCAGCCCCCCCCCGAAAGTTTGTTTTGGTGAGAGAATTTCATTTAAAAAAAAAAACCTACAACTAAAAATGTCTCCTACATTTACCCCTATCTACTAGGTGTCCAGAGGACCTTAAAACTCACCATTTTTCACTAAAATATTTAAATATTTTCCCTACACCCCAAATGCCAAGGGGCTCCCAGACAAATGCCCCCCCCCCCGACATTATTTTCTATATACGTTAGTGGCTTGAGGATTGCGTAGCTCACGCTAAAGTTGTGGTTTCTATTGCCACTGTTTCTTTTTTAGCCAGAAAAGGCCGATAACCAGATAAAAATATGTGTTATTTATAAATGGACAATAAAATTTAAATATGTAATCACTAATATTATTTATGCTTAACATGAATAACGAACATTAATATAGGCGATGTCAGTTGAGTAATGAAGACATATTTTAAGAAGTCATATGAGTTCTATGATCAAATTTTATATAAAAAAGAAATCCTTGAGCAAAAATCATTCATCGTTTAATAGTATGTTATTATTTGATTTTTAATGTTTTTTATGAACTCTGAGGTAATATCACCGAGCTATCTACAGGTAGCCACCTTTTCTTTTTAAATTATTTATGTAATTAATTTTCCCATTTTTTTATTTTTTTATGGCGTATCGACATTTAGGCCATTAGCGCCGACATCCAGGGTGCAGCGAGGAGTTTTCTCAACGAGCCGTGAGATGAGAAAATTCCTGCCGGCGCGCCGGTGTGAATCGAACCCTCCATCTCCCGCATATGAATCTAAGGAGTTAGCCTGCTAATCTAGTTGTAAGTAGAATTCTTGCTGATGATTGTTTTTTGTTAAATTTAAAATTTAACTAATAGTTGGCAAGTTTTTTTTTATGTTGACAATAAATTTCATTCTCTTTTAAACTGTGTCTCTGGGTAAATTTATCCCCTAAACACACGGCACTCGGGTTATACACGGCATGTATCACCAGAGGTGGTACTTCTTGAACTACCAATTTACACCTCAAATCATGAGGAAGCAGCCTGTAATGTAGGAGAAAATTTGTGATTTAAAAAAAAACGCACTGCTGAAGATATATGCCGGGAAATAAAGAGAGGTTTCAATTTCAGAAGTCGTTTTAATATTTTGATTAAAATATTACGTACAACCTATTATGCCTTTATACTATTTCTTTCATTTAAAATCCCTTATATCAACTCTTCATATATACAGAATAAATTAAAATTTATGACGGAATAAATATATAATTTATGTAAAATGAAAAATTTACTTCTAGTAAAGTCGATATTTTACAGATTCGATGTTAGAGTAACATTGTTTCAACCTTTCAATGTTTACGTAAACATTGTGGGCGTGTTCGACTGTGTGAAGTTCACTGTCACGTGATTGTTCGTTTGTGAGTGAGACAAGTGTCCAAATTTTATTCCTCAACGCATTTGCCTGTTATTAATTGATTGTCACCCAAATTTATATCTTGCTCAAACATGTTTGTTAATCGGAGTAGACGTTTTTCTATTTATTTTTCCTCAACGTTTCTCTATAAGTTGTCATTGTCTCAGTAAAATGATGCAATTTGTACATTATCATTATTCTGTGGGTCTTACTTCATTGTTTTTATTTTACGATGTGGAAACATTTTCTTCAACAAACTGTGTAAGTTAGTTATAATTATGACATTTAATAACTCACAGAATTAATTTCTGGAGTATTAATCTGCAATTGCACTTTTTGGGTGTTAGATTTGTTTTTAAATGTATATATATATATATATATATATATATATTTAAATTTATTATTATATGCAAAAAGTGTAAAGCACTGAAAATTGTATATGACTCATGCATCCTAGAGATTATGTCATTAGTCTTTCATGGTGTGTATTTAATATATTCTATAGATTCATTTTGAATTTATCTGCTGGCCAAAAGCAGAAATTACTGCCAAGGTATGATGGAAGGCTGCATTTATACGATTACATAGAACTATCTAGAGTAAAATGACTTGCCGGCAGAGATTATGCTAGATTCTATCCTCCAAGGCTGAATGACAGGAGATTTTTGAAAATTTTCTGCTAGCTGCAATCAAAAGATATATAATAAAAATTATGGCACCTTGCTTCTTATATTCTTGTTATAAATACAGTATATTTATGCTTATTCTTTGACAGTATTTCGTGGGCTTGTTTTCGTTCCAACAATGTACTGTAAGTTTTAATTAAATATACTATTTTGTCTTATGGCAACACAAACCATTTAATGGCAAATAATTTGATCTTGAGGCCTCTAAATTGATAACTACATTATCTCTTATCATTGGCATGCAACTAGTCTGGTTTCTGTCAGCAAATCATCCTCCAAATTAAAGACGTTAAAAATGATATTTATATCATTTTACTAGTTGATAAAAAAAAAAAAAATATTGGAAGTACACTGTACCTTTTCTTCTGTAGAAGTCTTTTACCTACTACTCTACATTCTAATTTGCTTATTAAGCATTTTGTGAATCGTTTCTTAAGGTCTTTTGATATTTGCATTCACCTTTCAGAGTAAGTAAGTACTATAAGAAAGTGTCCCTTATTTTACTCTTAATTTAATTATTCCAATTTTTTAGTTATTAATTTTAGTAAATTTGTTTGTTGGTTTTATTTTTTTATTTTTTTTTTTTTTTTTTTTTTTTTTACGGCGCATCTACATCTAGGTCATTAGCGCCGACATCCAGGGTGCAGCGAGGAATTTTACCAGCGAGCCGTGGGATGATAAAATTCCTGCCGGAGGTTGGGAATCGAACCCACCATCTCCCGCTTATGAATCCAAGGCGCTAGCCATTAGACCACGGGAGACCCTGTTGGTTTTATTATTAATAAATTAACAAATAATCTATATACAGAATTATTTTGGTTCGATTTATCCCAGGAGACTCATTATATATATAAATAAAGTATTATTTTATGGCATAACTTTGTGAAGGCAATGAACTATTTCAACCTATATTCTCTGTAAAGATTTGTTTCAAGGGTATATGTTTACTTCAAAATGATATTGACACTGGTATTATAATTACATAGGTATCTATGCTCCTTAAGATATATTGTCTGTCAAACTCTTTGGAGCAGTAATAAGGATTTTCACTTTGTATTTCAAGTGGCAGAAGTTCAAATTTTATTAACCATGTATCCTTATTCAATAATCCTTGTCAGAAACGATTAAGGCTGTGAGTTAGCGACTTCTTTACACTCTCCATGAGTCTTAGGAGATAATCATATCACTTAACTCAAATTGCCCATTTTCTCACTTACCAACTTATTCCCTGACCATCTATGTGTATTTGATATTTTAATATACAAAAATTACATGAGTCTGCAAAAAAGGGGACAAATAGATGTATGGGATATTTTTGCTAGTTTATATTTTTCTGGGTGTTGAATCCTAAAATGACCTCCATTTTCCCACACTACATACAGTTTTTAGTACTTTCCTCCGAAGGAAAGTAGCTATTGAGGTTGCACTCATGACGGAAGTTTTGAAAAATTTCTTCAAATCTTTATCGATCCTACGTAGTAGACACCGAAAATGACCCCCGTTAAATTTTTATTTATTAATTATAGGTGCTCCGACTGCCAAGGTCATTAGCACCTTTCCCGTTAAAATTTCTGTCTCTCTCTCTCCCTCATAATGCCACTGCTTTCTTTCATGATGCCTGTAAAAAAATTATTAAAAGTATATGATTTATCTTCCACCCCCTTCAATCTCCCTCCCAGCCCCACTACCACCTCTGTAATCCCCCACCCCCAAAATATAGGAGTGAATATGCCTCTGATTTTGTGTGAAATAATAGGCCTCCATTTCTTGATCCCTCGACTTAACGCAGAGTCTTTTCACGCATTCCTCGGTGATAACCTGTCATTGTTCTTTGAGGATGTCCTTTTAGCACAAAGATTGGGAAGCTAGTTCCTAATTGGCAGTTGCCCAGGCAACTATGTTAGGGCTGTCCGAAATTGGTTGGAAGAGTAACTGTCCATGGTGTTGGATAGGACGTGGTGGGCCCGTATCTTGGCCGGTGCGATCTTCAGACCTCACGCACTTTGAGTTCTTCGCTTGGGGACACATTAAAGATTTGGTCTATAGGCAGCCCAGAGGCTCAAGGGAGCACCTCATCTGTCGCATCAGATGGGCCTGGGAGCCGAGCAATGCACAAATGCCAACCAGTCTATCAAGATGCATTGGGATGCGTGTTGTATTGCTGAAAGGGGCCAAATCTTTGAACTGATTTTGAATTGATTGTCAGGAATTATTAGAAGAATAAATTATTTTTTATAATTATGTAGTTAATAATAAATGAACGTTAAAATTTAATAATCATTAATAATTTGATTAAGAATTGAAACTTGGAACTTTCCTCCAAAGAAAAGTAGTTATTTTAAATAATATTGTACTCGCAGCTTTACATGCCGTCATTTAATTTTTTCGACCAAGACAATCTTTTTGGTTTTGTTTAGGGGATGGTTGGCTAGAGGGGAGGAAGATAAAAATATACTTATAATGATTCATATATAGGAATTATGAATGAATGCCTATTCCCAATTGTGTTTTAGTTTTTTGCGATTTTTTCTCATAACGAAGCAAGAACGAGAAAAATGTCAAAGGACTTTTTTTCTTTCCTTTTTCATCTTGCATTGACTCCCGAAGTTTTGCCGTTTATTTTGGGGATACCCTGTATATACAGGGTGTCCCCGTGAATGTGTAGTCATATTGTGGGAGGTGATAGAGGACCGACCCTTAGGGGAACAAAAAATGTTATGTGACGGTTTTCCAAATTCTTACACATAAGGGATAAAATGTCGTTTTATTGTTTTTTCGAGACAAACGTGGTTTTTAGAACAATAATCATGGTAGCTCCATCCAAGGTGATTCTACTAGAAAGGATGTAAAACCAATCGAAAGCTGAGTAAATCTGAATGAAAACGTAAAAATGAATGAATTTAAGTATGTCTATCTTACGAAAAGAAAGCTATTCTAAATTTCCTGACATTTTCTTGTTATTTCTTACCAGCGTTACTCTTCAATGGGCAGGATCTGAGATTTCTGGGTTTCAGAAAAATTTCCTCTTTTAACCAGCTTTCCATTCATGTATCACAACCCTGTGTTATCGAAGTATGTGAACGATTTAGGAACAAAAATTTAAAAAAAAAAAAAAAAAAAAAAAACGGATCTGTGAACGCATTTGAACATATTTTTACAGGTCCTCATAATTAAAAAAAAAAGCTTTACATAATATTTTTTGTTCCTCTAAGGGTCTTCTATCACTTCCCACAATATGACTAGACATTTACGGGACACCCTGTATATACATATATATATATTTATATAGGCAGAAGGGTAGCTTTCACTTGGCAAACGATTGAACTAGTTCGTTCACCACTAAAATCGGTCCACCGGGAGGGGGGGTTTACCCCGGACCCAAAACACTAATTTGGCCATGCCAGCAGTAGTTTTTGTTATATTTCAACGAAACTCGGTATTCTTTGTGGTCGTCACATGAGACAAATACATTGTAAAAATAAACAGAATCCGTTCATTAGGGGGGGGGGGTTACTCAGGAGTGAAATTACTAATTTGCAAATACCGGTTGTAATTTATGTTGTATTGTAACGAAACTCGGAATACGTCTTGGTTATCTAATTAGAAGGAAGTGTTGTAAAAATGAACTAAATCGGTCTATCGGAAGAAGGTGGGGAGGATTACTTTGTACTATGTTTGAATAGAACTTTCCAGTGAAACGTAAGTTGGCAAAGCGCCCGCTAGGTGCCTCTGTCTTGATATTACTTCTCTTGTCTACCGCTAGGGTGCTGATATCCCGTTCCTGCCTCTGACCATAATGTGAAGTTTTCGTGTATTTATTAAGTAGTTTAGTATCAAGCATACACAAAACTCTGCAAATCATTTAAAAAATTAATAATTAAAATAATTTGATTGAGTTTCTCATTAAAAATCTAAAAGAGCAGAACTATTCATGTTTTTATTTTATTTATATAGATTATTTTAAGCAAATTATTCAGGAATGTAGTCTACAAATTCTGAGGAAAGTGCTTAGTTATGCAGCTCCTGCGTGACGGACTTTTTTTTTATTTATACATTATTAAAGCATCACAGCAATGATTCAAATCAATATTTATAATTGAAAAAAGATTACATGATATATTCAACACTACATATTTACTCTTTTTGTCTTAGGAACGTTTTCTTCTTCTGTAAGATTTTCCTTTAACCTTTTCTCTCCCGTTGACTGCTGCTTCAACAATCAAGGAGCAGCCTATGTACCGTGGACTTCACATGCCACATGTAACAATGATTTGTCCAGCAGTTGAGAGCTTCTCAAATTTTGTCATTTAGCGACTTTAGAGCTATCTAGCTTTATCATAGCATACTTCTAGAATTCCTCCCTGTCCCTAAAGAGGATTCAAAAGAAGCTTTTGACTGTGTGAGCTATTCGGGCGAATTACAACCTTTTACCCTTTCAGGCCATTCTCCCTGTCAACCCCTGTCAAATTACCATTACTTCTTGGCACTAGCTGCAAACAGAATAAAATCTAAGGTCGTACAGGAGTGTAAGGATAGCTTGGATAATCTAGGCAGGTATAACGGGGTCAAACTAGAGTGGGTACCAGGGCACTCTGGCATACCTGGGAATGAGAAGGCTGATGAATTGGCTAATATAGGAGCATCCATGACACCTCTTTCGCCAGAACCAATATGTGGAATTGCACCGGCTGTTGCCAGATTGAACATCCGTAGGTGGGCTGAAGCTGAACACAAGAGGAAATGGAGCAGAAGTGCTACACAGAGACAGGCGAAGCAATTTATGGTCTTTGCGGATAAGAAAAGAACGGATTCACTGCTTAAGCTATGTAGAAGCAAGGTGAAACTACTGACAGCCCTAATTACAGGGCACTGCAAACTACGGAGACACCTCTACTCCATGGGACTCTCCAATACAACATGGTGCAGATTGTGCTCTGAGGATGACGAGACCCCATACCATATTGTATGCAGATGCACAACGCTGGCAGCCTAGAGGTATTTGCACTTTGGGACGGCGATAATTGATGATCCAAGGAGGATACCGGAGCTGAACATCACAACGTTAAGGAAGTTCATCTCGGATACGGGTCTGGCATTGTAACAGAACGACACGTCAGGTGGCACAATAGGTCTTATAGGCCTCGGTGCGGTTCCTCGGTTAGCCGGGCACCTTGTCTCTAAAAATCTAATCTACCATTACTTCTTATTCGCCTGTTCATCCCCAACAGCTGGTTTTTGAGTTATTGAGTATATATTTCACTTGTTTATTAATTATAACAGGATGAATGGTGAATAGAAAAACTTTTTTTTACATGCATACGATTTAACTTTTTTATAACTTTCTTTTAAACAAAGTTGTTCAACATAAAAAAAATTCGAACTCAAAATATATTTTAGATAAATAAAAATGAATTATTATGATACTATCATTATAATATAATGATAGTAAATTAATCAAAATTATAAAAGACATGTTTTCATTTGTTGAGATCACTCAAAGTCAAGGCAGTATTATCGAGAGTGGCAATAGTATCATCCGGTACAGCAGGGCCTTGGCAAACGAGTATTTTGCATAGGAGAACCCTTCACTGTTTGCCTCTCTTGAAAAGGAAAGTGTTTAACATACTTCTGTTTCAATTTTATGTTCTTCTTGAACAAGCAGTAATAATAAGCTTGGGTATAAAGCCTCTTCATGCTTGATATGGCCTCTGTATGTCATAGACATCTTCCACTCTGTTCTTCACTAAAGGCTCTGGAGTTCTTTCATAAAACTGCAATAATGGTGAGTGAAAAATGATCATCACTTGCTAACCTCATCTTGCATCATATGCATCCAACGTGTGTTGAACAATGGTTTTGTAGAAAGGATTTTTAGTATTCCCTAAAAACTCATCATGTCTTCAATATAGTCATGATCCTAATCTCTTTCCTTAGGGTGAGTGCCGTGGGCCAGCCAACCCTGCAGCACAGTGATCTCATTAACTGTGTGAACTCTTTTGTATATTATATAAAAGCTTTATTTTATTATTTATATTACTTTTTATTTTTAGCTGATAATACATCATAAGATTTGGTATAACTTGGTATTTTTAGAGCAATATTGGATTCACTGGTCAGTAAGTGGGTGAATTTGTGGGAAGGAATTGACAATTTTGGATTAGAAGGATTCTATGTAATGAGTTTGTAAGATGACATTCCCGAGGGGATGTTCTGTATTGAAATCAGGTCTATGAGAAAGCAAGGACCTATGGATTAAAATAGTGATAGGAATTCGATGTGGTAGATGAAATTATAAGGGGTAAACATGCTCCTGTGATTCATTTATTGTTGGAGAAAGGTAGAGGGTTATAAGACCTTCATGCATACTATATATCAAGAGTATGGAGTGTTATAATGTCCATAATCCAATGAGGTAGGAATGTTTACAGCTCTTCCATGCTGGGATAATGATAGATGATTTGCCTTGTACATATCTTAAGGAAAGCAAATCATCTTAGGACTGAAAAAATGGTGTTTTTCAGCTACCAATGTACTGCCGATGACATTCTCTGCAAGCAGATGTTCAAAACAGCTGATTCCGAGGTGGCCTATGTATTGTTTTGTTTTAGCTGCAATTCAGGGATTTGGGAGTATTACTGCATTAGCCCTGTGGATTAGGTACTGTTTTCATTTAAAGCATACCATTAGTACGTTCCAACGGCATGAATCTTCAATTCTGATTTTCATTTAAGCATTTCTCATTAAAAATTTTTCAACTTTCTTCTGACCTTTTCTGACCCACACCAAAAAGAAGAGAAGCTGAGCCTTCGATATTGAGTCTAACACATTACATTGTAACAGTGTTCATTGAGGTATTTTTTAATATTTTCTGAGGTTGATAATTAGTACAGATTAATTATAACTACCAAGTACAATTTTTTTTCAGGGAGCTGAAAACTCCTTTTGAATTTAGGTATCCAATAATTTGTCTGTAGGCCTACAAAACCTGCGGGGACTATTGTCTCTACTGATGTTTATATCATTGATTCAAGACTAACACGCCTCTAGCAATGTTCTACAACTTTGTATTGCATGCCCAAACACTCATAATTTTAGAAAGTTCACATAAATATTCAGTTACTTGCTGTCGGCTGGAAATTCTGATGTGGGGCTGTTTTTAGCAATTGCTAGAGAAGTAGACATTATTTTTGTTGCTGACTTCCTTAGCTGTTTTGCTTTCAGGGTGAACAATTTTTCTCTGAATCTTTTTTGGCTGCCTTTTTGTGATTTCATTCCCCTTATGTGTTAATGTAGAAATGAAGCTTGGAAGGATTAACTCTGATGCAGTGAATTTCACTGATTAATTTAGGAAGAATGGTGGAATTTTATTGAGAAACATTGCAAACACAAATGCACTAGTTAAGCACCCACCATATTGGCAATTTTAATGAGAAAATCTACCAGTGAACTCAATTTTTCAGGTGTAAATGCCAGAGCTGTTATAGAATACTGTGTCTTGCTCATGTAGTTGAAAGGATAGCACATCATGATTAGAGGCGTTTTCTTCAGGAATCTGGCTGTTGAAAAATTACTATTAACTACAACAGAATAGAAGAGTTCCTTGTTCTATAAATATTTATCTTCCGAGAACGCATCATATCAACCACAGATATGGACTCATATTGAGAGAGAATGAACTCTAGTCGCTGTTTTATTTCTTCTGTTTTTACATGATTTCATTGATAAAAACTTTTAAAAGAAAGACATAAAATATTGGAACATAATTTATACGCTGCACTAAGAATAAGGAGCTGTGAGTGCGGAATCTGGGTTGAAAGCAGATTAGAAGATCCTCTCTCTGTAAAAGCCAGAAAATTACTAACTTTTACAAATATGTCTAAATAAATAATATCAGAAAATACAACATTCTTGTTTTGAAGCATCTGTATGTTATAGTCAATAGTTAATTTAATGCTTCAAGTTAAAAGTATATATATATTTTTTTTTTTTCAAAATATAATTTTGTTCGCCCATTTTTCTTCAAGATACTTTGCCCTTTTTTCACCCACTGAATTTCCTCATTTTTAAAAATTATTATTGTAACTTTTTTAGGACACCTTTATGCAGTCTGAGCTTTGAAGAGGTTATCATAAATAATTTTTTTAATAAGGTTCTGAGGGTAATGAACCTTCATCCACGAATAATAAGGTATAGTTAAAAAACTATTTCATTTCATTCTCCCCCCCCCCTCCTGTTTTAAGTTATTGACTGAATCACATTTAGGACATACTAGCACAAGTACGCTCACAAACATATGCATACACTCAAAGCTCATGTGATTCATGTTTCAAACAATTATAAGTAGAGTTTATACTTCTTCTACGATTTCATTGATAAATGTCTGTTTAAATAGATAGAATCAGGGCCCCCTAAGGTTGACCTAAAAGATCTATTGTGCCCCTGATAACCTGCTGGGTCACTTATTGTAGCCCTGCATCCTTGACGAACCCTCTGATCTTCTGAGGTGTAAGCTCAGAATCTCTTCCCGGATCCGTTATTTTAGCACATCCAAAGTGCATGAAGCGCCTTCTTGCGAGTACTGTTCAATCACAAATTATATGTACAGGTGTTTTCTCCTCTATCCTGCATTGGGAGGTTGTAACCAGGCCCATGTTATATAGATGTTTGTTCATCTTAGCATGACCTGTATAAAGAGCAACAGTCTCCCTCATAGCCTTTCTATGTAGGGACAAAATTGTCTTTATTTGTTTCCTATCTACATTACTTAGGAAACATTTTGAGTTTATTTGCGTTTGGATTCTTTGCCAAATGCCTAGGTGCTCTGTCCTCGCCCAGTCACAAATAATTCCTTTGGCTAGGGTTAGAGATACTCCACAGGCACATACGCCGCAGGGTTTTGGTCCACAGAGGGTTTCTTTGGCCCCCTGTCTTGCCAGTTTATCAGCTTCATAATTTCCAACTATACCTGAGTGACCTAGGTTTTCAACAACTAAACGATCTAGCATGTTCCTGCATTCATCCACAATCTTGGACCTAATGCAGGTGCCCTCCATTGCTGCCTGGCTGTCAGAGTATATATTGACCTTTGCATGAGAAGTGCCACTTTGTTGCAACATCTTTGCACAATCCCAAAGTAGGGAAGTTCGCCAACGGGGTCGAGATCCTCATTTCTCTTTGCTTGCCACCCACACACCAGCTCCAACTCCTTCTACTGCCTTGGAGCCATCAGTGAAGCAGTGTAACTCCCCAATCGGAAGGTTGGCCTGCCAAGTTTAGGCAGTACTTTTGTCTGCTTTGATTACCTCGAACCCCCTGTCAATCCTGAAAACGAGTGGCATGTAGTCTGAGAGCATCTGTAGCATACACAGCCTCTCATTTTGTGTGGGGATCTGCTTATAGCCTCCATAGGGTTTCATATTTATACAGTTCTGCGCTTTAAGCTTTTATACAGATATTCTGGCCAGCCTCTCCCCTTCTAAGTGCAGAGGTCGCAGATCAAGTTGTAGTTCCATCGCCCTGGTGGGTGTGGTCCGTCCTCATTGCACCAGTGACTACAACCTTGCCTCTGTATTTTGTCCAGGTCTTTCCTGTGACAATCCACCTTGCACCTGTGCCACCACACCAGCGCTGCATAGGTGACTGTGCACCACCATAGGTGTGGTCTTACCACCATATTGTAGATCCAATAAGCCACAGATGATTTGATCCCCCAGGACTTCCCAACCATGCCCCGACAGGACCAGACCACCCTCTTGGCTTTTTCACAAATATACACCATGTTTCATTCAAATGGAGGCAATTACCATATTTATACGAGGGATTTATCGTGTTTATACCAAAACATTGTTGTGTTTATACAAGTGCACTGTGACAAACCGGAATTTTTACTGAGAACATTTTGTTTGGATCATATTTCCCACCTCTAATTTATTCTAAAGATGTGAAAAGCTTTGGCAGATTATGGTTTATGTGCATGCAAACAATAGAGGAAACACTTCAACCCTTACAGGTAGCGGCCTTAGGTAAAATGTCAGTATGTGCCTAATGGACCCATAGGGTCGTCAAGGACACTCAGCTCGAGCAAAAGTTCGCTTCAACTCACATAAGGAAAAATACACATAAGGACATTCATCTGCAATCTAATAGATACCTAAGTAACAAGGATAGTTCCACAAAGTGATACAAGAGTGATCTGGGCTTTCTAGCAGCAGAGAGAATCGGAAGAGAATGAGAAAATGAACATACTTGAGCGTTGCACTCTGGGACCATTCCCGGGTCAAGTATATTTGTGTGTAGTGCTCAGAGCAAGTTTTTGGGGAACAAATATATTCGTTCATAGTATTCTAAGAGTTAAGGTATACTTAACTTATTCACCAATGAACCAAGACCCTTTTTTATATTTGAAGAAAAATAAAAAAATGTTATGATGAATTATCATTTTCGAAGTGTTTAAATAATTGAATAATGTTAATATAATGACAAATTTAGATTATAATTTAAAGCTCATTTGTAACTGTTTCTATCTAAACTGTTTTTACTCCTCAAATAAAAATTTTATCCCTAGCCATAATATTTTTCTTCGTTTTCATCCATTTCTTCATATTCTGGACAGAGTGTTGAAATAATAGTCCTCCAACCTTCCCTTATTTACCAATAAGGTCTGGCTTCCCTTGCACTAATGTAATAAATAAATCAATGTTGATTGGATTTCACATTTTACAGAACCTCATAGACACTCATCAGGCAGAAACTAGAGCTACATTGGACAGGTTGCTAGCCACCCGGTTGGGCGATCGCTCGGCCCGTGTGTGCTGCCCTATTTGAACCAATGGACCTCTCCACCTCACCCAGGCGTGCTGTAGAGTATAGACTCGAACGTTTTTCATCTCTCGGCCATGCGCTCACCCTGCCTGTGAGTACTGCCCCTTACACCCACATGTACTTCTTCTCCAGACCAGGCCCAGGTAGTCTGGGCTGTATTGTGTGTACCTAGGAGAGCTGAAGTATCCTCGATAGTATGATTTGGCGGGTGTGATGTAAGCCTGGCCTGGAAGCTGGACTGTCTGTTGAGACCAATTCACCAACAGAAATACAATAGCAGTTTGGTTGTCTCTAAACAATCCGGATCGCAAGGGTGCTCTGTTGAATGTTGGCTTGACTATGAGGGAAGACAGTCTTTGCAAAGGATCAACGCGATTTCTGAGATGTTCTTAGAGGGAAAACACGTTTTGTATCATTATATCACTTTTAGAGGATAGAAATATGTCGAGAGATGACTTTGGTGGATCCTTGATCCTCTCTCATACGGATTTGAGACATAAACAAGGGACTATGGTGGAATAGCTTCCTAGGCCTACTTGAGGAAGCGCTGGAGTGGAAACACTAGAGACAACCTTACAGGGAAAAGGAGAGCTCATTTTGGCTGCTGTATATATGGTTTGGAGTTCAGATTAATAACTGTTGCTATTGGCTGATGGAGATTCTGCTCAATCTGTGGATATCCGCCTTATTCTGCACTCTAGATGTTTAATCTTGTATTATGTTTTGGTGTTAATAATAACATAAGATTTAATTCTATTTCTCTATACCCATCTGCATCAGTTATGTTCCTTCCCAGGTGGCCCCTTTACATACACATATATTTCTGAAAAGCTCAGAAGGTCCGCCCGCCTTAAATATTTCTAAAGAGTATCAGAAAATGATTATGCTTCCATTATATATTTATACACTGAATCAGAAATGGTGGTCACTAACAATTTCCTGTATTCTCTAATACTAGTATTACCCATGAATGACCCTACTTCTTTCTCAAAAGATTAGCTATGCACTTGAGCTCCTTTTTAGAAAAATAAAAATTACTGATGTTCTTTACTTTTTAGATTCCACTGTTATACTGGCTGGGATAAATAGCTCTCTACATTTATTGTCCATTCTGCTTTAAATCTGGCCAATTTGCGTTTCACATGGAGCTTACTTTTAAAACTGATTTCTAACCTTCTTTGGTTTCAACTTGTTAGACTGGCATTGTCAGTCATAAAGTGCCTTGCCTCATAAAATTCAACTTTTCTGAGTTTGAATTTTCAATTATTTGAACTATTTTGCTACCCAGGCACCGTTCAAAAATTAATTAAGGCTACTAAATTTTATGACAATTTTAAGTGAACTAACAAAAGGTATAATGGAGAAAAAGTTATCTAACTTTAGTTAACAATTATTATTTATTGTATATCTTACTTTACTTATCTTTTTAGATTATTTTGTTAGTCCTAAAATAATATATATTTTTATTTTTCTAATTTCCTTTTCATATGTTATTAGATAATGGGGTTTCGAGTAAAAGTACTTCACATAATTATATTGGGAATCATAGGAGTTACTATTGTTTTTTATTCATCTTATTCAAGTGGACCAATTATTCTTTACCACATACAAAACAGTTTTAAAGGTATGCAAATTATTTTAATTATTAATTAATTAATTGTGTCGTTTGAATACATTTTTAATCTAATTTTAATGTTGAGAAAGCACAGAAAATAATATTATTTGTGAGTAAATGTTTGCAGGGATCTCAACAAATAACAATATTATTGAGTTGTTTTTTTTATTTTACAATTTATATAGTACAATAATTAATTGTGCTCGTCTTGTGTACATTATTATTGACAGTAAAGAATATTAAGTGCCCATACAAATATTTTGTTAGTCAATGTTAAAGTTATTTTAGAATTTCTATCATGAAATATATTTGTAGGGCGGTATTTGCAGTAGAAATGTCAACAATGACTTTTTATTATGTCCTCCCAATTAATGTAAATGTAAATAAAAGGTTGTTTTTTTTCTAAACTAATTATTACTAGACTAAATATACATATTGACTATATCTCAACAATAAATATACATATTGTCTATAGAAACTCATGTTTTATTTAATTTTATTACTTTTTCTTCAATATCAACAAACTTTTGAACAAATTCAAGTTCAAATTTTACAGAATTTTCATTATACAAAAAAATATATATACATTTTACTTTCGTACGTACTAATTACATACTTCTTACAGCTATAAACTAAATATATATTTACAATTCCTATGTATAAATATGTTAAACCAATACAAACACCAATCCGGGGTAGAAAAAGTTTCTTACAAAAAACCAACACTAGCAACAGAGTCTGTCATCTCCCTAGGATGCCCCAGAGTAAACTAAAGCTAAACTGAGGTGTCCTGGGAGAGTCAGGTAACGAGGAAGACAAGGGGGCTGGGGACCTGCCAGGCGAGTCGCGGGCGTGGTCGGAAAGGACGGGTGCACCCGCCAGGTGAGTTCTCAGCAATGAACGTGTTAATGAAAACATTTCTACTTTGTCAAAGGGATTAGCATTCTACTTACTTCAGTCAATTTTTGGACTTTTCGTTTTAAATGCAAGGGATTCATAACCTAAAAAAAAGTCAATTGGGCTCAAAACACTATGCAATTTTAAACCTTATAACTGGCAGTGGTTTTTCTCTGATGAGTTATATATACTATATTAGAATGAGTTTCCTCCCATGAGAAAATCACTCTCATTTTGAAGGGCAAAAATTATACTAAGCTATATCTCCCTTGAGTGTGTGATATGCAATAATGTAAATTGACTTTTGATTTGTATTACATGTAGATCTACAGTACTCAACACATTTATAATTGAGTAATGGCCTATATTATATCCTTTATTAGAAAATGTTATGAAAATTATATCCACAGATATAATATTTTTAAACGTATTAATTTTAAATTTTTATTACACATGGTTTTAATAAGTAACTGACTGAAATAAAGAAGAATTTATATAAAAAAGAAAACTTGGTTGAAACTTTGCATTATTTGATGTTGAAAAAAGTTCTTCCTTTTATCTTAGTCCTTACGAGACTTGGTGACAGAAAATTCACCGCCTTTCGATATAAGCATGACATTATTATCTTTTTGGCAGTTTAAGTATGGTGAGAAGAGATGGAAGTGTAGGAGTATTTCAATTAGTTTGTTTCTGATTGTACTGGATCGTATTTGGTTTTTCATCCATAGTCTCTGTCAGTCTCTTTTGTTTGTTAGTGTGTCAGTTTTCATGCTTATTGTGCCTTACTTGGTTATCTGAAAGGGACTGTTTGTTAAAGCATATGTTCACTATTTTATTCTGTAATCGTTAAGTCTTGTTAACCATACATATTAGTTATATCTTACAAGGGGAGTTCACTCACCGATTCAAACAAAAATTGTTGTATGTGTAGTACTTAACTAGAAAAGGGTTCAACATGCGCAAACGCCAGTGGACACTTTTTTGTGACACATACAGTCTTCTTTTTCGTACGTGGCCATGCCTCTGCGCATGCGCAAACGCAAGCAGACACTTTTTTGTGAGACATACAGTCTTTTTTTTCGTACATGGCCACTGCGCATGCGCGAACGCCAGCAGACACTTTTTTGTAACTTTTTTTTTTTCAGTTTAGTCACCATACTTAACATTTTGTTCCATATATTACAAGAAAATTCGAATGGTATAAATCTTTCATATGTCCAAGAGTTGATAGTTGTGAGTCTTGATAAAGACAAATGACGAATGCAAACACAGTTAATACATTGATGATTAAAGGCATATAAACTAAAAGTCCGACTCGCAGGAACTGTGTCATCTTAGCGCGGTTCCGTTCATGCCTAGTGTATTTAGTAAAGGAAGAGAAGCAGTTGATCTTTCATCAAAAATATAAAAAAAAAAAAAAATCAAGGAAGGAAGATTAGAGGTGCCGGAACAGGAAGCTGACAGTATCCTTAGCGGAAATTACTCCATCCTATGTCACAACGTTCGCTCTTGGAAACACAAATTTCTAACCTTGTTTTAGAAAAATATTCCTTTTACTGTTAAATGCAATTAAAATAAGCAACAATCTTTAAAACAAAAGACAAACAAATACAAAAACCCATTCAAAAGAGCAAAACTAACAATTTCGAAGATTCAAGTCCTTATTTTTCCTATTGACATCGCCCAATCAAAAATTATATTAGAACCTTTTTTTGTAGAGAATTTAGTAAGCTTACAAATGGTCACCTTCCGCTTACAAAAATATACGGAAATCCTTGAACTTTTCATTTCTGTTAATGAAATATAGTACTTCCTTAACTGTAAACGGAACGAAACATTAACCATCATAGATTAGATAGATGAATTTCAAACATCTGGAACAAGTTTCAACTGAATCTATTGATTCTGAATACCCAAACTGAACTTAGTATGGAAAAGTATTTGTATCAAAGGTTCTTGTAAACGGTTACAGATATCGCTTTGAAAATGGTTTCATTCGTTTTCCTATGTTAAGAAACCTATAAAACAAGTACTTGCAAGCATATGAACTTGAAAACATAAGCGTTACGATATTTTTTGCGCAAATTTCGCTCCAAACACCATCTTCCGGTGGATGGATTCTGCTGGTTATTGAACTTCACCTTTCAAATTAGACGAAAGATTTTTGTACCAAATTTCATCAAAATCGGACCATTTGACATCCAACTACAGCACGAACAGACAATATATATATATATATATACATATATATATTCACTTAGTTATGCCCAGGGACAATCTAAACTCCTCTACGAGGTGTCCAGCCTTTGCTAAGGGACCCCAGTAGCCTGGGCGAGGGCGTCTGGGGAAGGTATAGCTCGCCCCGGTACCCAGACCATGGGTAGTGAAGGCATTATACCACTAATTTAAATATGGCAATAATGCTTCCTTTTTGATTTAGTTTTTCAAATTTTGTTCTAAGAGTTAGTCCAAGAATCTCTATTGTATGTCAGCAATAGCTTCAGCTCCATTCATCATAACTCATTGTTTAATCCTTCACAAATTTCCATCCACCAAGTGTTTAAGAAAGTCTTTCTAGGTTTTTTTTTAATTAAAGTTTTGGAAGGTGTCCATTGTTAATATTCCTCCTCCCAGAAACTATAGTTAGGATCACACATTGTGTTGCCACCTTAAACTCCAGAGACTAAGCTTTCTGCAATAATTACAGGAATAGTTGCCATTAAAATCCATCATAAAAAAAGGTATTTTTTTCTGGTGCATTGTCCTCTGAGGTCATTAGCATCATGTGATTTTTAGAAGCAATTTTACTGTCTAATTTGTGATTTTAGAAATTGAATTAATTATTTTCATACTAATAATTATTACTATTTCACTTGTGTTTCTTTTTAAGGGAATGCTTCCAATGTGACTACAGAAATCACTGCTGGAAAACAGATTACGTTACATCTACCTACACAAGTTTATTTCACCAATAAAACAAAAAGTGAAGAAAATCACACCTTGGATAAAACTATTCAAGGAATAAATACTGAGTCAATTTATGAATCTGGTTATGATATTCCAAATCCAGATTTGTGTCCAGAACTTGGAAAAAGTTTGAAAGTTCTTGTTGGCATTATGTCAGCTCCAAGTCACAAGGATGCACGAATGGCTATAAGGCAAACTTGGGGCCATTATGCTCTACGCCAGGATGTTTCATTAGCATTTATCGTAGGTACATCAAAAGATGCTGCTTTAAATACCATTACAAATGAAGAATCTACAATATACGGTGATATTATTAGGGGTAATTTCATAGACTCTTATGATAATCTCACTTTGAAAACTATTTCTTTTATGGAATGGATTGATAATTATTGTGCTGGAACCCCATTTGTTCTAAAAACAGATGATGATATGTTCATAAATTTTTCTAAATTACTCAGTTTTATTGAGAAACACTGGAAATCAGAGAAAACTATTTTTGGTCGTTTAGCGAGAAAATGGAAACCAATTAGGAATAAAAGGTCTAAGTACTATGTGTCTGTGAAACAGTTCTCTCAGTCTGTGTTTCCAGATTTTACAACAGGCCCTGCTTATTTGTTGTCTGGTGATATAATTCGAGGTTTGTATAAAAACTCATTAAAAACAACATATCTCAAATTAGAAGATGTGTTTATGACTGGAATAGTTGCTCAATCATTAAATATCAAGCGAGTGCATATTAATGAATTTATAAATAAACGAATACCATTTAACATATGTAATATTAAGAAAAGTATAAGTATCCATATGGTAAAGTTTCACGAGCAGTTCGACTTGTGGAAAAAACTGTTAGATGGACGATCAAAATGTAAATGACAGATGTTTTATATTTATACATATATGCATTCAAACCCAAGCTCCTTTTTACTATTATACACAATCAATTTTTATATGAATTTAAATTATGAGCATTTATTATGTTTCTTAGAAACAATAATAAAAAATGTAAAAAAAAAAAAAAAATACATATTTATTTTTCTAATTAGTAGGTATATATTGAATGCATTCCTAAGTAACTGTTAAAATGGTAGTTTGACATAACGTTGCAGGTTCTAATGTTTCATTGTGATAGAAGTTTGTTAATTTTGAAGTGTTTGGACTAAAGACTAAAGATATCCATCTTTGATTGTGTGAGCTTTTATTCATGTATTTGTTGTATATTTTTATTGTTAAAATATTTTCGAAATTTAGTCAGAGTCATCCAATACAAACAAATGTGATTACTGTTGATAATTTTGATAACACCAGGTTACAATTGTAATAAGTTAAGATATTTAGTTCTTATTTAGTGTGATAATTTTGACTACTTTTGAAAAGTTTCGACAAATGGAACTTTTACCAATATTGCTTTTAATAATTACTTTTTTATGTACTGTTAATAACTTAACAAAAGTAAATGTATTAAATCGTGAAAAAAAAGTTTGATTAAGTAGTAACATATTAAGCTGGCAAACTGAGAACTAGTATTTTTTTTTTCTTTTTCGTGTCAAATAATGATCATTAAAGGATTGAGAAAGTGTAATTATTGTTAATAAGTTTTAAGAAGAGGGTCATTCCATATCAACATATCCAATGTTTTTTCCCTCAGATTTTTTTTAATTTGGCTCTTCAATAGTGCCCCATACGACAATTAAAAATCCAAATTTTTAGAAATTTATCTTTATTCGTTTTCGAGTTATGAAACTTTATTTTCTTTAAAAAAAACACATTCTTTGTCAGACACTTGATCATGAAATTGACCATAAACAAAATGAGCTAGGAAGGTGGTGTAAAAGGCATTCGATAGTGTAATTAATACTGATTAAAATTATATATATCATGACTTATTTATAAAAATTGAAATTTTGAGGTAATTTTTAAAACTTTAAAATTTAAATTTCTCTTAAAACATATGTTTAAAATTTGTAATTTTTCTTTGATATTTTATCTCAATTTTGTGTAAATTTAAAGCTGGGATCTCAATGGGATCATATTTATTTTAATTAATAACTTTATGTTGGTATCACAAAAAATTTAAATTTTTCAGAAAAGGAAATGAAATCCGTCTAATATATACACGGTGTTCCCCCGAAAAACAGCCAAACTTCAGGAATAGATGCACGATAAAAAAAGAAAGAAAAAAAGTCCTTTAGCATATATCTCTTTTTTGCTTCCTGTCCAAGAAAATCAAAAAAAGTCCGTCACACAGAAGCTGCATAACTAAGCACTTTCCCCAGAATTTGGGTAGTGTAGACTGGTTTCCAGAACAATTTGCTTAAAATATCCTACATAAATAAGATAAAAACATGAATAGTTCTCTTTTAATTTTGTAATGAGTAACTGTTCAATTATTAATTTTGTAATTAATTTGCTTCCAGAGTTATGTTTACACATGGCACCTACTACACTATTTAATAAATACAAAAAACTTCATATTTTCGTCTTTTGATCTCACGCAGGAACAGGATACAGTCCCTCTAGTGGTACAAAGCACTCCTTGCGGTGGCCTTGCGAACCTACGTCTGGCAAGCTAATTCTATTGAAATATATTACAAAGTAAACCCCCCTTTCCGATAGACCGATTTAGCTCATTTTTACAACACTTCTTTCCCATGAGTTACCCACATCGTATACCGTGTTTCGTTACAATACAGCAGAAATTACGACCGGTATGAGTATATAAGTAATTTGGGTCCGGAGTAAACCCCCCCTCCTCCTAATGAACCGATTTAGTTTATTTTTACCACAGATTTTTACCTTTAGATTACCACTACGAATACTGAGTTTTGTCGAAATATAACAAAAATCATGGCTGGCAGTGGCAAATTGGTATTGTGGGTCTGAAGTAAACCCCCCCTTCTAATAAACCGATTTAGTTTATTTTTACATCTCACTTTTTTCTCTGGATTACCACTACGAATACCAAGTTTCGTTGAAATATAACTAATATTACGGCTGGCATGGTCAAATTAGTGTTTTGGGTTCAGGGTAAACCCCCCCTTGACCGATTTTGGTGGTTAACGAACTCATTCAATCATTCGCTAATTGAATGCTATGTACCAAGTTTCATGACGAAAAAACAAAAACTCTGGCCGCTATCGTGTTAACAGATATATATATATATATATATATATATATATATATATATACATATATATATATATATATATATATATATATATATCAATTTTAACGGGGGTCATTTTCGGTGTCTACTAGGTAGGATCGATAAAGATTTGAAGAAATTTTTCAAAAATGCCGTCATGAGTGCAACCTCAATAGCTACTTTCCTTCGGAGAAAAGTGCTAAAAACTAAAACACACCAAAAGGCACTCTTTCATATAGGGTGTTTTAGCTTCCACTCACCTTCCCCTCCCCCAAAAAACAACAAAAAATCTTCTTGCTCGAAAAAATTAACTGACGCCATGTAAAGCTGTAAGTTCAACTTAATTTAAAATAGCTACTTTCCTTTGGAGGAAAGTGCTAAAACACAAAACAAAAAAAACTTTGAATTTTTAGTAAAAATAAATTTTCAATTCTTAAAACATTTTAAATTTAACTCTGGACACCTACGTAATTATAAAATAACAATTTCTTTTTCTAATAATTTTTAATAATCAATTTAAAAACTGGTCAGAGGTTTGGCACCTTGCAGCAATACAGGCATCACATAACACATTGACAGACTAGATGGGATTTGAGCATTGCCTTGCTGTAATCTGTTCCCAGCCCCATCTGATGCAACGGATGAGGTGCTCCCTTTAGGCCAAATCTTTAATGTCTCCCCATGTGAAGAAATCCAACGGTGTGAGGTATGAAGATCGAGCCGGCCAACATACCGGCCCACCACGTCCTATCCTATGCCATGGATAGTTAATTCCACCCAATTTTGCACGGCCCTCCCGTAGTGGGCTGGACAACTGCCGACATGGAACCAGCCTCCCAATCTCTGTGCCAAAAGGACCTCTTCCAAGAACAGCGACAGTTTATTATCAAGGAATGTGTGGAAAAACTGCGTTGAGTCGAGGGGTAAAAAAATGGGGACCTATTATTTCATTATTCCACACAAAATCCGAGGCATATTCTCTCCTATAATTTTGGGGTGGGGGGAGGGAGATTAAAGAAGGCGATGGTTGGGCTGGGACGGTGAGTGGAGGAGGTTAAAGATAAAACATTTACTTCTTGGGTGATTGGAGGGGGTGGGGTTGAAGCATATACTTTTAACAATTTTTATATATGCCTTTTGAATGACTGCTTTTTCATAATTTCTTTTAGTTTTTCGCGTTTTTTTCGGAAACAAAGCAAAAACGAGATAAATGCCAAAGGACTATTTTTCTTTATTTTTTTATCTTGCATCGATATTAGATGGATTTCATTTCATTTTCTGAAAAATTAGGATTTTTTGAAGTACCAACATAAAGTTATTAAATTAAAATAATATGATCCCATTAACATCCCAGCTTTAAATTTACACAAAACTGAGATAAAATATCAAAGAAAAAGTCCCTATATGATAAGTCAATTTTATGATCAAGTGTCTGTCAAAAAATGTGCTTTCTTTAAAAAAATTAAAGTGTCATAACTCGAAAACCAATAAAGATAAATTTCTAAAAATTTGGATTTTAAAGTCAATTGTCAACAAGCATTTGTTGTATGGGATACTATTGATGAGCGAAATTTAAAAAAAAAATCAAAAAATGTGAGGGAAATGTTTTAATGAATGACCCAAGAAACTAAATGCGAGAATTAAATACATACATCATTAGATTTTAAGGAACGAAGCCCCTTCTACCCCATTTTTTCTACTTTGATAAGCTATATAGAATTGTATTGTATTAAGGAAGGAACAGATCAGCAAAAACAAAAAAAAAACAAAAAAAAAGAAAGAAATGCTTATAAACCATCAGATATATACAATTTTAAAAAGTGATAATAGATACTACTAGTTTTTATTTGTATGGGTGTGTTTGTTTGCTTTGTTGTTGTCTATGTACATAATTTCTTTTCGAAGCTTTTTAGCATGCAGGGTTATCGGAAGCTCTCAAAAAGAAATTCAATTGTGATCATTATTTATAATTGTTTTGCATAAAAATGAGGCATTAATATAGATCTTTAATTTGTAAGTAGTTTGCTGAAATCATCTCACATTTTTCAAGTTTTAATTGCTTTATTACCGTCCAATATTCAGCATTTAACAGCAAACAAAGAAAGTGAAGTGACTTGATAATTCAAAATTTTGATCAGATGAATAACCATTATATTTTTAACAGTCTTATTACTTAAAGTAAGTAGTTGTTTGAATTTAATTAGAATTTCTTTCTCAGAGTAACTTTTGTCTCACTTTCTTATCCCTCTTATTATTTGTATTTACTCCACATTTAAAAAATTAAATTTGGCATTGAATGACTTGATCAAAATACCAGCCTGCCCCTAAAACACCAGTCATATAGTAACTTAATACACATAAACACACACACACTCTTACATAAAGTTCTAGGTAACATACATATATCAAATATGTTTTTAAAAAAATTAGCATATAAAATAAATTAAAGGCAAATATGAATTAATGAGATAAAGATAGTTAGCCGTTGAGGTAATAAGAAGTCAAGGAATGGTTTGGATTCTGCTAAGAGAAAACGTCAGATTTTCAGAAAAGTCTATATTGCAAATGTTTCGGCATGCTCTTTGGCAGCTTCTTCAGCACTAAATGCTTGGGAGAGGGAAGAAGACGATGATAACTTTTAGGTGACCATGGATAAATGTTGGAATACACTCATCCATAGACACCTAGATGTTATTGTGGTCTTCCTTTCTCACCCAGCCATTTAGTGCTTGAGAAAGCTGCCAAAGAGCATGCCGAAACATTTGCACTATAGATTTTTCTGAAACTCTGACGTTTTCTCGTATCCGAATCCCAACCATTCCTTAATTTTTTAAATGTATAGTTATAGTTGATTATCACAAGTTGCCACAAAAATTTACATTTTCAGGAAAAACCCATTTGAAATTAGCATAATACTCTCATTCCGTTTTTATTGTTCTTCTTCTCCGTAAAATACACTCTTTGAAAATAAGTATATTTATAAACTTAATATAATTTCATGCAGTTTAATCCAAATATCAGTTTGAAAAACTAATGATTAAAATATTTAAATTTCAAAAATAAAACTTTCAAGATAAGTATTAAAGCATTATTATGTGTTGGGTAGCTTAAAATTTAATATTTTTTATTGTAACCATATTATACTTAGATAAAGCCAATTTTAAAACCAATATGAATTTTAGTTTCTTACTTATTTTTTGATGGAGATGGAGATAGTTAGCCGTTGCAATGATACAAAGTCAAGGGATGGTTGGGATTCGGCTCGGAGAAAAAACGTCAGACCTTCAGGTAGAACTGTATATTGGACGTTTCGGCTACCCCTTGGCAGCCTTCTTCAGCTAAAAATAAATAAAGCTAAATATAAATGTGTTTTTGTGTAATGGCACTATTCTACTAAATTTTGAGCAAGCTATTTATGAATATCGATAACTAAATTAATTCTGAATGATAATTAAAAAAAGGTAAATTCATTAAAAAAAAAAAAGGAGAAAATAAGACTTAAGGTCTTCTTTTCCAGACGATCAAAATCAAAGTAATTTTCTTGAATTTATATGTAACAAAAAAATCAATATTTTTTAATTCTTTAGGTCAAACTTTTATATGGGATGTTAAAGTATCCAAAGAAATAAGTTTCAAATCTTCGGGGGAAAAATGGCAGCGCAGTGTCTGACTAATGGAAACCCTCTTTTTTCACGGGTGATAGTCTGCAGGCGGCAGTGTTTATTCTAGAATGAAAAACTAAAATTATTTCGATATAAGAAGGTTAAATCTAGTAAATTACATAGGATTTTTAAGAAATATTAATTTTTTCGAAAATGGTGAACAATTATTCAATTTCTTTTAAAAAATCCGTCGAATATCGGTCATAAAATCATTATGATTCAATGAATCGAAAAAAATCCTGCATACTTTTCTAGCACATATTATTAGAAGCTGCAGTAAAATTTGAAGTTGATCGGGGGAAAATTGAAGACGCCAGAGTATCGCTTGATTTGAAAAACATAGTTTTGAGAAAACGTCTTTAAAGTTTAATGTTCTGAAATGTACATTTTTTCCCTATTTCATTTTTTGTCATACTTTCTTGTAATAAAGATAAAAAAAATGGGTTTTTATTTTGAAATGTTTTGAAGGAGGACCAAAAAAAAAAAACTTAGCAATTAAAAAGGGACTAATCAAAGCTCCCTCAAAAACCAACATCGCGTTCACTCGGCATCGGGACTACACTCGGAAAATCGTATTTTTTGCACATTTAAAAACATTTTCTTCACATACACACTCTTGGGTATCATTTTTGATTAGTCAAGGTAGAATTTTAGCCCATAAAAAAAAATTGTAAAAACAAATTTACAAGGTAGTATTACCCCTTAAGAATATAAATTGTTTATAGAACTAAATATAAAGTTATTATTTATATTTATTTATTTATTAAACCTGATCTGGGCCCTTCACTCGGAAGATAAAATTCTATTGATTTAGAATAAATTCACTCAATTAAGTCAGTCAATAAGTTCGAGTACATTAAAAGCATGCATAGGATTCGCTATGACTCACCACTAGGCCAATTTTAAATCCTTTTGGCACTTTACCTTCACTCAACTAATGTATTAGACAGTGTGTCACAAATTTTTGTAAAAGCAGACGCATTTTAGTATCCATATAAAATGAATATCAATATAAACTTGCTGTGGTACATTTTTATTTTGTATTGCAAATCATCCAGATCTGCAGCGATAAAAATTAATAGTGTACATGGTGAACTTTCTATCAGTGTAACGACAGCCCAGTAATGGTTTTAAACAATTAAACTTGGAGAAAGCAGTATTCATGATGAACCCTATTTAGGACATCCAGTTAATTTTAATAACAATTTTCTTAAACATCATGGGTAGTCTCAAGTAACAGTGGATCAAATAGCAAAGAGGATGAATGCATCTCATGGGTTAAAAATCACTTAGGAATGGTGAATGTCAACGAAGTCTTGTTTTATTATGATAATGCTAGGCCACTTGCTGATCGATTTTTGAATTTATTTGAGAGCTTTTGCCACATCCTGGTTTCTTCCTGGGCATTGTCTCCAGAAATTTTCACTTATTTTGTGCCAAAGATGTACTCAATGAACTTTCAATTTTATTTGAATGAAATCTAGAGTATTTCTACTGCAATGAAATTAAAAAGCTTCTTTTAAGATGGCGAAAAATTGTAGATAGCGAAGAAAAATATATCATTGATCAAAATTTTAAATTGTGTTTTATTTACACTATTTAAAAATTACCCGAAATGTTGACCAATCTGATTTATTTAATTTTTATTCCAAGATTAATTTAATGTGTCACCATAATATTAACAGATTATTTGTGCCTTTCACTCAACATTTTTGTGAATAATGTTATCAAACAATCTTTTATTACATTTATTTTTATTTATTTCTTGAATAAGAATGATATCAGTAAAAATGTAATGAAATTTAGTTATGGTAGTTATTGCCATATTACAAATTTGATCACATTTCCTTTATATATATATATATATATATATATATATATATATATATATATGTATATATATATTTATATATATATATATATATATATTTATATATATATATATATATATATATATATATATATATATATATATATATTAATTAATATAAACGATTTTGAGGTAATAGTCTATTTTACTCAGCGTTCATTTATTTTGTTCTTTATTGTTTTTACATTAGGATATTTTTTTTTTTTGCATCTTTTCTTTTTTAAGTTCTCAAAATATCAAATAAAAAGTCCACAATTCTATTCATTCTGTACAATATATTTAATCAAACGTTTGTGTATACAAAGTTACATGCAATCGGTTTTTAACAGCCAATGGTTTATTAGGTACCACTGAGAAAGACTGAAAATTAATTTCATAATATGTAAAAATTTTTGAGGATTACAAGTTTGAAATTATATTTATTATTATTTTATTTTTTAGATTATATATTCATTTAGTTGATATTTAGAAATTTAACTAACCTGTTCCCTTTTTACAGTTTGCATAAACTACATTATAGTCAGACCATATATTACTTACAAATGAGAGTACACATATTTTTCTATAAGAATCATTTTTTCTGTTAACAAATGTTCCTATTCCTATATCTTCCCTATAAAGTTCTTTCTTGTTGTTTGTAACTATTATTCGTTCTATCCTTCTTTGACTTATACCTTTAAATGTCTGCTCCAACAGAAACCTTTCGATTTAAAAGTTAAAAGTCATTTTACCCCTACTTAGTTGAGTTGAATAAAGTATATTTTAGGTAGGATAGATCTTTATTTTCAAGAAAGGTTTTAGTAAAAATCAAATTATGTTTCAAGTATCAATGTAGAATTTATATTAATGTATTCATATTTAAAAAATATGACTCCTAGAATTTCATAAATTTAGGCCAAAGATGCTGAAGGTGACAACTTATAAGACTTTAAGCTTTATTGAGAAATGTAGGCTCATAGAGTACACAGCATTTTGTTTTAAAAAAAAAACTTTTGTTTTTATAGTTAATATAGCATTTTGTAATTGAATGATCTTCCAATAAATTCATTCCAGTGCCAAGTTTTAATTTCATTTTAAGCTGTTTGTCAGTTAGCTAGAAAGAAGTACATTGTAGTTAGAATGGTCCAGAATATTTTCATTAATTGGCTGTTAACTGAAGATCTTATATTTTTGCTAATTTTGTTTTCTTGGTTTGTTACTAAAACAATAACTTTCAGTTATTTTTCTTGTTAATTTAATTTCATTGATATTAGTTGTTGTACTTATTTTCATTCATTAAATTTATTTGAATTATTAATAATACTTATTAAGTCTGATAACCCTGTAAAAAACATAATCTGGAACTCATATCTTATTAAAATTGATGTAATGTATTTGGATCTGTTGAATAGGGTTTTCCTACAAACAGCTAATGTGTATAAAACATGAATTTATTCTATAAACCAGACTTATATATATATATATATATATATATATATATATATGAAGTTGATGGTAAATGTTGAGAATTTAATATTATCAGGATTGGTCATATCTATTTTGTGTAAAGCTCAAGTTCTCAACTATGCAAATTTTTTTATATTGTTATCATAATTTTTCCATCATAATAAAATAAGAGACTTCTGCTTTTCTGTTAATTGTTTTATTTCATCTCTGAACTTCTGTGCATTTAAAGACGAAAATAATACCATACCATTATATTTATTAGTTTTGCACTACTGCCAAATTCATCTGTCAAGTTATATTGCTTATGGTAAACACTTGCTGTTGCTTAGTTAATTTAGTGTTATATTATTCTTAGGAAAGAAGTTCCTATATTTGTCCTGTACTGTCTTTCATTGGCATAAAAATAAGTTTCTTTGCCATTTAGAGTCATTTAAATGAAGTCAAGCACATAAGCTGTTACGAATCAGTCTTTAGTTAACAAAAATAAGATTTATAGGGCCTCCATGAACATTAAATGTAAATTTATTTAAAATCTGTTATGAAATAATTTCATGCAAGTGAAATTTTTTTAAACTTTTCATAGACTGAATTAAATGACCTAAGCTAAAAATAAGGATAAAAATAATTTACCCTTTCATTAATTTAAAACAATCACTAAATTTTAGTGTACATATCAAAAGCCAAAAGCTAATTATGTGCTTCTCAATAAGTATGACTATGTTAAACATTAAAATTCATCCATTTTAGTCATAATTATTTCAATTCTTCCCCTGAATAAGTAACTAAACATTATTTATAGAAGAGGTAATGTATTGAATTTTAAATATCTGTGATGATAGGTTATATATTATTTCTATTCATTTGGATGTGTTTGTATGTATTTATGTACATATACATATATATATATATATATATATATATATATATATATATATATATATTATACATGTACACACACACATGCATGTATACATACATTTAAGTAATATTTAAATCTTATATGTCGTAAAGTACGTTTTATAGAGTAACCCCCACCCCCTATAATTGTTCTTTCTTTTTGTTTTTATTTCAAAAGAAATGGTTTATTTTTTTAAATTATTGAAAGTATTTATTATATTTCTTTCTCAATGTGAAAAATGGCTTCAGAGGTCTCATGTTTTGCTGCTGTTTCCATTGATTTTATAATTATTCTGTTTTGGAATAATTTCAGGCAACATCAAATAGAGATGTTCAAGATTTTTTCAAACAATTGAGCCCTTAATTATGCATGCCAGGGTACAGGGCTTTCTAGGTAAGCCCCATACCCGTAGACTGAGTTGTTTTCCAGGTTTTTATTATACACACACAGGCAGGTGAAAAAAGGTTCTCATCCCCATTTTTTTATTTTATGCTTTGATAGGAAAATGGCAGGTATGAAAAAATTCATTATAATATTTGTTTTATGTTGATTGGCTCAAAGTCTTTCTTACTTAAAATTATCATAATCAACAGCATCACTGAATAAGAGAATGAGACAAATTGTTTCATTGGAAAGATGTGGTATTTTCAATTCCACTAATACACATTTCAAAGACATCTAAGGAGCATTTTGCAGAAAATTTATTCCTGAGGTTAGAATAACAGCCTAAAATCAATGGTTTTAAGATTCAATTAAGAAGTGGATAACCCTACATCATTACGCTGCTAAATACTTACTATTACTTCTAAATTTTCCAGATGGGGCTAAAGGTTATAAGAAATACTGATTTAGGCCTCCAATCGTAAAGGAGGATGTGTCACTAAAGTGGCATGCAACCTTCAGAGAGTTAATCAAGCTCCAATACTATTGTAAATTAGTTGGCTATGCTATCATAGGTATATGACATGATAATAAAGCTAACTGATAATTTTTGTTTAAATAGGGAATATACTCTAAATTGCCAAAAATGTATTTAGAAACAATGTTTTATTTGTTTAATATTACATAAACTTTATTTTCTATCAAAATGTTATTGATGACAGTGGTAAATTTCCTGGTTTGTTATATTCGAAAGGTTTTTCTTCTTTTTTTTTTTTGTGATATATTATAAACTTTATTTATTTTTACAGCTATGTTTTACAATGGCCTCTTGTTGATATATATAACAAAAAACCCACACATTGGTGTCTTCATACAAGAGGTGGAAGTTATATTAAAACAGTGATCAAGTATCTTTTTGATTTTAATTTCAATATATATTTCTTATTTTTTTATTTTTGGTCTTGTTAATCTTATTTTAATGACCTCTTAGCCATTTGTAGCAAATGAAGTGCCACTAATGTATTTATTATTTATTTAATAAAATCGTTTTTTGTTTACAAAATGAATCCCGTGAATTTCTAAACCTTTTTGTTTTCATCAAATGACGTATTTTTATATTAAATCAGTTTGTTTTAAGTATTTATAAAAATAAAATAAGATATACTTATAATTAAAAACAGCAGTTGCATTCATATTAAATACAGTCTCTTGTTTTTACTGGGATAATCTGTGTTTTATTTTTTATTATTGTTATTATATTGATATATTATATATTTAATAGTTTATTTATTCCATTATATTTTGAATCTTAGTGCAATTTCTGTGTATGAAAACTATTGTTAAATTTCATGTTTTGAATTTGGCAATATTGTGCCTTAGATGTGATTACTGCCTTATACTGTACTGCTTTAAAAAAGTAAACTACATTTAACATAATAAAGATGATATGAATGAGTAGTGATGACAAACAAATTTATTAGTTGTGGATTATCAAATGAAGTATTTGTTGTAAAACAAAAGCAAGAACAGTACCCACTTAAATATGTGTTATAATAATATAGTTTTTTCTACACTTTTTTTTTTTCATTCTCCTCTTGTTGAAACTGCATTATTTTCATAAATAATTTTAGATTAACCATTAAAATTGAACCCACTTATCTACACTTGGATGCAATAACTTTTAATCAACAGTCTTTGTTTAACCCGATGAATCCATATATTTTTTTAATTGAGAAGATATAGTCGACCGTTGAATTATAGAAGGTTTTGATCATCAGGGTTCATGTTGCACAAACCAACAATTTTAACAGACATATCCATGAATGATATAAGTGTGGTATGTTGAATGAGAAATAATCTGGTTCTTGATGTAAAGGAAAGATTGAAATCATGTTTTAAAACTTAGTTACGAGGTTATCTGCATAAAGCTAGCACAAGATTCGATATACACATATCATGACCACAAGACCTCAACTATTTTTTAACCCTCCAGAAAGGAACCACACTTAGCATATTACTTTGAAAAGAATTTTCTAAAAATCGTTTAATGTTCTATGTGCAACAATTGCGATAGAAGGCAAGGTAGAAGCCTCTTGGCGATTGAATTTCCTTCAAGAAAGATCAAAGATGTGTTAGAACATTCTAAGCTAAAGAAAATTTAATTTTTTCACTTAAAAGATGATCACAAATTCAAAAGACTAATGAGGACTTACTTTATTAATCCCAATCCAATTATTTATTTGGTTTTAGGTAAGTAATAGTCGGTTGCTTTTAGAATATTGTATAATTCCAAATAGATAAATAAAGTTTTATGTAAAAAGTAATTAATAAGAAGTGCTTTTAGCACGTTTCCTGCCTCCTTCCCATGAGGTTGAACTCAAGACTTAATCTGGAAGTGCCGACTAGAAAGCTTTCACAACCAATAGATCACAAAAAGAACAGTGGTTTATTTATATGATTATATATATATATATATATATATATATATATATATATATATATATATATATATATATATATTATTTATTTATTTGAATGTTTATTCACTTGTATGTTTGTTCTCAAACGGCACAAAAAGGTCAGATTTTGATGAATTTTGGTACAAAAATACTTAAGTACTTAAGTAAGTACTTACGAAAGATTAGTAAATTCTCTACCAAAAAAGATACTGAAGCAATTTTTGATGGAGCAATGTCAGTCTGAGAAATTGTTAATTTTGTCCTTTTGAACGGGAATTAGTCTCTTAACCTTACTTTTTAATTATTTTTTTAAAAGTGAATTTGACAGTAAAATGAGGATTTTAGTAAAGATAAGAAAATTAGAAACATATTGATTGTAGTGTTTTCTTAGAGCAAACGTTGAGAAAGAGGATGCAGTCATTTCAACTTAGGATACTGTCAGTTTCCTGTTGTGCCTCCGAAAATTATTTTATATGTTTCACGAAAGATCAAAACTTATCAAAAATATCTGCTTCTATTCCTTACTACTCTTTACTAATGGAACTACGGATGCGAATGGATGATGCAGCTCCTGCGATTCGGACTTTTTTTCCACATACGTATGATACAGGAATATACTAAGATGAAGCAATTCCTGAAAATTTCACTTTTTGACACAATCTTTTTGATTTTGGAACTTTACTGAATATTTTGTATGGGCGTATCACAGGTCTTTGTATTACTTTGGTTTTAATTAATTTGTGACTTCTGTTTAATCCTTCAAGTTATTGGTTGTTGAAATACATTGAATTACAAAATTAATTCATATAGTACATGAAGGAGAATGAATATCTCACAATAAAAGTGTAAATAATGAAGAAAAAAATTACTTTAATCTTGAAAGATAAGGTTTAACATTTAATAATAAAATCTATAATCCACATTTAAGTAAATAATGCAAAGTAAAAATATTATTGAGGTAAATGAAAAACGTCCTGTTCCTTCACAAAAGTTTTGTGAAGGAACAGGACGTTTTTCATTTACCTCAAGATCTTCCTTCTCTGCCAGCAACCTCAACGTTTTTTAAAAATATTATGTTCTATAAATGTTTGATTCATAGCAATAGAATTCAAATGAATGAAAAAGAGTAACTATGAATCTTCCTCCTTTCTTCAATCTTGACGTTATTTCTTCTCCAATCTAAAATAAAAAAATCATTCTGTAGAAAAAATATTTTATTTACTGTCATAAATGCATTAAAAAACAACAAAAACTGCAAATCCCAGTTTATAGGCATTAAACATTTTTTAGTATTATTAAAGTCCCCTATTTGGAGGTGGTTCCACAAACCTATTTGGGTAAGAACAATGTTAAAAAAAAAAAAAAAAAAAAAAATAGGAAAATATAAGAAATAATTGGACAATGATGAAATTTGCTTTTACAAATAATTATTATTAGTTGATTATTTACTAAAATCTAGGAATTTTCAATTTAGAGTGTAGGCCAAAAAACAAATCTTCACTAAAACGTTTCACAAACTTTATTTTCTGAACATGTTTCGCATCCTCTTGGTGCTCTTCAAGGGAACATGTTATAAATATAAAACATTATACACACTCAACTTGAGGAGGAGCATCTTCCACTAATAGGGCCACCTCCAGAGTGGCCCTGAACTGAAAGAATCCAATATTGTGCAAAATAGTCAGCTGATGAATATTTGTTATGTCATATGTTTAAAATTCATTTCCAGATGAAAGATAGTCTTAAAAATTAAACACCCCCTCAATTTAAACATATTTTTTATTCTTTGGCAAAGAAGTTAATGAAAATATTATTTAGATGCATTTCAGTTATTTTATTTACCACTTTCTTTCTATTTTTTATTATGTGGATACGTTCCTTAATCTCTCTATTCATTCTATTTCTTTTTTTTTTCCATGCACTAATGTTTTCAAAATGAAAAGTGTGTTTATATTTTATAACATGATAAGCCAATGCTGTTTTATTTTCCCCTTTATCAATATTTTGAGAATGCTGTTTAATTCATTATTTAAGTAGCTGTTCCGATTCTTCTGTGTATGATCTATCGCAGCTATTGCAGATAATTTTGTATATGTTGCATTTAGTTTCCTTTAATTTTAATTTATCCTTAATAGGTGTTCCCCGGCGTGCCATGCTACACCTACATTCTGCCTATGACACTTCCCGTATCAAGATCTGCCTGTGTACCAAGTTATGTCAAAGTGGGAATTTGAAGAAATTTGTGAAGCAGCCGACAGAGGCCAGCACCACAGCCTGCGAGTAGATAGCTCTTATCAAAGAAAGGCCAGCACTCCTTACTTAGACAGTGACTGTTGAAATAAACTGCATTACATGATTATATAATGATGTAAAGTCATCAATGAGATTGAGTTATTCCAATTATCAACAACATCAAAAAATAAATTGTTAGACATTATTCAAAATGGCTGAAGTAATTCGTGAATCAGCCAACAGAGGCCAGGATCACAGACAGAGTGTGAGTAAGACAGCTCTTATCAAAGAAAGAAATCTTTTTACCAAATTTTGAAATTTGACTGTTTCGACCTAACCTGGAAGATTCCACGTATCCTACCTGTGTGCCAAGTTTGGTCAAAATCGGTCAAACGGTGTGGATTTGTATAAGGAACAAACAGATAAACATACTGACAAACAAACAGATGGACAGGTGATTTTTTATATATATAGATGTGACTAAAGTTATTTTTTATTTTGTTGTCGTATTTCAAGGCTTCCATTACCTTCCCTATATCTTCACATATATCGCACTAGTATTTCTGAAGTTACACAACTCAAAAATCGGTTTTATTCGCACTGTCATAGTTATGACTGAAAGACATGGTAAATATATCTTTATCAACCATCAAAACTGTATGTACCAGAGCTTGTACACCACAGGGCACTTGTGTCACCCTTCCAGTATTAATCCTAAGGCCCCTACATAGGCAAGAGTGACACATTTTCAATTGAGTTTTATTTTGAGTTGTTTCACTTTATAAATACTAGTGCGATATGTCTTATTTTGTTTGAAATTATTGGGTTAAAATTGAAGGAAAAATAATGGCATGGTTCTGGATTCAGATCTTTAAAAACACTATTCCTTTTCTTATTTAATTGCTCGTAAATGTGATTGTTTTTTTTTTCTTCTTTTTTTTACGGCGCATCCGACATCTGGGCCATTAGCCCTGAAATGTAATTGTTATATGACCTTTCGATTTTCTTTGACCTATCTCTGTATACACTTGTTTGAATTGCCTTGCTGAAAAAAACACTAATTTTTGCTTGTTTTGTTTTAGTTTTCTTTATGTTGATTGTGTTTTCATCCCATTCATTGATTGATTTCCTTTTTCGTTTTAGCTGTTACTACAATTCAATTCTAGGCTTTCCACAGTAGGCATGTTATCTAGTTTTATGCATTTCTGAGTTATTTGTTTGTTTTCATCCCTTTTCCTTTTTAAGAAATTTGAAGTTTTGTTTTTTGACCTTCCACCTATATCGAAAATTCAAATTTTTACAAATATTTTTGAGGAACATAGCTCAGTTGTATGGCCTTTTTCTGAAAACTGAAAAATACTCTAAATTTCAAGAAGCCCTGAAGAAATACTACTAGTGTCTCAGTTTAGGCAATGCTTTATAAAACATTTCTATTCATTTTAATGGGGGCGAGGTTAGCTCAGTGGTAGAGCACTGGACTAATAAGCTGGAGGCCTGAGTTCAAATCCCGAGCAAGCACTAAAGATTTTTTCTTCTAGTGTCTTCGTACACCGGTTGAATTCAGCCTCCCTGACCGTCCTAGGCCAACCCAGGCTTTAATTAATTTAATAATGGGTACCTTGGTTGGTGCTAATGACTCTAGTAGTCGAAGCAGCCAAGGGGAAAATCAGGCGGCCGGAGCATAGTACTGACCACACTATCTCCCTAGTGTGCCGTATTGTCATGAATCAGATACCTCTATAGTATCTGACCCTCGTGGCCTGTTACGGGACTGATTCATTTTAAAATATTAGTTATATAATGCTAGGGGTGGTTGTAGTATTTTTTTTAAATCACATAACTTGGTCATGGTAACACAAATAGGCTTCAGAGTAATCTGGCCTTACCATAGCAATTTCAAACGAAAATACATCAATTCTAAATTATGTAAAATAGAATCGAGTCACACAATTTTTTTTTATGATAAAGATTATAACAAACACATTAGGAGCAGAACACTACTGTTCATCTAAGAATTTCTCTCGAGATCTCTTGATGAAATTTCTTCCTAATGTGAATGAATCCATTGAAAATTCAGCTAAAATATACTTCGACATGATTGTGAAAGACTGAACAATAAGTCTGAATAGGGTTTTGATATGAATATTATTTTTACCTCAAGGAAACATGTTTCTCAGATATTTTGTTTTCATATGAAACTTATTGATATAAAGAATTCCAGAATTTGGTTTTATTTTTTTTATTAAGCTTGAATATTTATTTGTTGTGTCTCTCATATTTTGATTATTACCTTTAGCATAACTACTCATCACTTTTTTTTTTTTTTAATTGGGATAATAGATAGGATTTTTTTTGTTATTATAAATAAATCACTGCCCCTAAGAAAAAATAAAGACACAAGTTCTTGCTTCAACTCACATCTCTTAAGCCTCCTTTACTAACTAACTATAAAGCTGACTTTAAAAAAATATAAATATCTGGAGAACTTGCCATGGGAATGGTATTTTAATGGAAATAGTATAACATATACAGGCTATAGCACTCACAATTGTACTTTTCCAACACTGTTTGGTATAATGGATCAAAAGCTCCTTGTAACTGCTATTTTCTTGTTGTAAAATCAAATCATTTGAATTGCACATTGATCAAAGTAATAATTTTTTTAGGACTACTTAAGTTTTGTAATTATTTGTTTACCTCAGCAAAACGTCATCCAATAAACTGGTTTTAATTGTATCCCTAACACCTGCAAATGCCATAAAGCCCTGGTTCAAAAGATTTTCTACATATAAGTACATATTTGTTCCCAAAATCTGGTATTCATTTGTTTGTAATGAGTTATAGTGGATAACGAACTGAATCATTCTCTGAAAAATAAACACATTATAAACAGTGATGTGGGGTGGGTAAATACCCAGTGGGTAGGTAAAATATAAATTGGGTATTTACCCACAGGGAAGGTAAATACCCAAAAAGTGGGTATTTTCAGTTTTTGAGCTTGAAACAACTTCTTTGCATATTTTTTGGTGCAAACAAGGACTGAAACTTACCCATTTGATCATAAAAACTTAATGAACATTAATACTTACCCAGTAATATTTTAAAGAAAGTTAAAAGTTGGTCCGGGTATTTATGGGTATTTACAACTTAATGTATATCTATGAATTTTCATGATTACTTTTACAGTGGGGAAGGTTAATTAATTTGAAAAAGGTTTTAATGAGGCCTACTCAATTATTAAGGACTTATTTAAATTTTAAAAAAAGGGCCAAAAACATTTTTAATGTTTATTATAATAGTTCAAAACCATTTTAAATTAAGTTTAAGTTTGTGATCCTTGTTAATATTATTTGAAATTATTCTCATACAGTAGTAACAACATTACAGTAAGCGGAAATCTCACCAGAAATGAAAAGGTAGTAGCTTCTTCATTACAGAGTGTTTTGAGTCCGAGTTGGGAAACTAGTTAACATCCTTGATCCAATTGTTTCAGAACCCCTAGAGACCGAAAATGATGGTGGTTCAAATTTGTATATATATATATATATATATATATATATATATATATATATATATATATATATATATATATATAGTTCTCTAGCTCCTAGACGAATGGCCCGATTTTGATGAAATTTGGTACAAAAATCTTTCGTCTAATTTGAAAGGTCAAGTTCGTTAAGCAGCAGAATCTGTCCACCGGAACATGGTTTTTGGTGAGAAATTCGCCCGAAAAAAATCGTTACGCTTACATCATATGCTTGTATGTACTCGTTGTATAGGATTCTTGGCCCAGCAAAACGAATGAAGCCATTTTTAATGCGATAGCTTTAACCGTTTTCGAGAAAACTGGAAAAATAGTTGCTGAATCAAGTTTTTGTTTGGGTACTTAGAATCATGGGATTCAGTTAAAATATTTTCTGCATGTTTGATATTCATATAAACAAAGATGTTTAAATTTTAGTTACGTTTGGAATTAAGGAATAATTAGAATAAAATATTTTATTAAGAGACATGAAGAGTTTTGGGAACTTCGTATATTTTCCTTAATATCTCGAAAACAGTTGGGAAATCATGATAAGTGGATAGAATCTGTTCGAAAGCTTACTAAATTTTCTGCAAAAAAGATTCTGAAGCATCTTTCGATTAGGCGATGTCAATCAGAGAAATAAGTACTTAAAACTTGAAATGTGTTTGTTTTGTTCTTTTGAACAGGTTTTTTGTTTGTTTTTTTAATTCCTTTTTAATACATTTTTTTTTGTTTAAAATTGAATTTGTCTGTTAAATTAGTATTATGATAAAAGAAAATATGAAACAGTAAGCATTGTGTTTCTAGAGCGAACCTTAACAAGGCCAGGGAGTCATTTTTCTATGTCAGGTAGAGGTATGTACCCTTACAACCGTGACCTATTTGGGGTCATAAATTATTTCATGAAAGGTCTAACCAAAATTATAACTGTTTCTATTTCACCCTTTCGAAATGACATTAGGGATAAGAACGGAACCGCGCTAAGATGATGCAGTTCCTGCGAGTCGGACTTTTTTTTTGTTTCCAAGGATACACTTAACAAAGAGATATGACTATGTATATGTTTCTTTATGCTACAATCAAATCATTCTGATTCCTGTTCTTCCTCATTATACTTACATTTAATTGTGAGTTCAATTTGTCAATTGATTCAAAATTCTTCCTTTTATTGTAGAACATTATTAATCCATTCATAATGGATAGTGCTGAAGTTGGATTTTTGGCAGTATTATCAAGTGTTTGGAGCATGATAACAGAATGTGCATGAACCTAAAAAAGTATGCTAATTAAAATTGAATATTATATCGACAACTGGAACTGATATGACAAAGACAATAACCAACTGGGTATAAGAGAATTTTTTAAATTGTTGTAAAACTATTCATTAATGAACTTTTATACCTTATTATTATTCGATGAATGAATATTTTATTGCTCTTAAAAAATAACAATTTTATAGCACCTCTCTAAATTAAGATTGATCATCAGAAGAAACAAATTTACATGTATCAAAAATAAAAAAGTCCAAGTAACTACTACAGCTACTTATTTTTCTACATAACATTTACTAAAAAAAACATCTTTCCCCAAAAAGAGAAATAATAATTGTAATAACAATAATGACTACATAAACTAAATTGTATTCTATATTCTACTGTTGGCATTAACCATGTTTCTATTAGGTACAATAGAAACAACGAAATAATATTATCTGTAATATCTTTGTCCAGATCAAGTAAGTTACATAGCCAGCATGAGCATTAACATACGTACTCGCCGTAACAGGCTCAATATCTTTTTTCGAATGAACATCGATTGAAAATACAATATTATATGGCTTTTCCGGTGCTAATGGTCTTGATGCAAATGCACCGATTAAAAAAAAAAAAAAAAAAAAAAAAAAAAAAAAAAAAAAAAAAAAAAAAAAAAAAAAAAAACTGTGCCTGTTAGATCTTCCAAAGAATACCTTTTCCCCCCAATGATCAGCTGATCAAATGCTAGACCTGATAAGATTTTCTGTCCTGGCTTTATGCCGAAAGGGTAATAGTTATTTTCTTTTTTCTTATCCCATTGTCAAAATGTGAAGATATCCTAAGTTTTTTCGTTTTAACCTTTTTATTTTTGACTTGATTTAAGTTTATCTTTCTCAATTCAGAAAAAAATGTTATTAGTACAGGCCTATTAATACTTTCTTTTCTTTGTCAAATTCTATAAATTGAGTCAATCTGAATGTTTGCAATGGTAAGCTCAAAGTGCTCTTGGAAAAAATTTAGGATTATCATAACAGAGACAAAGGGGTTTCTTCATTCATTTTATCAGGATAAGTTTTTTTGATGTTTTCATTTCTGTTTTCAGATTATTTTCTAATTTACTGGCCCCTTTTTTTGTATTTTATAATTCAATCCCGTACATTTTAACGTCCTCAAATTCCTTTGCATCTCCTGTTGGAAATCCATTGTAAGTAAAGCAACGACAGAACAAATATAAATAAATTAATGAAATTCTTGAAATCCAGCAAATTAATTTCCAAAATATAAATTTTTCATTTCTATGACATATCCCATTATCAGATAAAATTGAAAATAAACTAAATGAATATCTAATTTTTTTATTAGGAAATTAAATAAAACAATTGTGAAAAAATGAATAATTTACTACTAAGAGAGAAACAAATATTTGTTCCTTCTGAAAGCGTTTCCTGAATACATTTGCCTGTGGCAAGGTCATCGCCCAGATCTACATTCGAGGCATTAATGAACCAAGGGGTTGAAATGCCTTAAAATAAGGAAAAAAAAAATAGGCTAAATCTGTCATTATATATAGGAAAAAGTTCAAGATCTTAGAACACTAAAAGACAAAATAAATCAGATAATTTAGATGAGCTAAAGAATTGTTCAACCAAAGCTGAAACATTGGTGTGCATATATATTAGGGTGGCCCTTAGCTATAGGGAATATTTTTGAAAGTCAAAATGTTGCTGCTCTCACCCCCCCCCCCCCCAATTCTGTCCCAATCAACAAAAAAACTAGCTGTGCAAAAATTCAGGGCAATCGGACAACTGCTAGGCGACACACAAACGGTTTGAAATTGAGACATAGTATAATCAACGATTCCGTTAATATGGGATATACTGATCTCTATCTCAATAATTTTCTCAGAAACCTTATTGTAATCCTGCAGGAGTTTGATGCCTCTTTTTCCAATGCAATTTACAAGAAGTATCTTCTCAAGTTTTTCAATTCCAGTTTTGTAACCTAAATCTTCCTTACATTTTGAAGGGTGTTTGTCGAGGAAATCGGAGCAGATAGAAAATCTTGAGAAGAAGGCCAGATAGAAAATCTCTGGAAGGCCAGTTAGAAGAGGAACAGGCTGCATTCAGACCCCAATGCCAGACCCAAGATCACATTTTCTTGCTCAGGACAATTATCGAGAAGTCATGGGACAGAGGGAAGAGTATATACCTCGCATTCCTAGACATTAAAGCAGCATTTGATTCAGCTCCTAGAGAGGAATTATGGGCAGCCTTAGCTGCTAAAAAGGTTCTCACTAAAGGACTAATAAGCGCTATAAAATCGACCTATCATGACCCTAAAGGTATAATTAGATTAAATGGAATTGAATCCAGGCCCTTCGCCATGAATAAAGGAGTTAAACAAGGAGATAGCCTTAGCCCCCTCCTTTTCATCATATTCATGGACGAAATCTTAAAAATTTGCAAACGTAGGACAACACGCACAGTAATAGGAAAGTGGAATATGAGGACAATTCTAGCAGAAGCATTGGTCTTTGCAGATGATATTGTTCTCTTAGCTGATTCCAATGAAAATTTGCAGCAAGCAGTTTCCGAGTGGGAAGCGGAACTGGAAAGGAAGGACTTGGTAATAAATACAAGGAAAAGCAAGGTGATGCACATTGGTCATGAAGAGGAGGAAATTGTAGTTCGCTGCAAGGGGGAGGTATTGGAAACAGCAGAGGAATATACATACCTCAGAACTGTGATCAACAGAAATGGGAAAATGGACCCGGACCTCTCCAACAGGATAAAAAAAGCAAATAATGTTTATTACCAGCTCTGTAACACTGTGGTAGGGAAGAGAGAGATGGAAAACAGCGCCAAACTACACATTTTTAAGGCCATCTATCTCCCTACACTTCTATATGGAAGTGAAAGCTGGGTGCCACTGAAGAAACACTGGAGTGGGCTACAGGCGCAGAAATGAAATATCTCCGTAGAGTGGCAGGTCTGACAAGGAGAGACCAAGTCAGGAACGATAGGATACGGAGTGATGTAGGAGTAACTTCCTTGAAGGAAACAGTGGAGAAGAGACAGCTAAGGTGGTTTGGGCATTTATGCAGGATGAGCGAAGACCGAGATCCGCGAAAGTTCTTTGAGGCTCGGCCTACTGGACGTCGTCCACGAGGAAGGCCGAGATTACTTTGGATGGACCACATTTCCAGGCTTGGACAGGAAAAGGGAAAGAGTCTCCTAGCCTCATGCGCCGACGATACAGCAGTTCTTTCTTCCCATCCCAATCCGAACGTTGCTTCAAATAATCTCCAGAACCACTTAAATGAAATAGAAAAATGGTCCAAAATTTGGAGGATCAAAGTGAATGAAAGCAAAAGCCAGTTCATAACATTCACACTCCGTCGCCAATCCTTTCCCCCAGTATCCTTTAATAACCAACTCCTTGTTCCCTTCAACACAGTCCGTTACCTTGGCTTTCATTTAGACTCTAGACTGACTTGGAAAGACCACATCAAACTGAAAAGACAAGAACTCAACAGACGCTTTGGGCAGCTTTATAGATTACTGAATAAAAACACATATAAAACCCATTTGGACATACGGAATAGAACTATGGGGAACTGCAAAACCATCGAACATCAGACGCTTCCAAACCTTCCAGTCTAAAGTCCTCCGAACTATTGTCAATGCTCCTTTTTACATAACCAATAAGAATCTCCATAAAGACCTCAACATTCCTCTAATAAAATACCTTATCCCCATCCAATTTGCAAATTTTCATCACAAATTATCCCTAAACCCTAATCCTGCTGTCCAGTCACTGTCCACTCCCAACCATCCCTATTCCCCACCACGACGGTTGAACAGGATGTGGCCCCGCGATCTGCTTTAAGCAATACAAGGGAGAAGAGTGACTGCAGTTCTCTCGTCCCTTTTCCAGCTCCAGTGCTTCGTACTGCTGCTGGTTGAGGAATCGGGTACGGCTGTCCCTAGTCATCTCGCTTACCCGAGGAGACAAGGGGGCAGCTGGTGCATACGCTAGTGATTTTTATATGTTTATGTAAGCAAATTACAAAATGTTTTTTTTTACAGAATGTAATTTCATTAAATTAATAAATAAATATTCATATTAGTGCGTGAAATATAAAATTGTTTTTTGAAATGTTTTCACTAATTAAGAATCATTTTAATAATTATTACATTGTATTATTAATGAAGTTTTATTATATCCGTAGTAAACGTGTGTAAATATTCGTTAAATTTTGTTGCTCAGAAAAAGGTACTTATTTTTAGTAAAAATTTTATTATTTCTCACTGTATGTGAAACTGTATAAAGCTGTGACTTATGTAAATATAAAATATCGTTATAAGTTTGTGTCTTTGTATGTATATGTTAATACTAATATAGGACTAAAATAATTATATAAGGCCAACTCCTTGCAATGGGGAAACCTTGTATGCAATAAATAAATAAAATAGATAAATACAATTTTTTATCTTTGTAATGGAAGTGTTTTGCAATATTAATCTTGAAAATAATGTAGGATCTAACCACAGGAAGAATATCAATGTTCAATTTATCAAACTATTTGAAAGGAATGAATGAAACGTACTAAAAAATCAGTAAAATAATGAATCTTTACAGATAAAACATTACTTAAATTAAAAAAGAAATAACACGATAAATATGTAAAAGAAATTTACCCACATTACCAATGTGTTGAATAAAATATTTTAGGATTAATAGAGACATTTTTCCATCAATCATCAACTTTACACATTTTTTCAATATCAAACAACACACACTTTTGGGTTGTAAACCTGAAAAGAAATGAATAATTAGCTATTAAAATCATAAAAGCAAAAATTTGAAAACTAACAAGTCAGCATTAATAGCCCAAGTGTTGATAAGCCGTTAAACACCCCCCCCCCAAAAAAAAACAACAAAAAAAAACAACTTAAAAAAAAATAAACTAACAAGCCTTCCTATCAGTTTTTGGGTATTCTGTGAGCCATGTTGTTTCTCTGTTTAAATAAACAAAACTTCGTCTAGGTTACATGATAAGGATCAAAAGGTTTGTAGCAAGAGTGCATAATGTTTTAAAAATGTTGACCGTTTAGGATTATATTCTCAAATATTGTAAGCTCATTTTTAGAAAAGGAAATGATTTTCTTTACAGAGGTGGCATGGCTTATTTATTTTTTTGAGCTGCTCATTGCATTGTATCAAAATCTCATTCCTTAGGGGTAGATTCGTTGGAATAAACATTTAATGTTCAAGGAGCAGGTTGTCTAATTTAATTTAATAAAATTGTAATTAATGAATTCGTTTTTTAAAACATGATAATCTCTTTTAGATGAAGATAATTGCTTTTGGTGAATATTGCTGTGTATAATTTTAATGTCCTTTTTATTTCAATAAAATTGTTTTATGGGTGTATTATGAACATTGCTATACATCTATCCACATCCAAACTATATTTTTCGTATTTTCCACGAGATTTATTAGAATTTGAAAATACAGACTTCCTTCAGTTTTTAGGATAAATATGAATAACAATAATGAATATATATTAGCTCAGAGAGAGAGAGAGATATTTGCTAGAATTGTTGCTCTTACAATCAATGGACATAAGGCCGGAACAAAATTCCACATACATCATAAGATCTTCTTCAGTAACTTCATGACTGAAATCTCTCAAAATAGGTTTGCTCGAAAGGTGTTTTCCAAAATGCTCAAGAAGTTCTCCAAAGGCTCTAGCTGCCTGAAATAAATATGGTATACCAGAAACTAAATTGTATGATTAATATTACCTAATAAAAAGGCAGATTTCTTTTTTTTAATACATTGGGAATTATACAGGGTTTATCGCAAGTAGATGGCACTACTCTAGTGGATGAAAATAGACCAAAAATGTAATCAAATGCTGCTAACCGGACGTTTCTATCTGTTTTCATTCCAGACGTATGCCGTTATAAATGTTAGTACACATTTTTCAAAGTTCCATTACTATTTTGAAATCTGCATTAACTTTTCTTTAACTCTAATGTACTTTCAATGTTCAAAAGTGTCTTCTTCAAACAGAAATAACAGTTCAAAAAGTTGATATTAATAAAAAAGTCTAGTTAACGACTAATATTCAAATACTCTTCCAAAAAAAATCCTGCAAGCCACCAAATCTCAAAACTTGAAACATTTAATTACCTGTCGAACGGTATTAAAGAAAAGTCAGAACTGAAACAACTAAGAAATTAAACTAATATAATGTTTATTTTTGTGATATTTTCATAAATAAAAGAAAAATATACCTAGTTGTTGAAATTGATATTTAATGTTTGAAGTAAGTCTTACTTTGAAGTTGAATAAAAAACAAACAAAAAAGAATTACTTCGAAAATTATAAAAGTTGCTGCAACTCTCACCCATGGGCGTATATAAGGGGGCGGCAGCCCCTCCCGAAATTTTTATTTGATGGTAAAAATGTTTCATAAAAACCTTAAAAATAAATTAAATAAGATCATATAGTTAAAAAAAAAAAAGTTTATTTTAGGCGTAATAGCGTTTTAGTTGCCTTAAACTATTCCAAGTTCTAAATTTTTCATATTCCATACCCCGGAAATGGTCTCAGCCCCCTCCGATATTATTTCCTATATTCACCTCCTCCTTGTAGAACACACTGAGTCATCTGGTCATGACCGCTGATACAGCTCTTTCAATCTCATCATGGTTAGCTTTCATTTCAACAAATGAATCTTGAATCATTGCAATCAGGTGGTTGATGTCCTAAATGGGTACTTCGTACACTTCCGACTTAAGTCTACCCCAAACATAAAAATCAAGCGACGTCAAATCAGGGCTTCGGCCAGCCAATGCACAGGGCCAAATCTCCCAATCCAACTCCCTGGACAATGTTGATATAGCCAGTTCGTTATAGCTTATCCATTTTGTGCTGCACATCCATCCATTTGACATGAACCATCCATTTGTTTTTCATCAAGTGGCATTGCTTCGAGAAGTGCCTTACTTATATCATTATGAAGAAGATCATAAAACGCATTTGAATTGAAACATCTAGGTAAAAAATCAGGCTTTGTTATTTGCTGCCGAAAGACACATTATCACGTATAATGAAGAAGTAACTCTAATAATTTTCGAAATAAATATTTTCCTAGTGTATTTAACCCGGGAGCGGTCGCGTGGGTCTGACAGACCCGGCCGACTCAGAATTGCTCTTCTGAGAATCGCTGGGGTGCCGGTATCACGCTGAAGTCCCGTGGACCTCTCCCACCAACCTTCCTGTACAAACAGAAACCTTTTTCAAATTTTTAGTTCTTGCTCGGCTGTCTACGTGTGGCGTTCTTTGTTGAGTTATCATCTCTGGGTCTACCAGACCCACGTCACCTTTCTTGTCACACTAAGTTTTTTTCTTTATTGTGTTCGAATTTAATAGTTCTTATTTTGTATTATGAATTTTAACTATTACTGAAGGAAATTATATAGTATATATATTGAATAGGAGGTCCCTAAAACAGGCCTTTGATTCCCAGGGGTCTGCCAGACCCTGGCGACTAGACTTATAACTTTTTCATGTGGTGGGGATAAATGCAATGGTCATATACACCTCTCAAAGAGATACAGTCCTGAAAAAGACTTATTTTCATGAAAGAGCAGACCACATAAAAAAATCATTCAACGGCTTCCCACACATTTGAAGGTTTCAGTAAATAAATTGTTTGAAATTTTGTTCCCGAAACAAGAAACAGATGCAAATATTGTCAGGAGGAGCCAAGAAAAGAAGAGATGTCATGATTGTTCGATTTCATTGGAAAGAAAAACTCATTCATAATAATACTAAATGATAGGCACAATATAAATTCATTATAATAGCAAGCAAGTGCATCATAAGATAACCGGGTCTTTGACCTACGCGACCGCTCCCGTTCAGCAGAAGGACCGAACTCTGCCGGGTTAACTTGAATGTAAGACTTACTGTAATCATTAAATATCAAGTAAAATTTACTTCTGAAAAGATCACAAAAATAAACATGATATTAGTTTTACTTATGAGTTGTTTTTCCCCTCTAAAGTACATTACGACATTGAAAGTTAATATCAGTTCTAAATATACCGTTGGAAAGGTAATTAAATTTGGGAGCTTTTGTAAGATTCGACGGCTTAGAGGATTCTTTTTGGAAGAGTAGTGATTCTTGAAAATTGTCACTAACTAGACTTTTTTATTAATACCAACTTTTTGAACTGTTATTTTAATTTGAAGAAGACACTTGCGAACAATAAAAGTAGTAAAATAGTAACCTAACTTCGAAAAATAATGTGTAAAAGCAGAGAAAATTGAAAGTTTCCAACAAAAAACACGGCTTTTATAAATAATCTTTACGAACGAAAACAAATAGAAATGTGTAGTTAACAGAATTTAACTACATTTCCCGTCTAGTTTCACCGCCTTGAGTGTTGTCATCTACTTGGGATACACCCCGTATAAAAAATTTTTATAGAGGATTTGAAAGAAATTTAGAAAATAATTTTCTTAATTTAATTAATCATTTATTATATTGTTTCTATATGCTACTATTTAGTTTAAGTTATAAAGAATATATTAAAGATCTATTTAAAGAATTATGATTGAACCAAATCTTCTTTAATCCATAACGGGTGAAAATCGCTTTCGATGCGGGATGCTCACAAACAGATAAATGAAAAAAAATCACAACGGTTTATGAGTCACTTAAAAAATGTCTTCTTTTAATAATTCAAATAACACAGGCTCTTTAATCTTCAATAAATCCCAGAGTGTAAATAAAAAATACATTCCTATGCAAAATAAATTGTTAACCATTCTACTGAATACTGGCAGTGGTTTTAATTTTAATTCACGAGTGCAAAATAGAAGTGCTTAGCCAAAGAGGTTGAAAAAGTGCGTGATGGAGAGAGAATGAAAAGTTCAAATTTCGGGACTTGGTGTCAACAGTTAAATATGAGTCAGGGTATGGGGCTGTAAGGCGGCATAAATGAGTGAGGCAACTAAAAGTCATAGAGAGGACTATGGAAAACAAGAAATATAATCATATTCTCAAAGAGTGCCTTCGAAACAGTCTCCAGAAACTGATTAAGAAGCAAATGTACTTCCTACCCAGGACAATGATCGGAAACAAACAGCGTGGAAATCTATGTGGTTGTCGTAAACTTCCCCAAAATGGATGGAATCTCCACCAAAAAGTCTGGGCCTGAACCCATTAGAGGAAAAAATAAGTGCAAGACAAGTCAGAAATTTAAATCAATTAAAAAGTGTGATTCAAGAAGAGTAGGAAGAAATTACTCCTAATACTATTCATAACTTAGTGCCATCAATGCCGACATGACATTAATCGATTATAAAACATACAGGTGGCCTTACCATACATTAATTTATCCTTTGTTTTGAAAAAACATAACATAATATTAATTATCAAATGTAAAAAGTTCATCAAGTTAATTATCTAATGTAAAAGCAAAATCTGTAAGTGGTCCAATATTTTTTATGCATAGAATATTGCATTTTATTGTTAAAATGAAAGAAGAGAAGAAGAAAAGCTTTATTCAATAAAGAAATAAATAAAGATTGCTGCCCATGTCTATTGGGTTCCTATACACACAGCCTGCTAATCATTCTTTCGAAAATTTATTGAATTGATTTTGGGAATGTCTGTTAATTTATTTTTGAGTGTGGAAGGAAAGAAAAGGAAATTTGGTAAGATTATATCTAAAAATGAATCTATAAGTAATTTTAGCGCGGTTCCTCCCTCCCCCATAGGGAGGAACCCCGCTTATAGGGTTGATACAATGAAACAATCCGGAAGTGCCGACTAGAAAATTTCGCGTTTCAGAACCCCTAGAGACCGAAAATAACGGTGGTTCAAATTTGTATATATATATATATATGTATATATTTATATATATATATATATATATATATATATATATATATATATATATATATATATATATATTTGTCTGTTCGCTCTCTAGATAGAAGACGAATGGTCTGATTTTGATGAAATTTGGTACAAAAATCCTTCGTCCAATTTGAAAGGTCAAGTTCGTTAACCAGCAAAATCCGCCTACTGGAAGATGGTGTTTGGGGCGAAATTCGCGCAAAAAAAATCGTAACGCTTACGTTTTTGAGTTCATAAGCTTCTAAGTACTCGTTTTATATGATTCCTGGGCTAGGAAAACGAATAAAACCATTTTCAAGGCGATAGCTTTAACCGTTTTCGAGAAAATTGGAAAAATACTTTTTGAATACCGTTTTTGGTTTGGGTACTTAGAATCATGGGATTCAGTTGAAACATTTTCTGCATGTTCTACTTTCATCAAAACTAATATGTTGAAATTTTGGTTACGTTTGGAGTTAAGGAAGGGTTAGAATAAAATATTTTATTAACAGACATAAAAAGTTTTAGTAACTTTGTTTACTTTCATTAATATCTCGAAAAAGGTTAGGAATCTTGGTAAACGGAAGGATACCATTAGAAAGCTTATTAAATGCTCTAAAAAAAAGGTCCTAATGAAAGTTTTGATTAGGCGATGTCAATCGGAGAAATAAGAGCTTAAAACTTTAAAGTAATTGATTTCGCTTATTCGAACTGTTCTTTTTGTCTGTTTTTTATTCCTTGTTATTTTTTAATTGCTTATTGTTGGATAATGTATTTGAAAATAAAACAGGTTAAGAAAAATAAGAAAAACAATTTAATGTTAGAGATATGGATTTCCAAGATATATAGCTTTTCAACTGCCTAGCGTCCTTCCTAGGGAGGGTTCTTTGTCTTTGATTTTGGTACTTAGAATTATGGGATACAGTTGAAACATTTTCTGCATGTTGGAGTTTCATCAACACTAATATGTTGAAATTTTTGTTACGTTTAGAGTAAAGGAAGGGTTAGAATAAAATATTTTATTAACAGACAAAAAAAGTTTTGGTAACTTTGTATTTCGTTAGTATCTCGAAAACCGTTGACAACCTTGTGAAGCGGAAGATTACCTTTGGAAGCTTACTAAATGCTCTACAAAAAAAAAGTCCGACTCGCAGGAACTGCAGCATCTTAGCGCGGTTCCGTTCATGTCCCTAGTGCCATTTGATAAGCTTAGAAAAAAAATAAACTTATTTTTTTTATATATCTTGTGAAAATTGTCAAAATCCTCTCGAACATCTCGAATAAAAGTGATATTAAGGCGTCAGGGACACCGACAGTAGCTAACTTTTACACAGAAGCGGAAATTACAGAATCTGGCTCTCATTCTAAAGCAAAGCTCTATAAATCAATACAAAATATGCCTAATAAAGCCTTTCTAGAGGATACAGAAGCATGGGCGTATATGAGGGGGGGGGCTGAGGGGACTGCAGCCCCTCCCGAAATTTTGAATTGATGATAAAAACTTCTCGTAAAACCCTTAAAAATAAATTAAATAAGATCACTTAGTTCATAAAACATATTTTATTTTACGTGTAATAGCGTTTTAGTTGCCTAAAACTATTCCAAGCTCTAAATATTTAGTATTCCATACCCTGGAAATGATCTCAGCCCCCCCCCGAAATTGTTTTTATATACGCCCATGTACAGAAGGATCAAGAAGAAGTAAACAAGATTGAGTAGAATACCCAGCCTAATATAGCCTATATAAAATAATATGTTGAATAAAACCTATCTAGTAAATACACAAGGACAAATAAAAGTCTTGACGAATAACAAATCAAGAAAAAAAACTTTATTTAACAAAATAAAACAAAGTTTAGTTGCCCAACTACAATAGAATAATATACCTAATTAAGTCTATGGAGTAGACACAAATGGACCAAAAACAAGTCTTGTGGAATATTGTTTTTTTTTTTCTAATTAAATACTTTTTATCAATATTTAGTATATAACCTTTGTTGAAAACTATTGATTGCTAATTGATGAATCGGTTTACAACTAAGTAGTCTTTATCAATATTTAGTATATAACCTTATGTTTGGATCTGAGTTTTTGGGGTGCTCTCCGCCTAGGCTTTGTATTTGTGTCGGCAGATACCTGGGGTATATTTACAGCTCTTGAGGATTAACTCTTAGCAGGTAAATTTCCTGCGGCCCCCTGGTTTCTACGGGCATTGAACTTTAGGAGGATTGGATTTAGGACTTAATATACGTAGTTAGACTAAATCATAGCAAGAAGTAATCCTCCGTCGTCGGTTCTTAATTATGTAGACTCGCTAATGTTATCCAATCTTAGATACATCGTATTTAAAATCCACAGCAAAAACACGACATTTCATCAGAATCCCCTGCTGAATAAAACTTATATAGAATAATATGCAAAATAAAGCCTATCTAGTGGATAAAAATAGAGGAAAAAAGCCGTTCGTGGTGGTAGAAAATCTTAAACGTATTTCGCTCAGAAATCTCCGAAATATTGTTACTAATTTTACGTATCCTGTTTTATAGCCAAATAGATTAATATTCTATAATCAATAAGAAAAACCTACTAACAATAAAAAACTATGGGTAACAGATGAAAATAGGGAATACCAAGAATAATTCTAAAGAACGAAATCAACACCAGTACTGTCACATCTAGATATTCATACGGCATCTTCGAATTCTAACAAACAAAATATTGATTCTAATTATACGTATCCTGTTTCATTGACAAATACATTTGACTACTATAAGCAATTAAAAACACTAGGGAATATGCCAAAGAACTCGGAGTAGGAGCCTCGACAGTTTCAAGACATTTGAAGGAAATCGACAAATCCAAAACTGACATTTCATACGGTATTTCTCCGATTGACATCGCCTAATAGAAACTTTCATTAGAACCTTTTTTGTAGAGCATTTAGTAAGCTTTCTAATGGTATTCTTCCGTTTCCCAAATTCTCAACCTTTTTCGAGATATTAAGGAAAGTATACAAAGTTACCAAAACCTTTTTATGCCTGTTAATAAAATATTTTATTCTAACCCTTCCTTAACTCCAAACGCAACCAAAATTTCAACATATTAGTTTTAATGAAAGTAGAACATGCAGTAAATGTTTCAACTGAATCCCTTGATTCTAAGTACCCAAACCAAAAACGGCATTCAAAAATTATTTTTTCAGTTTTCTCGAAAACGGTTAAAGCTATCGCCTTGAAAATGGTTCCATTCGTTTTCCTAGCCCAAGAAGCCTATAAAAAGAGTACTTACAAGCTTATGAACTCAAAAACGTAAGCGTTACGATTTTTTTTGCGCGAATTTCGCCCCAAACGCCATCTTCCAGTGGGCGGATTTTGCTGGTTAACGAACTTGACCTTTCAAATTGGACGACAGATTTTTGCACCAAATTTCATCAAAATCGGACCATCAGGGAAGCCAGAAATGAGCGAACAGACAAATATATATATATATATATATATATATACATATATATATATAAATAAATAAATATATACATATATATATATATACAAATTTGAACCACCGTTATTTTCGGTCTCTAGGGGTTCTGAAACGCGAAATTTTCCTGTCGGCACTTCCGGATTGTTTCATTGTATCAACCTTATAAGCGGGGTTCCTCCCTATGGGGGAGGGAGGAACCGCGCTAATAAAAAGCAATAAAAAACCAAGGGAAAGAGACAAAAATTACAAAAAGAACGACAAAAACCCGTTCACAAGAACAAAACAGACGTATTTGAAGTTTTAAGCATTTATTTCTCCGATTGACATAACCTAATCAAAAATAGTTTTAGAATCATTTTAGTAGAGAATTTAGTAAGCTTTCAAATAGTTTCAATCCACTTACCACGATTTCCCAACCGTGTTCGAGATATTAATGAAAGTATACGAAGTTTCCAAAACTTTTCATATCTGTTCATAAAATATTTTATTCTAACCCTTCCTTAACTCCAAACGTAACATAACTTTCAACATATTAGTTTTAATGAAAGTAGAACATGCAGATAATGTTTCAACTGGATCCCGTTATTCTAAGTACCCAAACCAAAAACGGTATTCAAAAACTATTTTTCCAATTTTCTCGACAACGGTTAAAGCTATCGCCTTGAAAATGGTTTCATTCGTTTTCCTAGCCCAAGAAGCCTATAAAAAGAGTACTTACAAGCTTATGAACTCAAAAACGTAAGCGTTACGATTTTTTTTGCGCGAATTTCGCCCCTAACGCCATCTTCCAGTGGGCGGATTTTGCTGGTTAACGAACTTGACCTTTCAAATTGGACGACAGATTTTTGTACCAAATTTCATCAAAATCGGACCATTCGTCTTCTATTTAGAGAGCGAACAGACAAATATATATATATATATATATATATATATATATATATATATATATATAAATAAATATATACATATATATATATATATATACAAATTTGAACCACCGTTATTTTCGGTTTCTAAGGGTTCTGAAACGCAAAATTTTCTAGTCGGCACTTCCGGATTGTTTCATTGTATCAACCTTATAAGCGGGGTTCCTCCCTATGGGGGAGGGAGGAACCGCGCTAAAAGGTTCTGAAGAAAGTTTTAATTAGGCGATGTCAATCGGAGAAAAAAGTGCTTAAAGCTTTAAATTAATTGATTTCGTTTATTCCAATGGTTCTTTTTGTCTGTTTTATTTCTTGTTATTTTTTAATTGCTTATAGTTGGATAATGTATTTGACAATAAAACTGGTTAAGTAAAATAACAAAAACAATTTATTGTTAGAAATATAGATTTCCAAGATTCCAAGACCTTGTCACTAGCGGGTCTGTTTCTAGTGTAGCGGACCCTTCCAGGTAAGATTGTAAATCATGACCTTTCAAGACTTTACTACTCACAGGAATGGCGTTAGTGACCTTAAGGGTTGACACGCCATCATAATAATTAATTTTAAAAAAAAGACTGGTGGAACCAAAATAATAACTGCTTCTATTTTAATCTTTCCAAATTAGACTAGGGATATGAACGGAACCGCGCTAAGATGATGCAGTCCTGCGAGACGGACTTTCTTTTTTTTAGGGTGAATTTGGATGGTTTTTTAATAACTTACAAGGTGAACAAAAAATAATCCTCGAAACAATGATTCGCAGCTGTTCAGCTCCCATAAATGTGATAGCTGAGAATCCCCAGGGAATCAATGAGAATTGATTCCGCGAGGCTAGCTAGCTTGTTTGTATCTTTTTTTTTTTTTTTTTTTTATTTATTTATTTATTTGAAATCTGTCCAAATTTAAAAGTACAATTATCAAGTCTGATGATACAGATATGCGACGAACAGATTGACAATAACAAAAAAAGTAAAAATAAAATAAATCAATAAGCAATTTGAAAGCAGCCAACCATTGTTGGCACTTCCAGAGCTGTGCAAGTAAATATTATAATGATCCCAAAACGATCAGATATGTAAATTATCTCGGGGCCACTGTCTCTTGAGCCGCCTGGGAGGATTGTCTGGATGGGATTGGGAAGATAAGGATAGACCTTCGGGATTAGGATGGTGAGACAATTTGGAGTGGAACGTTTGGAAACGGGTTTTAGCAAGGTCAAGGACAAATGGGATGTTAAGGTCATTGTGTAGGGTTTTGTTGGAAACATAGAAAGGAGCAGCTTGTATCTAGTCCCCGTGTTTCAAGGAAGTCACTAGTTGCTTTTGGTATCGTCCCTCTTGTGCCGAAGCACAGGCCTTGTACAGTATAATGCCTTGTTCCATAGGCTTCTTCAAACTTCTCCTGGTATGTCTTGATGCATTTAGTGTATATAGCCTTCTTCTCTCTGTCAATTGCCTCTGCCTGCAAGGGATCGATAGTCTCATATCTGATTGTCGGATCACTTATATATGCTGATTTTCTTTCTGCCTGAAATGCTATGATGTCTGCATACCTCGAAGAGCCATCTTCATCCACGCCATAGACTTCTTCGTGGCATTGGAAGCCTTTTTCTTGAAGGAGAGCAATAAGCCTATGTTTGAGGTTATGGTACCGCCTAGTGACAAGAAGCATACTGTTTGGACAGTTTCCAAGCACGTGTGCTGATGTTTCGTTCTCTCTGCCGCACTTGCGACAGAGGGGTCCAACATTTGATGCTCCCATAACGCTAGGAACGCCTCTCAATGGCGCATAATTGACGTTCAGTTTTAGGGCATTTGTCCATTCAGAGCCAGACAGACTTTCTTTTTCATAGATAAACTTGTTGGCTTTGGGACAATCTTTGAAATGTATCACCCCTACACCTTGCCATTTGGAATGATCCCATTCTTCAAAGCACTTTTCCCGTAGCTTACGTCTGATCATTTTAATATTGTGTTCCTCAGCAAGTTCGGCAACATCAACATTCAGTCTGCTGGCGCATTCAGATGACTCCTTCTTGTAGTCAAATATTGGCTGGAACTGTTCATCCGACACTTGATTTAGCTTCTGGGCCATTGACCAGTGTTGAAGCGGTGATTCCCAAAGACAGCGCAATAGTCCCAGGCCTCGGTAACGTCTTGGTGCATAGAACATTGCAGTGCAACTGTTGGCTGGTAAACCTAGCATCGCTTTAACACTCCGCCTTATTATGATATCAACTCCTTCCAAAAAGGTCGGGTTCAATTTTGCTAAAGGAGCTGTTTGGAGTGGATAAATTAGCGACGGGAAAAGGTACTGATTTATGATATTGAGCTTTTGATCGGGTCTTAGCAGGCTAGTTGTGGTTAACTTTGTCATGTTTTCATTGACATGTCGCAATGCATTCTCGTTAATCACCATCTCATTGGAAAAATCGCATCCAAGATATTTAATTTTATCATTTTCCTCTATAGAATTGATTTCTCCACCGATATATATATATATATATATATATATATATATATATATATATATATATATATATATATACAAATTTGAACCACCGTCATTTTCGGTCTCTAGGGGTTCTGAAACGCAAAATTTTCTAGTCGGCACTTCCGGATTGTTTCATGAGATCAACCTTATAAGCAGGGTTCCTCCCTATGAAGGGAGGGAGGAACCGCGCTAACACCCTGCGTTCGGCTGTAGAACAGCAAACTCTCGGGGACTCGGGGAAGAGCTCTTCTCCAAACCCTTTCCTGCATTCCATCAAAAGTCATTGCTCCTTCATCCCCTACTTACTGGCCAACTTCCCGATATTATCGACTTCTTTATAACTTACGGTATCTCCCAAATTCCTTGCGATGTCTAAACATTAGATGACTTATCCTCTAACCACAGCCCTGTTATACTTTCTCTCAATTCTAATGTTGACCTTTATTCTATCCCTTCCTATCCGTTCCTGGACCAGTTGACTGGAAATCCTTTCAAGAACCCCTAGAAGAAACCCTAAACCTCAATATTCCTCTAAAAACAAATACTGAAATAGACGACGCTGTACAGAACTTCACACTTGCAATTCAACAAAGCTTACATAGGGCCACTCTCTACAAAACACCTCGACGACCAAAAACCAATGATTACTTGCCTACAAACATACACAACTTACTGAATGAGAAAAGAAGAGCAAGAAGGATATGACAAAACACGAGGTATCCCACAGAAACTAACTCGACTAAATCAACTTACAAGGGAATTAAAAAATGAACTCAGAAAACACAGAAACGACTATTTGAATCTTACACTAAAGAACTTACTATATCTGGCAAAACACTTTGGCAAGCTACGAGAAACATTCTGTCCTATAAATCTTCCCGTCATCCCCTTCGCCGAGAAGATGGTTCCTGGGCCAAAACTGACGAAGAAATATCCCATACCTTTGGCCTACACCTCACCCAAGTCTTTACTCCTCATCCTAATATTAATGATCCTGACCATACACTCCTTGTGTGTAGTCAACAGGACACTCCTCTTCAACTATCACTCCCACCAAAAGCCTTCAATCCCAAAGAAATCCTGTTTGCAATCCAACATCTTCCTCCAAAAAAAGCCCCTGGATATGACCTCATCACTTCCAAAATTCTTAATAAACTCCCGAAAAAAAGCCATCCTCTTCCTAACTTACATATATAATGCTGTAATCAGAACGACATATTTCCCCATCCTCGGGAAATTTTCAGTTATCCGGATGATCCCCAAGCCTGGTAAGCCTATTCATCAACCTTCGTCCTATATCACTCCTTCCAATAATGGGTAAAATCCTCGAAAAACTCCTCAACGCCTTTATCCACTCCTGGACCCCATTATCCCATCTTCCCAGTTTGGTTTTCGCCACTCCCACTCCACTATTCACCAATGCCACCGTATAGTCGACAGCATATCCTCATCCTTTGAGAATAAGCAGTATTGCTCTGGGGTTTTCCTTGACGTAGCTCAGACTTTCGATCGAGTGTGGCACCAGGGCTTGCTGTTTAAACTCGAAGAAACCCTACCTTCAACATATTATCTACTAATAAAATCCTACCTCTCTGACCGTTTTTTTTCCAGACATCCTATGGAACCTCATTATCTCCAATCTTCCTCCAACGTGCCGGTGCCCCACAAGGTGGAATTCTCAGTCCCGTATTGTTCCTGGCTTATAAGGCTGATATCCCTTCCCATCCCCAAACATCCATCCACATGTTTGCTGACGACACCGCTATTCTCACTGTTAACCAAAACCCAATTCTTGCCTCCAATTCCCTTCAAGAACACCTGTGTCTACTTCAACCATGGCTAACTAAATGGAAAATCAAAGTAAATGCAGAAAAATCTAGCCATGCAACATTTATACTTCGAAAATCAAGCTGCCCACCAATAACCCTCCAAAACATTCAAATTTCACAGAAATCTCAAGTACGGTACATAGGACTGATACCAGACAAACGTTTAACTTGGAAGCCACACATAACTCAGAAAAGACAGGAAGTAAACAGACGTTTTAGACTTTTATCACGCTTACTGGACAAACGTTCGAAACTTTCATTGACTAACAAACGACATATATACAATACCATACTCCGACCAATATGGACTTATGGACTAGAACTATGGGGTTCCACTAAACCTTCCAATTCCTAAAGAATACAAACAATGCAATCCAAAATCCTTCGAAAAATATCCAATGTTCCTTACTATGTCTCGAACCTAACCCTGCATAATGATTTCAATATCCCCTTTATCCAATCCCTGGCCAAATCAGTCTATCAGAAGTTTCATTCTAATCTCCCTGGCCATCCAAATCCTTTGATAAACTCTCTAACCTCCTTCCATAATCTACCAAATCCTCAAAGAATTCTGAAGCGGCGGTGGCCTAGAGACAACTTGTTATAACATTGTACGTATTCCCACATCATGCCTCACAAAGTTACTGTTCCATAATCAGCAAAATTACTGGTTATGGCAAAATCTTCCCCAAACGTGCTGGTGTCCCACAAGGTGGAATTCTCAGTCTGGCCTCTCAAGTATACAGTTATGCTAGTGCTTCTGCCTTGAAAATGCTTGAGAGCATACATAATGCCGGCATTAGGCTAGCTTTGGGAGCTTTTCGTTCATCACCCGTAGAGAGTATGCATATAGAAAGTGGTGAACCTCCTTTCAGTACGAAGAATGAGTTTGTCTTTATCTTATTATGTAGCAATAAAAGGCCTCAAAGATCATCTTGTCAGGCAAAACATACTCATTAATAATAAGAATCAGGTAAACAACCTCAAACCTTCGAATACGTTTAAAAATAGGGTGGAGAAATACTCCAAGAAAATATATTGCTCCCCATATTTATAACATTGAATCAGTAAAACCACCCCCTTGGTGGACTCCAAATTTTTCGAGCAATATTGCAATAGCACAGCATAAGAAAGACTCTACACCTGATTTTGTGTACAAACCTTTGTATTCAGAAGAAATCAAGAAATATTCAAATCATTTTAAGTTGTCTACTGATGCTTCCAAAAAAGAGCATGTAGGGTGTGCTGTCGTGTCTTCTACACTTGTCAAACGATTCAAGCTGCATGAATCAAATTCGGTATTCTCAGGTGAACTATATGCCATCTTACAAGCCATGAATTTTGTGAAAGAATCCAAACAAACCAAGAATGTGATCATAACGGACTCGTTGAGTTCAATAAAAGCAATTTTGGGAGGCGAATCAACAAATGGATATCTCCAAGGCATTCAAGAACTGTGCTTTCATTGCAGGTTGAATGAAATAACATTTATGTGGGTACAATCCCATTGCGGTATCATACTCAACGAACAGGCTGACCGAGAAGCTAATTTCGCCCGAACAGAGAATGATGTAGTAAATGAAACCATTAAAGAAGACTTACAAAAACACTTAAAATATATCGCACGACAAAAATGGGACGAGGCATGGTTTGGAACTCAACGCACTCACATCATTAAAATTAAAAAGAACACTGACAATTCGAGATTCTCGAAGAGAAGAAACCGTTTTGACAAGACTACGAATAGGACACACAGCATTGACCCACACCTACCTCCTAAACGACCTCCATCACCCAACATGCAACACATGCGATACAAAACTCACAGTCCAACATATACTTACAAACTGCCGCAAATACGACCAAATAAGACAAAAACTAGGAATATCTAACACATTACTGGACGTTTTAGGAGATGACCAACAAACAATTAAAATTGCTCACTTTCCTCAGACGAACCAACATTTACAACACATATAAAATACCGAACTGCCAAAGACCCATTAGCAGAGTTGGGCAAACGTTAGCGCGCGCTAACAGCTGATACCTCTCCGCTAATTTAGCGAAACTGTAGAAAGCCAGCGCTAATCTATTTATGAAATATCGTAATTGCTAATAGCTTAAGCTATAGTTACAACATTTTGTCATCTCAATGTTCACTTCCGGTCTGCTCTGAGCAACCTCTATCCTGTTCCACTTCCGCTTCAATCTACAGGATTTCCGATCACATGAATGTCAATTCCGGTTACTTCCGGTCGACTCATGCCTATCACTGGGTAACTCCTGTTCGATCTGGCTCACTCTGACACTCCTTAATCTAGGTTACTTCCGGGCCTATATTCATCCCTGGGTCGTTTCCGGAAGTACCCCAGGGCCTTCCAGGCACTCATGATAGACCGGAGGTGAACAGGCAGTGACCCGGAAGTAATTGTAAGCAACCGGAAGTGGTCCGAAGTTGTCCAGATTCATCCGGAAACTGTCCAGGAGTAATTTTGGTGACCCGGAAGCCATTATGAGAACTCGGAAGTGAAACCGGAAGTGGGCCGAAGTTGTCCAGATTCATCCGGGAACTGTCCAGGAGTAATTTTGGAGACCCGGAAGCCATTTTGAGAACCCGGAAGTGAAACCGGAAGTGGCCAAAAGTTGTCCAGATTCATCCGAAAACTGCCCAGGAGTAATTTTGGAGACCCGGAAGCCATTTCGAGAACCCGGAAGTGAAACCGGAAGTGGCCAAAAGTTGTCCAGATTCATCCGGAAACGACCCAGGGATGAATATAGGCCCGGAAGTAACCTAGATTAAGGAGTGTCAGAGTGTGCCATTGTCTGTGAGTGACCGGAAGTAAGCCAGATCGAACAGGAGTTGCCCAGTGATAGGCATGAGTCGACCGGAAGTAACCGAAATTGACATTGATGTGATCGTAAATCCTGTAGATTGAAGCGGAAGTGGAACAGGAGTGAGGTTGCTCAGAGCAGACCGGAAGACAAAATGTTGTAACTATAGCTTAAGCTATTAGCAATTACGATATTTCATAAATAGATTAGCGGTTAGCGCACTGCCGCCGCTAACCGCTAATTATTAGCGCTAGCTTTCTACAGTTTCGCTAAATTAGCGGAGAGGTATCAGCTTTTAGCGCGCGCTAACGTTTGCCCAACTCTGCCCATTAGGGTAGAGGCAGAATAATTTAAAAAAAATAATAATTACTGGAAATATGTATAGCATATTGTTGTAATTATCAATAAAGGTTTTTAAAAAAAGAAAAAAAAGTATTACGAAAGCTAAGAATAAAGGCTGGAATTCGAACACAGTTATTCTGATTCAGGCTTACCTTAACCGAATTATAGGCCTCATATAAAGGCCTAGAAAGTTAACTCCCATGAATAGCATAATCATACAGTGATTTAACAAAAAATGAATATGAGTGTTTTAAAATAATAGGTACTTACAATGCAGCTGAGTGATAAAGAAGCACTTTTTTTAAAAATCGAATACAATACTTTCGTAAAACCAAAAAATCTGTATTTCAACCTGAAACAACCGTGTAATATTTAATCAAACAATTTTTACATCTAGGGCAAAACAAAAATAAAATATAATTTATAATAAGTTACCAAAATATACCAACACATGAACAGAAGAGAGAAAATCCTGGCATACTAGTGATAAATATCCTACTCCTATTTATGCTTATATATATATATATATATATATATATATATATATATGTATATATATATGTATATAATTTTTTTATTGATTGCAATCAATGAAACATGTATAAATATAGCAAACATTTTATAATAAAAACACAAAGAAATTATTTGAGAGAAGCTCGTTGACCGTTGGTGATGCGAAGGTAGAAATCATCAGGGTTCGGTCGTTGTTTCTTAATAAAACTACATTTTACAAGTGGAAATGGGTTTTATTGCTTGCCGACGTTTTGGCTTGAAATTCAAGCCTTTGTCAGGGCTGTAAAACAAGAAGGACAGGGTTAATACTAATTTATAAATATACAAAAAACAGAAAAACATTATACAGTAAGTATGTGCTATAGCCAGAGCTTACATTAGAGAGATCAATACTGGTTTAGACCTAGATGGGTAACATGATTACACATATAAAATTAACAAAAACATTATGAAAATAGGCTTACTGATGAGAAGACGAAGAACTATTCCTCATGGATACGTCTGACTGTCGTTTATCCAAGTAAGTTTGGGGAAAGGAAGAGGTGGGGGAGGAGGGGTTTTTGACCACCCATTAAGTTAAGGGTGGGGGTAGAGGTTCAAAGGAGATAAGGCGATATCATAAAACTGTGGCAATAATGGAAGAGAGGCCGGTATGAAGTGTTTTTATTGCAGGCGGTATAGAGTTTTAGCAAGATGTTTTTAATAAATGGGAAATGTTGGAGTAGGTGGAGGAGATTACTTCTGTATCAATTTAGTCATTTACTGGGTTCCTTTCGAGGTGGATAAATATTGATTAGGAGAGGAGGCGTTAATGAGAGTTGGATTCAATGAGTGATGGCAAGTCTCGATAAAGCGGTCTTTATGTCTTTCTTCCTAACGCTATTTTTGTGTGTATTGATGGGGTTTTTGTCTGTCCAATGTAGGTTCTATTGCAGTTTGGTGTGACACCGACTGGCGGCCCCCTCTACCGGCCACCCCCCCCCCCTCCCGGCTCTCAGCCCACACTCTGGTAGCCAGTCCCCACCCTGACTGACTTCCCCCTCCACAGTCCGCCTATGGGCATAAGACTGGATACTCCGGGAGGGTCAGTCATTGAGGGGCCCTGCCCTCGCATTTCGAGATCAGGGGCCAACGGAACAAGCTGCCCACCAAGATTAACTACTTAGGAGTGCACATACAACGGCATCTGTCAGTGACGGCCCATGTCAACAGCCGCCTGAAGGAAGGCCCTGGACTATGGTCTTTCAGACCACCGCCCACTACTGTGAGAGATGGAAGGGGACCCGCCAACAGCGCTGCCTACGAAGTACCTACTTCACAAGGCAGACTGGAAAGCATACCAAGAGGACATCCTCTCCAACCTGCCTCCAATTGGGACGTATGGAGCTGCTGCCGACCTCGACGAAGCCGTCACAAGCTTCACCGAAGTCATCCAGTCCGCTGGCGACAGAAGGATTTCTAAGTTTGTTCCGAAGTCCATCCACCAGCGACGCCCACCTGGCCACATCACCAGGCTGATCGGGATGCGTAACAACCTCAAGAACATCTGGGCGCGGACGTAGGACGGCACCCTGAGGGCCCCTATCAATGCTATGACCCGGAAAATTGCGCAGCTGTCTGCGCAATGGAAAACGGCCCTTTGGCACGAGCAGCTCTGGCGGACCCACGAGGACACCAGGCAGTTCTGGCGGTTCCTTCGAGCGGGGGGGGGGGGGGGACGGCCACCAAGCGACAAGACATCCTCCTCTCCGACGGCAGTCACCGGCTGAGCAAGCTGAAGCCCTTGCCGATTACTACGAGGAGAACGACCGCCGGAGGACCGAGAAGTCACTGAGGCTCGACGGTGACCCCCATACCTCCCCAGGAACCCGTTGCACTTCACCTATAGGCAACTGGAATCGGCGCTGAGGCGAACAAAGGGAAACAAATCCTCCGGATTGGACGGTGTACTCTACGTGATGCTGAAGATTCTCCCTAGGAAAGCTAAGACCTATCTACTGAACATCTTTAACGCAGCATACCGCACTAGACATTTCCCCGAGGCATGGAAGCACGCCGTGTTGGTCCCTCTTCGCTCAACAAGAACAGAGCGACGGCTTCTATCTCCCTGGACTGCACACAGGCGTTCGACTGCGTATCCCACCAGCTGCTTCTGCATCAGCTGCGGTGCTACGGATTCCCGGCACAACTCTTCAAGATTCTTGAGAGCTACTTGTCAGGAAGAACGTTCTCCGTCAGGATTGGTGGTGATGTATCCAGCAGTCGACCGTCTACGAGTCCCCTAGGGATCGGTGTTGGGTCCAGTTGTGTTCACCATATACACCGCCCACATCGTGAGGATGCAGTTCCCTCATGTCGCCTTAGCTGCCTACGCTGAAGACATTGGCGTCTACTCCTACAGCTTCAACGCCGGAGTAGCCCTTAAGAGGGCTAGGTCCGCCTGCGAAACCATCGTAGACGCACTTGGAGAAGCAGGAATAGACGTCAATCCGTCTAAGACGGATGCCGTGGTATGCTCCTTCCAGGCGAACAAGGGAGGCAAACCCCGAGGGGCCCTGCCCTCGCATTTCGAGGTCAGGGGCCAGCGGAACAAGCTGTCCACCAAGATCAACTACATGGGAGTGCACATTCACCGCCATCTGTCAGTGACGGCCCATGTCAACAGCCGCCTGAAGAAAGCCCGCCAGAAGACGTTCCGCCTGAATCATCTCTTGCGATCGTCCCAGCTGTCGCCTCGGCTGAAGCTGCAGATCTACAAGGCGATCATCAGGCCGACTCTTCTGCATGGGGCGCCCGCCCTGAGGTACATATACCCTCACACGCTCAGGCGGCTTCAGTGTTTCCAGAACGGGGTCCTGCTTCGGGTCGTGCAGCACACTACCCTCCGAAGGAAGAAGCCATCCCTCCTCCACGATGAGCTGATGCTGCCCTCAGTTGAAGACTTTATACGGAGGCGTCATATTAAGTTCTATGACAGTCTCCGGTACTGTGTGAACCCCCTCTCCAGGGACTTGACACCACCTCCTTGACCTCAGAGGTGGCAGGGCAGCACCAGACGAATCCTGGATCACTGCGAAGACGCAGCTTAGAGGCAGCTGTATGTAAATATTGTACATACTAGTTTTAAGTTATATTTAAGTTCCATCCTTGTATAGTCCCTCCCTATACACCTTTGTGTCCCCCTAGATTTAGTATTTTAGACTAAGTAGGCTTAAGTCTCCCGATTGTAAATACATCCCCCTTCTAGTACGTAAGCGTAGAATAAGGGCCTGGAGCTCTCTATGCACATGAAATAAATTTGGGAGGGCGGGGGAACCAGCGCGATTGAGAGAATCCTGTCCGGAGCTAGACGAGGATCTCGGCAGAACCACGGCGGACCATCAGGTAAGATGGCTGTCTGGGGGTGAGCCTAAAGGGAATTGCCCAGACAATGCCATTCTAAGAAATAAGCGGCGTCCAAAGGGTGTTAGCCGGGTAGTGCCTCGCCCGTCCCAACCTCAGACGCGGACATTGACAGTAGTTTTTCAAGCTGTGCCGTGCCCACGTATAAAGACCGCGAAAGTGATAATCGTGTGCACAATTCACAAATTAGTGTGTCCGTCCCAGAGACTGTTCGTGCCTTAACGCACGACCGCAATTCATTTGTATCAGAAGTAAGATTTGTTGTTATTTGAATGATTATACATATATTCTCCCACTATAGTGAGTTATTTTTATCAATATAAAATTATTATTTTGCCCATTATATATATTAGATAAATTTTCTATTACACTTTGAACCCACCCTGAGATAGAGTCAACAATCAGTGTTCTAAATATAATTCTAACTTGTCTACACAACACGTTAGAGTATCGCATCAGATTACTGCTTTCCCGCCTAAACGTCCTTTCGTCTTTATTATTAAAAATCTAATTATTAATATATCTTAACAATATATATGTGTATTTGTCTGTTCGCTCTGTAGCTGCCTCAAAAATGGACCGATTTTGCTGAAATTGGTACGAAAATCCTTCATCTAATTCGAAACATCAAGTTCATTAACCAACAAAATCCGTTCACTGGGACATGGTTTTTGGGGCGAATATTTTGTATTAATATGCTTGCAATAATATAATAATAAGTGCTTAAAACTTCGAAAGTGTTAGTTTCGTTACTTTGAACAGTTCTTTGTGTTTGATTTCCTCTTTTATTTATTGCCAGTTGTTTTATTAATTGATTTTCGCAGTAATATTAATTTGCTAGTAACACAAGCTGCCTAAAATGGTAAACAATTTTTGGTTTGCTTGTCATAGATCTTTCCCAATGGAAGTCGAAGAGGCCGAGTGAGCAATTACTGTAAGTAAGTGCCTCCTAAAATCTATTTTTCTTTAATATTTCATTGGTTTAGGTGTTTTAGTTTTTCAAAAAATATTAAGTATATTTATTCCAGACTTTAGAAATAAAACTAGGGATAAGAACATAAACGCGCCAAGATGACGCAGTCCCTGCGAGTCGGACTTTTTTTCATCGCAGGCTGATGCGTTTGGAGCATGGGCGTATATAGGGGAGATGAGGGTGCTGCAGCCGCCCAACATAAATTAAATAAAATCTTTTAGTTACGAAAAAATAATTTCTTTTGGGTTTAATCGCGTTTTAATTAGCTAACTATTCCAAGTTCTAGATTTTTAAAATTCTCCCAAATACTCTCAGCCCCCCCCCCGAAATTCTCCCAGCCCATCCCGAAATTATTTTCTGTATACGCTCATTCTGTGGAGTTTGGTTCTGCTCTATTCGTCATTAACCTATAGAAAATTATTTTCCCAACTTAAAGAAGTTACTCCTGTAAGAGAGTAAATGAATCGATCAGGATTGGAGTTGATTTTTCAGATTATTCAGAACAAAATTAAAAAATATAAAAATTTAGATTCTATGCCGGAGTAATGACATTTAACTCTTCAAAAATGCAATATTTTTTGCATTTTTATTGTAGGGTGAGCTTTATTTCCAACCCTAACTGAAACTAGATCTAAATTCAGTTCTAAAACTTTGTGTTTTCACACAAAACTCAAGTACAGTTTTTCAGGGGTTAACAAAATATTTAATTCAATGCAGTTGAATACAATTATATTCAATTGAAAATTCCATAAAACACAAAAATTTTACCTTAAATTAAGCAAATATAAAGGCTCATCCTTTTTTAGCAATATTGTAGATTTGATTCTGCTTTTCATTTGCTTTTCAACTAAATACCTCCTATCATTCAAAATAATATAATGCAGCATAATAACTAAATCTTCAACCTAAAACAATCATTGACAAAATGAGGCAAAAATTAGAAATATTAAAAGTCAATTATGCAAATTATTATTTAGTAACGCTTTCAGGACCGATGGCTTCGAAAAAAATTACCAACAGGACCAAAGTTTTCTTTTAGCGCGGTTCCTCTCTCCCGCCATAGGGAGGAACCCCGGTAACAAGATTGCCTTCATGACGTCCGGAAGTGCCGACTAGAAAATATTACGTTTCAGAACCCCTAGAGAACGAAAATAACCGTAGTTCAAATTATATATATATATATCCGGTAGTTCAAATTATATATATATATATATATATATATATATATATATATATATATATATATATATATATATATATATATATATATACCATCCTTTCGTATCACCTCAACGCCTAACTATCTTCATCTCATTTAGTATTTCTGTTCGCTCTCTAGCTGGCTAAAAATGGACAGATTTAAATGAAATTAGGTATTATTCCTTTACTAATGGCACTCCGGAACCGCGCTAATATGACGCAGTTCCGGCGAATCGGACGTTTTGTATAGTTATTTAGGCAAACACATAAAAAAATAAATAAATAAATGAAGAAACTTTTGAAATGATATACTTTTAGTGGATCAATTATAATTTAGTTAAGTGTCAAATGCGCGACGACAGCCGGCCCGCTGTAGGAGTTTTTCTGGAGGATTCAGTATCATACGATACAAGACCAGCAGACTTAACCGCGAATAACGTAATGAGGACCCAAACCAAATACAAAGGGTATTTGACAAGGCTCGGAGTATTGGGGATAGAAATAAAAGCAAGTTATCTGCTGACGCAACCGCCGCGACGCTGCTTAAACATTTTAATATTGAAGGTGGAATAAAAAAAGGATATTGGAAGTGTTATTACTAATAACACTTCCAATATCCTTTTTTTATTCCACCTTCAATATTCCTCCTAGTTAGCTACAAAGATATTTAAACATTTTAAATGAATTAGCGATTAGCGCACTGCCGTCGCTATGCGCTAATCGTTAGCGCAGGCTCTTATCAGTACCGCTAAATTAGCGGGAAGGTATTAGGTATTAGCGCGCGCTAACGTTTGCCCAACTCTGCCCCTATATATATATATATATATATATATATATATATATATATATATATATATATATATATGTATATATATGTATATGTGTATATATATATGTATATATATATATGTATATATATGTAATAACACTTCCAATATCCTTTTTTTATTCCACCTTCAATATTAAAATGTTTAAATATCTTTGTAGCTAACTAGGAGGAATATTGAAGGTGGAATAAAAAAAGGATATTGGAAGTGTTATTACTAATAACACTTCCAATATCCTTTTTTTATTCCACCTTCAATATTAAAATGTTTAAATATCTTTGTAGCTAACTAGGAGGAATATTGAAGGTGGAATAAAAAAAGGATATTGGAAGTGTTATTAGTAATAACACTTCCAATATCCTTTTTTTATTCCACCTTCAATATTCCTCCTAGTTAGCTACAAAGATATTTAAACATTTTAAATGAATTAGCGATTAGCGCACTGCCGTCGCTATGCGCTAATCGTTAGCGCAGGCTCTTATCAGTACCGCTAAATTAGCGGGAAGGTATTAGGTATTAGCGCGCGCTAACGTTTGCCCAACTCTGTATAGGGGAAGGTGTTGTACCTTTGACCACTTTGCAAAATTGAATTTTTTTTAGCTTCAACATTAAGGCTAAATTCATTTTTTTTATTTCATTGTGATTAGTATTCTATTGCTTATCGTATTTAATTTGTTCAAGGTTCTAGCTTTACATTTAATATTTTTTATTAATTTTTAAAAAAATAATCGTAAAGTGGTCAAAGGTACAACATGTAGTTGTACCTTGGACCATGAGGTGTTGTACCTCTGACCACGTAAAAACAACACAGCAGTGCAGAAAAAAAATTGTATTCAGTAATATTGTAATTAATTGCAAGTTTAATAAATACAGGACAAGGATGTAAGCAGTATAAAAAATATATTATTGATATTATCATGAAGCTGAGTAGTCGAAACGTCCTAAATATAGATTTTTTTTACAAAAATCATATTGAGGTTTCTTTAGCCGAATCCCAACTATTCCTTCTTTGCTTATTGATATTATGCTATCCTTAATATGCTGAAAAATCCAGTCCAATCGATAAACGTTAACTGTCGAGCAGATCCACTAGCAATAGTAGGGTACGGAATTTTAGCCACAATGTCTTCAACATCAATGTCATAGAAATTTTCATTTTCTCTCGTAAACTTGTCACTTAAAGTTTGTTTTTTTTATATATTGGCTCTTAAACATTGGACATTTACGAGGTTTCCCTTTAGGCTAGCCCCTATTGGACATTTTCCTTGCCTGCACTTTTCGATGTCTGACAACTTCAAGTGGAATGATAAGGGGCGATAGGTTTGAACTGCTACACTAAAGATTGATAAAGTCAGTTTGAACTTATTTCATTTATTATTTTTAAATTATTTGAACAATTGAAGCAACCAATATTAATTATTTAAAAAAAAATGAAGCAGAAGAGCATAAAAGTTGAATTTAAAAAAAATTACTCAGGTGTGTTGTACCTTTGACCTGGTCAAAGGTACAACAACTAGTCGTGGTCAGAGGTACAACACCCTGGTAGTGCAAATTAAAAATCATGCTAAAAATTTTAGGGTTAAGTTAAATCAATTTCAAAAGCTACGCCATGTTTCTTATTGTAATAGCTACTTTTTCAAATGATTTCTATCTAAAAATACATAATACAAAAAATATTATGAGGTAAAACGTCATCAATAAATAACTTAAATTTTTTTGATAGAAATGGATAAGTATTTTTTGCAAGAATCCTCTTTGACTTGAATAATCCAAAGTAGGGTACACAAGCCCTCTAGAGAAGGAGCTAAAAACTAATTACACCAAAATTTATAAAATGTTGCTACATGACGCCACAGCCTCGGTGGTCAAAGGTACAATATGGTCAGAGGTACAAAACCTTCCCCTATATATATATATATATATATATATATATATATATATATATTTGTCTGTTCGCGGCCCTGACAGCTCAAAAATGGTCCGATTTTGATGAAATTTCCTACAAAAATCTTTCGTCTAATTTGAAAGGTCAAATTCGCTAACCAGCAGAATCCGCCCACCGGAACATGGTTTTTGGAGCGAATGTCGCGCGAAAAAAATCGTTCCGCTTACTTCATATGCTTGCAAGTACTCGTTTTATAGGCTTCTTGGCCTAGGAAAACGAATGAAACCATTTTTAAGGCGATAGCTTTAACCGTTTTCGAGAAAATTGGAAAAATAAAATAGTTGTTGAATAACGTTTTTGGTTTGGGTACTTAAAATCATGGGATTCAGTTGAAATATTTTCTGCATGTTCTAATTTTATCAAAACTAATATGTTGAAATTATGGTTACGTTTGGAGATAAGGAAGGGTTAGAATAAAATATTTTATTAACAGACATGAAAAGTTTTGGGAACTTCGTATACTTTCATTAATATCACGAAAAGGGTTGAAAATCTTGGTAAGCGAAAGGTTACCATTCCAAAGCTTACTAAACGCTCTACAAAAAATGTTCTGAAGAAAGTTTTGATTAGGCGATGTCAATCGGAGAAATAAGTGCTTAAATCTTTAAAGTAATTGATTTCGCTTATTCGAACTGTTCTTTTTGTCTGTTTTTATTCCTTGTTATTTTTTAATTGCTTATAGTTGGATAATGTATTTGACAATAAAACAGATTAAGTAAAATAAGAAAAACAATTCATTGTTAGATATATAGCTTTCCAAGAGAAAGAGATTCGATGACGTCTTTTGAATATTTTCAATTGCCTTTATGCTGTTGGTTTTTTATTTTATTTTTTAATTGATTTTATTTATAGTATTATTACTATAGTAGAAGAACACAAGAAAATGTGAAAAATTTAGATATTTTCAATGCATTGCAACGTACGAAGTATGTATTTCTAGAAGAGTGTTCTGGGGTCTTGTGGACCCGACCAGGTAAAGTCATAAACCCCTTTGAACAAAGGCCGAACAAAATATTATCTGTTTCTCTCCTAAGATTTTCAAATGACAATAGGGATATGAATGAAACCGCGCTAAGATGATGCAGTTCCTGCGAGTCGGACTTTTATTTTAATCGTGTGTATCATAAAATTGAAGCACGGAAATAATTTTGTTGTTATGGAAATTCACTTGTTAGAGGATTACATTTCTTTTACATGAGTGCCTTATCTCTTTCCTGACAATGCAGGGGATTTCCGCTCTTGTATTTTCTATTACAATGCCGTCTTCCAGAAAATGTAATCCTTTACTACGTGAATATCCTTCATTTTATCAATAAAATTTTATCCTGCGAAGTGGCTTTTAGTAGTGGTTGCGCTTTTGACGTACTAGGATCTAAAACAGTCTTAAAATTAAATTCTGTTCTAAGATCATTCATAAAAAGTATCCTTTACATTGAAAATTTCAGAGTTTTCACACCAGAAGAGAAGCTGAAAAGAGGTCGAAAACCTTCACTGGCCATATAAAAAAAAAAACTACACATAGCATGGGTAAAATTGAGTCTCAACATTTTTATAATATTTTTAGAAAAATAATCTGGATATGACACTTATCATGTGCATTTAAAGTAAGAGAGTGCGAAACATTTCTGACGTGTATTACAATCATGATAACCTTATAATTTTATCCATTCAATTGAATTATAGGGAAACAAAAAATTTACAAAGGTTTTATGAATAAAATTCATAGATGAATATAATAAACTATTATCATATTCTATTAAAGTCCGTAATGCAGGAGCTGCATAACTAAGCACTTTCATCAGAATTTTTGTAGTGTAGATTACATTACTGAATAATTTGCTGTTAATAACCTATATAAAAAAAATAAAAACGTGAATAGTTCTGCAGATTTACATTTCTTATGAGAACTGTTCAATTATTAATTATTGTAAATAATTTCCTTCCAGAGTTATGTTACATGATACTGCACTACTTAATAAATACACAAAAACTTCATTTCCCGTCTTGTGATCTGACGCAGGAACAGGATACATTGCCCCTAGTGGGAGGTAGCGCTCCTCGCGGCGGCTTTGTGAACCTACGTCTGGTGAGATAATTCGAATGAAACAGAGTTTAAACCCTCCTTTCCAATATACCGATTTACTTCATTTTTACAACACATCTTTCTCTTGAGATACCCATGACGTATACCGCGTTTCGTTACAATACAGCAGAAATTACGACCGGTATGAGTATATTAGTACTTTAGGTCCGGAGTAAACCCCCCCTCCAAATAACCCGATTCAGTTTATTTTTACAACCCATTTTTCTCTGTTGATTACCACTATGAATACCGAGTTTCGTTGAAATGTAACAAACATTACGACTGGTAGTGGCAAATTGGTAATGTGGGTCCGGAGTAAACCCCCCTCCTAATGAACCGATTTAGTTTATTTTTACAACGTATTTCTCTCTTTAGATCAACATAACGAATACCGTTATTTCGTTGAAATATAACAAAAACTACGGCTGGCATGGTCAAATTAGTGTTTTGGGTCCGAGGTAACCCCCCCCCCCCCCTCCCGGTGCACAGTGTCACGAGTATAAGGGAAAAGAAATCAAAAATCGTACTGTTCTCTAGACTAGGGTTATTATTTTTTTCTGTTATTAAAAAACTCTAACATAAGAGAAAAAAGAAGTTTTGACTTAAGAAAATAATTTATTAATGTATAAACTTACATAAAATGTATATGTGAACTTACGTATGCTATTTCCGAACTTATAAAAATTATATAAAGAAATTTTACTTATAAAAAAACTTATTTCTTCTCAGAATCGCTTCATTGTAAACAAATGCTATAATTTTTATTTAAAATAAAGTATGATAAAACTTTTGCTTCAATTTTGTTTTCAATTGTGGAGCTAACTTTACTTTAATCTTATTTATTTAAATTTCAATTGTTACATATCTTTCTTAGAGTTGACAAATATTTGATGGGAGGAGAAGCATTTTCATTAAATCCATATTTGTATGAATACAAGAAGTAGTGTATGATAGACAATATTATATGAATACCCTGAATAATGCTTCAGATATACATCTTAAGTCTCACCAATTTATGCAGTTATTTTCGGCATATTAATCGATTTACCACTAGAAACCATTTTCAAAATGGTGCCCTAATTAATTGTTAATGTTAATCTCCAGTCCAGTAATTTCGCTGCTTAATTTTTGATTGCCAAAAAATATGCGGGCGGTTTTACCGTCGTTAGAAGAACCAAAAGAAAGGCTTGGAGTATCGATTAATAATCCCATTTTCTCCTTGGAAAGTCCTTAGAAGTAGGCTTAGTGGAAAACTCTATTTCGTCCGGAAATTTCGTCGTTACTATTTCCGCAAGTCGTCTCTTTCTTGTAGAGTATGATGCTTCCACGAAACGTACTTGCGGTCTTCCACGTGAAGGGCCTGGTTGATAATTATCTCGTCAACACATTTTAAAATCGTCGTCGGAAAGTTTAATACTCAGCTAATCTTTCTATTTTGCTTCGAGTTCCCCTGAAAACCTGTAACAGCGGTCCCAATTTTGTTCAATATCCAGGGAAAACAATCTCAATCAATTTTCGTATATTCTCCTTAACTTTATCTGAACATTTAGAAAAATTATATTCTTGGACGATTCTATCAAATAAAGCATCGTATCTTGTGTTTGGTTCATTACCGCGCCAGAAGTCGTAAAGATTTCATTGGTTATGAAATCTAAAAACCACAATATCTCTGTAAGAAGCAGCCGAAAGCAGGTAAACTAGGTATCAAAATAATCGTGAAGCAATGTACTATTTATGGTTAGAGTATGAAAAAACCGTTATTTTACGTTTTTTCTTAAATCATCTCCAAAGTTGAAAAAATTATGAGAATTTCTTAAATATTTAAAACACCATAACTACCCCATTTTTGCACTGTTGGCCACGATTAGTCAATCAACGAGTCACTTAGGACTGACACTTAAACATGCTAACAGAAGAATGAAAATGTTCAAGTAATAAGATTGGAACACCCAAAGTAAATATTTACTAACCGAAACAGTTTTAATATTTGCATTAGTATCAACAATTCAAGTTTATCCTTAGCTTTTAGTCTTTGTATTTATGTTCTAATTTTAATGTTTTCTTTCTGTTCTGACGTTCTAATTTTAATATTGACCATCAAAAAGTTTTTTTTTTTTCAAACTTCATTTTTCTTATTTTTAAACACTGCTCGTGACACTGTGCGGTGGACGGATTTTGGTGGTTAACGAACTCGTTCAATCGTTTGCTAATTGAACGCTATATACCACGTTTCGTGAAGAAAAAACAAAAACTCTGGCCGCTATCGTGTTAACAGATATATATATATATATATATATATATATATATATATATATATATATATATATATATTTGGATGGAACGGCATTTTTCTCCAGCGGTGGTACTCCTCCTCACTTCTTCCTGGAATATTTCGATGGATTCATCTCCATCTTCTTCAGCCAGGTACTTGTTTCTTCCTCGGTGGTAGCCAAGGGAATGACATTTTTCTCGATCTGGGCTCCTTTTCTCCCCTCTAGCCACAGTATCGGCGGACGAATGGTGTTGAAGCTCCCTGGTGTAGTTGGGATTCTGTCCGTTAGTAGCGCTGATGGAATTGCGTCTTCCCCCCCCCCTGCTTCTATTTTCCTCGCCGTAAGGTTTTATATGTTTGATGTTATTTTTCGTCGCTGGGATAGTATTTTTGGATGGAACGGCATTTTTCTCCAGCGGTGGTACTCCTCCTTACTTCTTCCTGGAATATTTCGATGGATTCATCTCCATCTTCTTCAGCCAGGTACTTTTTTCTTCCTCGGTGGTAGCCAAGGGAATGACATTTTTCTCGATCTGGGCTCCTTTTCTCCCCTCTAGCCACAGTATCGGCGGACGATGGCGTTCCATCCAAAAATACTATCCCAGCGACGAAAAATAACATCAAACATATATATATATATATATATATATATATATATATATATATATAGATATATATAAATTTTAACGGGGGTCATTTTCGGTGTCTACTAGGTACGATCGATAAAGATTTGAAGAAATTTTTCAAAAATTCCGTCATGAGTGCAACCTCAATAGCTCCTTCGAAGGAAAGTGCTAATAAAATGGTGACCCAATTTGTCACAATATATATAATGTTGCAGAAGGTCAAATTTCAAAAACTACACCACTTCCTTCACTATTCCTATATTTTGCTTTAGATATGTTTTACCCCCTTACCATTTCATCGCCTGAATAAGATTCCAGTCTAGTCATTAGACATGACCACAAGATATGACTGTCTAAATAAAAGTGTTTAAGAAGTAAAACCACTTTCAGTCTTGTCTGAAAATAAATAATATATTAATAGAAATAGCATAATTAGTAAATAGTAATAACAGTAAGGAGTTGTTTATTATGATCCTTTTATTAAATCTGATCCTGAAAAGGTCATTACTCAAATGAATCCTTTGCAGCATCTCATTTGATTATTTTTAACATTAAAAAAAAATCGCCTCTGATTCTTTTATCTTAGCTGGATAATAGTCCTACATATATATAAACAATAAATCCAAATAGTACTCTTTCTAAAATTGGTATGATTTACCATAAAATGATAATTAATTCAATTTTAAAGTGGAGAGCATACAAATGAAGATTATCTGAGTAAAATTAAATAGTAAAAGTTTTGTATTTTAAATGCATTTTATATTATTTTGTATAACTCATTTCTTGACAGGAAAAGGGTAGTACTTTGCAGATAACTTAGCCTGAGATTATCTTTGTCATAGGAGAATACATGAAGCACAAATAATAATAATGTTATTTAATGTTTCTCATAGTTTTATATATATATATATATATATATATATATATATATATATTTATAATATACAGTGCATTGAGTTAGAAACAAAAGTCTACATACAATTAACAAATTTAAACTAAATAGAGGTTTTCAAGATATTGCATATAAAAATATTTGGTCCAGGTTTATTTTATAGCTGGGAGCCAAATAAACCTATTTGGCCCTCAGACAAACTCAACATACACTTGTAGAGATAGAATGAGATAAGGATTAGTATAATGTTATTTCCAATTCTGTGTCATTCAGTCAGTGAGAGTGGAAAGTAACGATAATTACAAGTCTTTAAATTATTCATTAATTTTAGTTCATTTTTTTAAAGTTAAGTTTCACTCGGAAAGAAATTAACAAAGCAGAAGGAAAAATTGTTATTAATTATCCCAAAGAAGAGCTTTCAGTGCGTGAAATTAGGTATAAAACTTAATAAAAGTCCTGTTAGTTTACATACAGTAAAAAAACATTATAATGTAAGAAAAAGTTTCTTTAATCAGCCTATTGCTGGTAAACCTCCAAAATCAACTGATCGGGATAAGTGGAATTTATTAAAACAATTAAGTGTGAGCCGAAAAAACTGCTGGTGATCTCGCTCAGGATATTGCTTCAGAAAGGGGAATTAATGAGCACCCCATAACTGTGAGAAGGATGTTATGACAACATGGATTTTACAACCGGGTTTACTGTCGAATTCACATTTAATCTTTTTTGGGAATGACAATAGTATTTTTATTTACTAAAATACTAACTTTACTAATAAATAGCATTTAAAACAAAAAAAAAAAAACAATTAAAAAGAGAGTTAAACAAACACAAAACCCCGTTCAACAGAACAAAAGAAACACTTTTAAAGTTTCAAGCAGTTATTTCTCCGATTGACATTGCCCCATCGAAAATTGCTTCGGAACCTTTTTTTGTAGATTACATAGTAAGAATTCGAATGGTGATCTTCCACTTGGAAAATGTCAGGAAATTTAGAATAGCTTTCTTTTGGTAAGATAGACATACTTACATTCATTCATTTTTACGTTTACTATCAACTAGTCATATAGTAAATTTACTCAGCTTTCGATTGGTTACACTTCCGTTCTAGTAGAACCACCTGGGCCGTAGCCACAACGTTTATTCTTCTAAAATCCACGATTGTCTCCATAAAACAATAAAACGACGTTTTCTCCCTTATGTGTGAGAATTCGTCATAGAACTCTTTTCAAATGCTGGGTCTTTGTTAGTCAACCTATGGGAGGGCTGTCCAAAATTGGTTGGACTCTATCTAACCATGGCGTTGGATAGGACGTAGTGGGCCAGTATCTTGGCCGGCTCGATCTTCAGACCTCACGCTCTTGGATTTCTTTGCAGGGAACACACTAAAGATTTGGTATACAGGGAGCTAATTGGCTCAAGGGAGTACCTTGACCGTCGCATCAGATCGGCCTGGGAACAGATTACAGCAGAGCAATGCACAAATGCCATCCAGTCTGTCAATGTGCGTTGTCATGCCTGTATTGCTGCAAGGGGTCACACCTTTGAACGCTTTTTAAATTAATTGTTAGGAATTATTATAAGAAGAACTTATTATTTTATTTTTATGTATGCGTTTTGTGTCAAATGTTAAACTGTTTTAAGAATTGAAAATTTAATAATATTAAGAATTGAAAGTTTTTTTGTTTTGTGTTTTGTGACTTTCCTTCGAAGAAAAGTATCTATTTTAAATTATGTTGAACTCGCAGCTTTACATTCCGTCATTTAATGTTTTTGACCAAAAAGATTTTTTGTTGCTTCTGGGGGGGGCAGAGGTGAGAGGGGGTGGAAGATGAAACATATCCTTTGATTGATTTTTATATAGGCAATATGCAAGAATGCCTTTTCTCAATTGTGTTGTCGTTTTTTGCGTTTTTCTTGGAAACGAAGCAAAAACGAGAAAAATTCCAAGGGACTTTTTTTCTTTCTTTTTTTCATCCTGCATCGATTCCCGAAGTTTTGCCATTTTTTGGGGGGGGGGCAATATTTTGGGGGTATATATATGTATATATATATATATATATATATATATATATATATATATATATATATCATGATGATTAGATAGTTAGCCGTCAAAGTGATAAGTAAAGATGGAATGGTTGGGATTCGGCTAAAGAAACCTTAAAACGATTTTTGTTGAAAAAAATCTATATTTAGGACGTTTCGGCTACTCATTGGTAGCCTTCGTCAGCTAAAATGGCAAGAAAAAAAGTCCGACTCGCAGGAACTGCGTCATCTTAGCGCGGTTACATCTCGAAGAAATGGAATAGATTAGCATCACAAATCACAGGAAACTGACAGTAGTCAACTTACACAGAAGCGGATAATTCTTAATATGTATAAGTCAATACAATTATGTACTGAAAACGTACTTATTCTTTGGCTACTGCTGAGATGGCTCTATTCTAAACAACCAAAAATTCCTTGTCATTTTAAGAATCTTGTTTTACTAGCAAATTCGTTTTACTGTTATAATCAACTGTAAATATGTGCTTTGTGGCGAAATTAAATTCCATTCTGTCGAGGGTTACATCTTTCTACAAAATAAGAAATAACGGTAACTTCAGTTTGAAGCTATGGGGAAGGTTATATAGATGGAGAATTCAAAACAACCTCCGTCATCATGATTAGCCAGTGCCATCATGATTACTACAGCCACTCCAAACTTATAAATACTTATGATTTTGGTACTTAGAATTATGGGATACAGTTGAAACATTTTCTGCATGTTCGAATTTCATCAACACTAATATGTTGAAATTTTTGTTACGTTTAGAGTAAAGGAAGGGTTAGAATAAAATATTTTATTAACAGACAAAAAAAGTTTTGGTAACTTTGTAACACATTTATTTTGAATTTATTAATTACTAATACTGGGTCCAGGAGGCGGCCATTAATCAACGCCAACCACATATTAACCTCAAAAATTATTATTTTTACCTAGATAACGCATTTGAACACATTTTTACAGGACTATCTTATTTAATATTAGAAATGGGATATATAATTACCACAACAAACACACATGGGCCCAAGAGAATCCCAGGGCGGTTCACAAGCGTAGCCATCAGCATCAATTCAAGGTAAAGCATTCATTATTTTAATTATAAATACCTGTAAAAATGTGTTCAAATGCGTTAACTAGGTAAAATAATTATTTTTACCCAGTGTGGTTGGGGTTCGTTAATGGCCACCTCCTGGACCCAGTATTAGTTACTGTAATTAATAAATTCAAAATAAAAGTGTATTTTATTAGTAAAGTGTAGTTTATTGTAGTATATGTACTGTTTTAGAACTTTTTTTATGTTTGAGAAAGTAATTTTTTGTATTGTTTTAAGTAAATATTTACTTAATATTTAAGTAAATATTTATAAAAATAACTATTTCTTTTGACCTTTTTGAATAAACTCAGGAAAAAAAAATTAATTTTCTTTTCACAGATCCATATTTTTTTATAAACTTTTGTTCCTAAATCGTTTATTTGCTTCAATAACACAGGGTTGTGATACATGAATGGAAAGCTGGTTAAATGAAGAAGTTTTCCTGAAACCCGTAAATCTCAGAACCTGCCCATTGAAGAGTAACGCTGGTATGAAATATCAAGAAAAAGTCGGGAATTTTAGAATAGCTATCTTTTGGTAAGATGGACATACTTAAATTCATTCATTTTTATATTTTCTCCCAACTAGTTTTATAGTAAATTTACTCAGCTTTCGATTGGTTTCACTTCCTTTCTAATAGAACCACCTAGGACGGAGCTACAACGATTATTCTTTTAAAAAAAGTCCGACTCGCAGGAACTTCAGCATCTCAGCGCGGTTCCGTTCATGTCCCTAGTGCCATTTGATAAGCTTAGAAAAGAAATAAACTTATTTTTTTTTATATATATCTCGTGAAAATTGTCAAAATCCTCTCGAACATCTCGAATAAAAGTGATATTAAGGCGTCAGGGACACCGACAGTAGCTAACTTTTACAGGAGGTAGGAAATTACAGAATCTGGCTCTCATTCTAAAGCAAAGCTCTATAAATCAATACAAAATATGCCTAATAAAGCCTTTCTAGAGGATACAGAAGCATGGGCGTATATGAGGGGGGGGCTGAGGGGGCTGCAGGCCCTCCCGAAATTTTGAATTGGTGATAAAAACTTCTCGTAAAACCCTTAAAAATAAATTAAATAAGATCACTTAGTTCATAAAACATATTTTATTTTACGTGTAATAGCGTTTGAGTTGCCTAAAACTATTCCAAGCTCTAAATATTTAGTATTCCATACCCTGGAAATGGTCTCAGCCCCCCCCCCCGAAATTGTTTTTATATACGCCCAGGTACAGAAGGATCAAGAAGAAATACACAAGATTGAGTAGAATACCCTGCCTAATATAGCCTATATAGAATAATATGCCGAATAAAACCTATCTAGTAAATACACAAGGACAAATAAAAGTCTTGACGAATAACAAGTCAAGAAAAAAAACTTTATTTAACAAAATAAAACAAAGTTTAGTTGCCCAACTACAATAGAATAATATACCTAATTAAGTCTATGGAGTAGACACAAATGGACCAAAAACAAGTCTTGTGGAATATTGTTTTTTTTCTAATTAAATACTTTTTATCAATATTTAGTATATAACCTTTGATGAAAACTATTGATTGCTAATTGATGAATCGGTTTACAACTAAGTAGTCTTTATGAATATTTAGTATATAACCAATGTTTGGATCTGTGTTTTTGGGGTGGTCTCCGCCTAGGCTTTGTATTTGTGTCGGCAGATACCTGGGGTATATTTACAGCTCTTGAGGATTAACTCTTAGCAGGTAAATTTCCTGCGGCCCCCTTGTTTCTACGGGCATTGAACCGCCATATTCGCTCATAGTATCTAACCGTTGTGAAGTTTATTTTTTGGATTTAGGACTTAATATACATATGTAGACTAAATCATAGCAAGAAGTAATCCTCCGTCGTCGGTTCATAACTACGTAGACTCGCTAATGTTATCCAATCTTAGATAGATCGTATTTAAAATCCACAGCAAAAACACGAAATTTCATCAGAATCCCCTGCTGAATAAAACTTATATAGAATAATATGCAAAATAAAGCCTATCTAGTGGATAAAAATAGAGGAAAAAAGCCGTTCGTGGTGGTAGAAAATCTTAAAAGTATTTCGCTCAGAAATCTCCGAAATATTGTCACTAATTTTACGTATCCTGTTTTATAGCCAAATAGATTTATATTCTATAATCAATAAGAAAAACCTACTAACAATTAAAAACTATGGGTAACAGATGAAAATAGGGAATACCAAGAATAATTCTAAAGAACGAAATCAACACCAGTACTGTAATCTAGTTATTCATACGGCATCTTCGAATTCTAAGAAACAAAATATTGATTCTAATTATACGTATCCTGTTTTATTGAGAAATACATTTGACTACTATAAGCAATTAAAAACACTAGGGAATATGCCAAAGAACTCGGAGTAGGAGCCTCGACAGTTTCAAGACATTTGAAGGAAATTGACAAATCCAAATCTGACATTTCATACGGTACAGCCTGATATATTTTTAACAATGAATTGTTTTTCTTATTTTAATTAATCTGTTTTATTGTCAAATACATTATCCAACTTTAAGCAATTAAAAAATAACAAGGAATAAAAACAAACAAAAAGAAAGCACTTATTTCTCCGATTGACATAGCCTAATCAAAAATTGTTTCAGAATCTTTTTTGTAGAACATTTAGTAAGCATTCGCATGGTAACCCTCCGTTTACCAATATTCCTAACCGTCTTCGAGATATTAGGGAATGTATACGAAGTTCCCAAAACATTTCATGTCTGTTAATAAAATATTTTATTCTAATCCTTAATTCTCCTTAGCTCTAAACGTAACCAAAATTTTAACATATTAGTGTTGATGAAATTCAAACATGCAGAAAATGTTTCAACTGAATCCCATAATTTTAAGTATCAAAATCAAAGACAAAAAGAACAGTTCGAATAAGCGAAATCAATTACTTTAAAGTTTTAAGCACTTATTTCTCCGATTGACATCGCCTAATCAAAACTTTCATCAGAACCTTTTTTGTAGAGCATTTAGTAAGCTTTCTAATGGTATTCTTTCATTTCCCAAATTCTCAACCTTTTTCGAGATATTAAGGAAAGTATACAAAGTTACCAAAACTTTTTTATGTCTGTTAATAAAATATTTTATTCTAACCCTTCCTTAACTCCAAACGCAACCAAAATTTCAACATATTAGTTTTAATGAAAGTAGAACATGCAGTACATGTTTCAACTGAATCCCATGATTCTAAGTACCCAAACCAAAAACGGTATTCAAAAATTATTTTTTCAGTTTTCTCGAAAACGGTTAAAGCTATCGCCTTGAAAATGGTTCCATTCGTTTTCCTAGCCCAAGAAGCCTATAAAAAGAGTACTTACAAGCTTATGAACTCAAAAACGTAAGCGTTACGATTTTTTTTGCGCGAATTTCGCCCCAAACGCCATCTTCCAGTGGGCGGATTTTGCTGGTTAACGAACTTGACCTTTCAAATTGGACGACAGATTTTTGTACCAAATTTCATCAAAATCGGACCATCAGGGAAGCCAGAAATGAGCGAACAGACAAATATATATATATATATATATATATATATATATATATATATATATATATATATATATATATATATATATATACAAATTTGAACCACCGTTATTTTCGGTCTCTAGGGGTTCTGAAACGCGAAATTTTCTTGTCGGCACTTCCGGATTGTTTCATTGTATCAACCTTATAAGCGGGGTTCCTCCCTATGGGGGAGGGAGGAACCGGGCTAAAAACCATGTTTGTCTCGAAAAAAACAATAAAATGTGTTTTTCTCCCTTATGTGTGAGAATTCGGAAAATCGTCACATTACATTTTTTGTTCCCCTAAGGTTCCTCTATCACCTCCCAAAATATGACTAGACATTTACGGGACACCCTGTATTTATATACCCCCAAAATATTGTCCCCAAAATAAATGGCAAAACTTGGGGAATCGATGCAGGATGAAAAAGTCCGACTCGCAGGAACTGCGTCATCTTAGCGCGGTTCCAGTTTTTTTTTTTTTTTTTTTTTTTTTTTTACGGCACATCTACATCTAGGTCATTAGCGCCGACATCCAGGGTGTAGCGAGGAATTTCACCAGCGAGCCGTGGGATGATAAAATTCCTGCCGGAGGTAATCCCACCATCTCCCGCTTATGAATCCAAGGCGCTAGCCATTAGACCACGGGAGACCCCGGTTCCTGTTCCCTATTCTCATTTGAAAAGCATAGAATAGAAACAGATAATATTTTCCTCGGCTTTTGTTGAAAGGGTTTTATGGCTATACCTGGGCGTCAGGTCCGCAAGACCCTAGAATCCTCTTCTACCGATACTTCATTTCATACGTTTCAATGAATTGGAAAATATCAAATATTTTCACACATTCCTGTGTTCTTTTACTATAGTAATAATTCTACAGATAAAATCAATTGAAAAATAAAATAAAAAAACCAACAGCATAAAGGCAATTGAAAATATTCAAAAGACGTCATCGAATCTTTTTCTCTTGGCAAGCTATATTTCTAACAATGAATTGTTTTTCTTATTTTGCCTAATCTGTTTTATTGTAAAATACATTATCCAACTATAAGCAATTAAAAAATAACAAGGAATAAAAACAGACAAAAAGAACAGTTCGAATAAGCAAAATCAATTACTTTAATGTTTTAAGCACTTATTTCTCCGATTGACATCGCCTAATCAAAACTTTCATCAGAACCTTTTTTGTAGAGCATTTAGTAAGCTTTCTAATGGTATTCTTTTGTTTACCAAGATTCTCAACCTTTTTCGAGATATTAAGGAAAATATACAAAGTTACCAAAACTTTTTAAGTCTGTTAATAAAATATTTTATTCTAACCCTTCCTTAACTCCAAACGTAACCAAAATTTCAACATATTAGTTTTGATGAAAGTAGAACATGCAGAAAATGTTTCAACTGAATCCCATGATTCTAAGTACCCAAACCAAAAACGGTATTCAAAAAATATTTTTCCAATTTTCTCGAAAACGGTTAAAGCTATCGCCTTGAAAATGGTTTCATTCGTTTTCTTAGCCCAGGAATCATATAAAACGAGTACTTATAAGCTTATGAACTCAAAAACGTAAGCGTTACGATTTTTTTTGCGCGAATTTCGCCCCAAACGCCATCTTCCAGTAGGCGGATTTTGCTGGTTAACGAACTTGACCTTTCAAATTGGACGAAGGATTTTTGTACCAAATTTAATCAAAATCGGACCATTCGTCTTCTAGCTAGAGAGCGAACAGACAAATATATATATATATATATATATATATATATATATATATATATATATATAAATATATACATATATATATATACAAATTTGAACCACCGTTATTTTCGGTCTCTAGGGGTTCTGAAACGCGAAATTTTCTAGTCGGCACTTCCGGATTGTTTCATTGTATCAACCCTATAAGCGGGGTTCCTCCCTATGGGGGAGGGAGGAACCGCGCTAAAAGAAAGAAAAAAAAAACGTCCCTTGGCATTTTTCTCGTTTTTGCTTCGTTTCCAAGAAAAACGCTAAAAAACGACAACACAATTGAGAAAAGGCATTCTTGCATAATGCCTATATAAAAATCAATGAAAGGATATGTTTCATCTTCCACCCCCTCCCACTTCTGCCCCCCCCCCCAGAAGCAACAAAAATCTTTTTGGTCAAAAACATTAAATGACGGAATGTAAAGCTGCAAGTTCAACATAATTTAAAATACATACTTTTCTTCGAAGGAAAGTCATAAAACACAAAACAAAAAAACTTTCAATTCTTAATATTATTAAATTTTCAATTCTTAAAACAGTTTAACATTTGACACAAGACGCATACATAAATATAAAATAATAAGTTCTTCTTATAATAATTCCTAACAATTAATTTAAAAAGCGTTCAAAGGTGTGACCCCTTGCAGCAATACAGGCATGACAACGCACATTGACAGACTGGATGGCATTTGTGCATTGCTCTGCTGTAATCTGTTCCCAGGCCGATCTGATGCGACGGACAAGGTACTCACTCCCTTGAGCCAATTGGCTCCCTGTATACCAAATCTTTAGTGCGTGCCCATGCAAAGAAAACCAAGACCGCGAGGTCTGAAGATCGAGCCGGCCAAGATACTGGCCCACTACGTCCTATCCAACGCCATGGATAAGAGTCCAACCAATTTTGGACAGCCCTCCCATAGTGGGCTGACTAACAAAGACCCAGCATTTGAAACCAGAGTGAGTTGTTATTTGGTAGATGGGCTTGTTTAATAAACGTCATGTAGTTTGGGAAGGATGAGACATCACCATCATCGTGTGAAATTAAAGAATGTGTTCAGAATGGCTCGTTCACGCTAAAGCACATTTATTGGTTTTGACTTAGAAATCAGAAAAAAATAGATTGAAATAGATTTTTTTCTTAAACTACGAGGTACCATTTAAAGCTTATTAAATAATGCAACTTTTGAGGCGGAAGCAAACCTCTAAGTCTAAATATAGGTGATTAAGAAAATATTGAATAATTTAATAAAACATTCTCATTTTTATGGCTTTTAATATAGCTCTTAATTTATATGATAATATTTCAATAACGGGTGTTTCTTATTGGAAATTTAATGTAGATTCTGAAAATGTGGTTGTTATTTACGATACAGTGATCACAAATTCGGAAACCTCAGTTTTTCTTTAAAAAAAGCCAGTAGATTTTAAAAAATACAAAAGTTTGAGTACCTAGCTCCTATAAATTTTCAGATAGAACGCTCATTTTTGCGCCCCTGAACTACAAATGGGATGCAGAATAAACCCCTAAAGTTATGACATCTCAACATGGGACACCCTGTATATATATATATAATCACTTTTGTTTGAAAAACAAGAAACTAATTATTGCAGTTGAGTCAATATTACTGACAGTATACCATCAGTTTAATATGCCACTACTTGTATGCTCTCTAAAACAAATATAAGAGTATGGCATTTCATGTTTGTTTGTTTTTTTTCACGAATACATAAGACACATTGGCCTGTCAAATTAGACATTAAATCTCAAAAGTTGAATAAGTGTTGATTTTTTTTAAGTATTGTTAGGACAATATCCAGTACAGATATGGGACTGTAAGCCATTTTTAAAAGCTGTAAAGTTTCTGACTTATTTTTGTTAAATTCTAGCTCATATTAAAATTGGTTTCATTTGATCCCCCTTGTCAAGAACAAATTTGTCGGCACTGGAAATTTGATTTCACTCTACTTTAACTGGTACTAGCAACATTTTTCATATCAAAATCAGAACTAATAAAATATCAGTTTTGGGCGCTAATGGCCTCGATTTGTCGATGCGCCGTAAAAAAAAAAAAAAAAAAAAAAAAAAAAAAAAAAAAAAAAAAAAAAAAAAAAAAAAAATCAGTTTTGAACCGATGAATCTCTCTATTATTGTAGAAGTAGGTATACTACTTCATAAAATTCTGACACAACTATATTTGAATTTACAACTGCTAACCAACATCATTTTACAAGGACAATTTACTCAGGTAATTACAAAGTATTCTTTATAGGCCAATGTGATGAAAATTAATACAATTTAAAATATTCCTGAACTTTTTTAAAATAAGAGTAAAATGCTTGAAGCCATGTTTTATTCATTCCATGGTTTGTTTAACAATCATATGCCTATCCAAGCCCTTATGATGAAGAAATTCTTCCCTTTCCGTACATGCTAGCTATACCTTGCACCAGCAACTTGGGTCAGTGAGTTTAAGGACAAGTTGGTTCATTATCTATGTGTCAAGGGAATATTGAATACATAAATATCAAGAGAAAACAGATATGAGTATAGATATTTTAAAGTAAAAATTAATATTTAATACCACAAATATTGATTCTGTTAAAGATTGATTTTCAATAATTTCACAGGCTTGTCCAATAAAATTTGAAACAAATGTTCGTATGTAGTCAATTATACAACCAGTACTGTTGTCTTCTAATAAATCAAAAATATGAATGCATTTTTGAAGTAGAATATACTCCTGATGTTCAAGAAATATCGTAAACACAGTTTTTGCCAATTCTTCAGTAATCTGTAAAGCATATTTTACTGTCAATATTCCAAATAAACATTTTTTTTTCAATTAAAGGCACAATTCTTCAATTGATATTTCAATGTTTTTATTAATTTAATTTGTTTAAATTATTTTTAACAGAATTTATAATTGAAGGTGATTATTAAATGTTTGAGATGTAAAATTTGTTCATTCTCTCATGATTTATTGTCAGCAAACCCAATCTAAGAGAAAATATATATTGCCAATATAGTGGTAAGAGATAAGCTCATGCTCTCATAGCTCTTAGACCTGGGCACTACTGGAATAATTTATTTCTCAAATAAATAAAATGGTTATTCATGAAATAATTATTTCCGGAATACTGGAAATTCTTTAAATGTTATTTCATAGTTAAATAAAAAAATCTTCATCAGATAACTAGATGTAATTATTCCTTGAATAATTATTTGAAAATTTGATCATTCTTTGAAATAAATCAACATATTTCTCAAAACTTTCTTTCTGAAATAACTATTTGATCATTGATATTTCAGTATTTTTTATTTATGAAATAAATTATTTCACAGAGAAGCAAAATAATTATTTCCGAAATAACTTCATAATGAAATAACGTTTGTACTGGATGAGAATAATGGGAATGGTTAATACTACTCTCAAAACAGGAGTTAAGGAGATAATACTCCTAACGTTATTATTGGGGTCTCCCCGTGGTCTGGTGGTTAACGCCTTAGATTCTCATGCGGGAGATGGTGGGTTCGATTCCCACCAGCAGGAATTTTCTCATCTAACCACTCGTTGAGAAAATTCCTGGCTGCACCTTGGATGTTGGTGATAATGGCCCAGACGTCGATGCGGCGTAAAAAAAAAATAATTGAAGACTGATTTATTTATTTTTTTCACGGCGCATCGACAGCTGGGCCATTATCACCAACATCCAAGGTGCAGCCAGTAATTTTCTCAATGAGGCGTTAGATGAGAAAATTCCTACAAAAAAAAAAAAACTTATCTATATATATATATATATATATATATATATATATATATATATATATATATATATATATATATATATATATATATTGGGTTTGATTCCCAAGGGCAGGAATTTTTTTTTACTAACGGCGCATCGACAAATCTGGGCCATTAGCTCTTCAATACATTCTCTTGATTATATATATATTATTTGATCTAATAATCATTTCGGAAATAAATATCTCATCAATCATGAAATAATTATTTCAGAAATAATATTTAAAAAAAATGATAAAATAAATTATTTCTGAAATAATCTGTTAAGGTTATTTCATGATTTATTTTGAAAATATTATTTCAAATAAATTATGCCCGGGTCTAATAGCTCTAATTGAAGGAAGACGAGAAACATTTTATTAACCTAAATCTCAGAGAGAAGTCTACCTTTAATCTTTGATACTTTCATAAAATTGATGCAATAAGTTGCGACTTTTTATTCACTAGGGTTAGAGCTCTGGGGGAGATAAATCAATTTTTATTAATTATTATTCTTATTATTTGTTACTTCAAACATGTATACTTTGTTAATTGTATAATTGATTTTTTTTTCATTCAACAATTCAATTCTTATTAGTACTTTTTATCCCCCCCCCCACAAAAAAAAAAAAAAAAAAAAAAATGTAAGTTTTAGTATTCTCCTTACTACAAATTACTTTTCATTAAATAAATAACGGTAAACAATTCATTATATCTCATTAGTATTTCATAAACATAAACCTTTGTGTATATGGAGACAATTTGCCATTTTTTTTTTTTTTTTTTATATATATATAGTGAGTAAAAAGTTTAATTCTTGTTCATAAAACCCATAACTGAGAGGATCTATTCAAATCTTAAATTTAATTGAATAAAATTGTAAGTCTTTATGAAAAAAAAATCGACAATGTCAGAAACATTAATTTTGGGTAGACAAAAGAAAAGATTTCAGAATTTGAACATCCAATATTTTGTATTATATCAAACAGAGTAAGTTCTTGCATTAATGTATTTGAAGTGGTGTAAATGATGTATTTGTGTTGTTTATAATAACAAATGAAAAATGCAACTCATTTGTTTTATAAATATATTGTTGTGAAACAATTTCTAAGAATCGTTAGGTATATTTACATTTTTTGTCAAATCTGAACTGTAGAAGATATGCACAACTTCAAACACAAAAAACATAGCCCTTGGTTGTGTTTTAATGTGATCCATTTGTATCAAGTTAAGCCAAAACATTTCCAATTGTGCTGCAAAGGATTTCTTCAGGTTGCCGTCAGCCAAGTAATTTGAATTCTCCTGAAATATGTATATACATATATATATATATATATATATATATATATATATATATATATATATATATATATATATACTCAATTATTAGCTAAGGAACAGTTTGTAAATGTGATCTTAGCGTCGTTTTTGTTGTATTCAAAATCTGATTTGAATAGAATATAACGTATATATCAGTAAAGTATTATCCAAGTGAAACTACCAGAATTATGATTAAAATAATGTTGCCATTTCCTAATAGGTAATATCTGTAAAAATAGTAGTACTTAGGAGGCTAAGAATTGAAATGTTTTATCTTAATTTTTTAAATTTTAATTTCATCATGAAATCTTTGAATTAGTTAAGCAGATACAGCTCGTTATTGGGGTTGTTAAAAAAATAACAGTTTGAAATGACAAATTATAATTATAGGACATTTTTTTACCCAAATGATAACATCTTCATAAATCAAAATATAGTTTGTTTAATTGGATGCTTAAGTGCCACCTTGTAGCTATTGCAGCTGTTGGCAATACCATTCTTTGGGCCATTGTTCTAAGAAGTCTGACACACAGGAACTGCATCATCTTAGGGCAGTTCCCTTCATATCCCTAGTGCCATTAGTAAAGGAATAGAAGCAAATATTGGTAGGGTTTGACCATCTGTTAAAAATAAAAAATAAAATCGCAAAGAGAAGGATGTTAAGATGCCACGACAGGAAACTGACAGTATCCAAAGCGGAAATGACTCCCCCGTCTTCTCATATGTGCTCTAGGAAAACACCTTTACCAAAACGTTTCTCATTTTCTTGTCTTCTTTTACTAAAATACCAATTTCACTGTTAAATACAATTGGGGAAAAAACAATTAAAAAGTGAGGTGAACAGAGACAAAAACCTGTTCGAAAGAACAAAATTAAAAATTTCAAAGATTTAAGCAATTATTGCTCCCATTGACATCATCCCATCGAAAATAACTTCAGGACATTTTTTTTGTAAAGAATTTAGCAAGCTTTCAAATGGTTACGCTTTTCCTCAGTTCACTATTTCAGATATTTCTCCTCTTCAGGATAGGCTACCAAATGTGTCACTTCAGCAGCTGCATTTTCAGTAATATTGCAATATAACAATAATTTATGCATTCATAAGTGTGATGTGAATGAAAAACTACATTTTACGTAATTTTCTACAATTTGCCATAATGCCACGATTCAGCCATTGCACCAGACATAGCTTTACTCTTCCCCAACCCTTCATTGGCCCTTCACTAATTCAATCAGTAGGACCTATACACCACACAGGGATGTTATAATTATTTCTGTCTTTGAAGCCAAAACGTAGAAGCAGAATAATAAATAAATCTGACATTTGACAGAACAGGCTCTAACAATGAAGAAATTTTACTAAAAATCAATAAGGTAGAAGGAAACTAAACAGAAAAAATATGGATTAAGTGAAATTATTCTATATACAAAATATCCAGAACATAAAGAACCATTCTGATGAAATTAGTAAAGTTATTAATGATAAACACAAATATAGATTGAAAATAGAACATTAAACAAATAAAATTATTAACATTGAAAAGTCCTTTATTGCTGTAATATATAGCCTTACTTAATAAAGAAAGTAAACATTTACAACATAACAACCTATGACCGGGAAGACGTACCAGCAATCTGTTCCCGAATTTTAGATATATTAAAAGGTTTGATTTATTGGTAATTTATGTTTACGTTTTTGCTATTTTGACACCAATTGATTGGCAAGTAAAATCTTCAGAAGGTCTTTGCAGTTGCTCTTGACTTTACTCGATTACTTGACTCTGAGCACTGGAAAACCTTAGAAGAGGCGTGTATACCTTTTTAAGCAATAGGCTCTGTGAATGGGCCCTCCCCCTCCCACATTGCACCATGGATGTTCTGGAAGTGTGGCAACATGTAGATAAATAAAAAAGATCCTTAGCTTACTTATCTTTAAAGTGAATCGCATACTGAAAATGATGATGAAAATATACTTGGTAAAAAATGAGGATTAACTCTAGTAGAACTACCTTTCCTTTCAATTCTGTTCCTGTCTTCATAACAATGTGTACTACTTCAGAAAAAAAAGCAAGGCAGTCACAAATATTTTCATGAGTACAGAGTATTAGAGCTTCCTCCCAATCTTTCCAAGTAATCATGGAGAGAAAATAATCCAAGAAATGTTTAACAACAATAACATGAGATTTGACCTGAAATAAATTAATTTTGATTATTAGTCCAGTCAATAGGTATGGAAAAAAGGGCTTACCTTGCAAAAGATGGGGTAGACGATTTTATTTTTATTTTTACCTGTACATATTAGTATGAATATAAAAAAAAAAAAACAAGTTATCCAACATGGCCGATCTCAAGAGAACTTTTGACAGCCGAAAAACAACAAAAATGTATTACTTTTTTTGTTATTTTCAAAAAAGCCCGACTCGCAAGAACTGCTTCATCTTAGCGCGGTTCCGTTCGTATCCCTAGTGCTATTAGCAAAGGAATAGAAGCAGTTATTGGTAGCATTTGATCATTCTTCAAAGATATAAATTAAATCTTAAAGAGAAGGAAGTTTAACATAGTATCCTAAGCGGAAATGACTCGCCCGCCATCACAACGTTCGTTGTAGGAAGCCACTATGCCAATAATTTTCTCATTTTCTTGCCTTATTTTACTAAAATACTAAATTTACTCATAAATGCAAATTAAAACTAAAAACAACCAATTTAAAAGTGAGTTAAACAAACACAAAACCCCGTTAAACAGAACAAAACAAACAAATATAATGTTTTAAGCACTTTTTTTCTCCGATTGGCATTGCCCCACCGAAAATTGCTTCAGAACCTTATTCGCAGATAATTTAGTAAGCATTCGAATGGTCACTTACCAAGATTCCCAACCCGTTTTCGAGATATTTACGAAAATATACAAAGATCCGGTGCGATCCGGGAGTGTCAGTGTCGACTAGTGACGTTAGGTGGTAGTAGCTGAAAGATCCTTGGAGAGATAGCGTTCCCGTCCGTCACATGGAGAGTTGGGCAGCAAAGTAGAAGCTTCAGTAGCGCAATGGAGCGTGCAAGTAGGCGATAAACACTACTCGTGTCCAAGAGGAGGCGACGGCGACAAGCTGAATGTTGGCGTTATACGGTCCGACGAAGGAGGATAGCTACAGGCGCTGGTCAGAGAGTTCTCGGATGTGAATTACCTTGAAGGTCGCCTCTCAGTGCAACAGGGAAAACGAGACATGAAATCCAATTGACTGAGGATAGAGTAGTTTACGTCAAAGAGCGAAGATACCCTCAAGCATTGAAATCTCCTATTGTAGAGGAGATCCAAGCACTGTTGAAACAAGGTATAATAGTGCTAAGCTCATTGGGATACAACAGTCCCTTGTGAGGTGGATCGCCGGGGAAATATAGGGTAGTAGTAGACTACCGGAAGTTGAATAGAATGACGAAGGACGAGAAATATATCGTAGATAGGCTAAGCGCTGCTAGGATCTTCAGCACTCTGGATCTTAAGGCAGGATATCACCAGATTAAGATGTACCCCAAGGACAAAGAAAAAACAGCATTCTCATTCGATCGCGGACATTACCAATTCACAAGGGTGCCATTTGGACTCAAGAGCGCGCCAACGACCTTCCAGAGATTGATCGACGAGTTCTTAAGCGGGCTAGGACCACACTTTTGTCAGGGGTATATGGACGACCTCCTTGTTTTTATCCGTAGCCTTTTGAGATGATGATCTAACAGCATAAAGAATATAGTAATACTAATTGATGGCTTAGGTATAAAAATATTGAAACTGAGCAGATTTAATTAGTTACTTTGTAGTATTGCATTACACTAGAAAGTATTGATTGGCTTTATAATTAAAGGTTAATTTAGGGACTGTTTCTGTTTGAAATTATGATAATTATAATTATCCATTTCAGTGCTCTTATTTTATTTCCACAAGGAAAAAAATGTAATTTATAAATAATATTGGGGGGGGGGGTGTTATGTACTGTAACAGTTCTCCAGAAAATAATACATTTTTCTACAAAATATCTAAATACCATTTAATCATTTTATTCATTCTTTTGTTATTTTTATCCAAAATTCATTATCCGATATATCAAATTTTTATCATCATTGAGGATTAATTAGTGGAATTCAAATCAGAGAAATGTCAGATATGTATAAAAAGCAAAAAATGAATGGCAATATGTTAGTTAATTTATATACAACATATCTTAGACTTGTATTTGATTTAAGAAAATTTGACGTGCAAATTTATGAAATTAAATTTGTTTTAATTATTTTATTTATATTTTTTTTTTGTTTTAAACAAATTAATAAAAAAACACAACAATCCTCTCCTCAAAAGCAATAGACACTTATCCATACTTGCCACCTAAAACTTTATAAATTACTTACAGGACAGATTCTATATAAATCTACAATTTTTAAGAGTGAAGCTGCATTCCATACATTTTTTAAATAAATTGTATTGAAATAATGTATAGCTGCTCTTGTGACGGGTTTCCTTTCATCATATAAAGCCATAAACAATGATTTATCTTCATTTAACTGTAAGCTCAAGTCAAGTAATCTAAAAAAATGTAAGAATTAAAAAATCTAAAATGTTTTTAGAGGCAACATGGAAATATTTAAGAAAATACATCTTTAAATATTTATTGCTTCTTTTTTTTAAAATATATTTATTTTAAATGTTAATTACAATATATAATATTATATATGTATATATATATATATATATATATATATATATATATATATAATTTAATATTGATTTTTTAAGAGAGTAAAATTACTTTCCTACCTTTCCTGAGATGTGATCATTCATGTCTCAAGAGTGCTCAACAATACATCTCCCCTAGGATTATGAATTTCCAAGATCAGCAAGAGATCTTGGTTGGAGGCAAGGTAAAATAAAAAATAAATGAACCACAGTCACTGATTTCTTGAGTAGATTATATTAGTGGGTATGTTATAGATCAACAAAGTTAAGCAATGTCAGGCTTGGCCAGTATTTAGCTGGGTGACCACCTGGGTATGCCATGTGCTGTTGGCATTATTAAAGATAGCCCTATGATTATGTATAGATAGCCCAGTGCTAACAACACAGAAGTTGATAGACCATAAAAAAAGAAGAAAATTGTTCAGCACCAAATTGCTAATGAAAAAATATGAATAATATGTATCGGAAATGGTGCCGAACATAAAATGCCTTAAGAGAGACTAAATAATGGAAATATTTGAAAAAAAAATTGACTGATTTATTTTCGAATAAAACAAAAAAAATATCTCCTTGTGGAGCAAATAATTGTTAGATTTGTTAGTTGTAATAAAAATAAAATAAACGCTTTTGTGAAAAAAAGGAAAACAATAATATTAGATAAAGTTGGAACACGTAAGAAATAAGGCCACGTTTGCATTGTGGACATGTAAGAGGCTGTGCGGTACAACCTGGGGGCTTAAACCCAGATGGCTAAACCTGAACGTAGTCAGGCCAATTGTTGCCTATGGCGCACTGGTCTGGTGGCACCGATTGGACACAAAATACATGCATGCCACAGTGAATAGAATACAAAGAAAGGATGCCTCCTTATAGACGGGGTAATAGGTTCAACGCCCACTCTCGCCATGAAAGCACTCTTAGATGTTCCACCATTTCATTTGCATGTAGCTTGGATGGCCATGATCACAGCTCATAGACTGACCTCTCTGAACGTGATCAGAACGCCTCAGGCACAGGAAGGATACTCATGAATCTTTAGGATTATTGAAAGTACCACGGAATTGGGTATTCCGTCGGATACAATCATCTAGGAATATGATTTCAGTAGAAGCTTCAAAGTCAACACTGGAGTGGAGCGTAAATCCATGGTGGCCACACCAGTGAATATACCCAATGGATTCAACGTCTACACAGTTGGATCGAAGACCTCAGAGGGGACTGGCTCAGGAATATGGTATAGTGGGTGCCAATGGGGGGGGGGGGGCACCTGCATTGCCCTAGGAAAGGAACCGTCGGTCTTTCAGGCTGAGGTACATGCAATCCTTGCTGCCGCAATTCAGTTGAGAGGAGCACAATGCAGCAAGGAAAGGATTAATTTACTTACGGACAGCTTAGCTGCCTGTAAGGCTCTAAACAACCCAATGACTACATCAAAACTGGTCATGGAATCTAAAATGGAACTAAATGAATTGGCCAAGAATAGGAATGGTGTCGAGATCCACTGGATACCTGGCCACAGTGGAATCCCTGGCAATGAAAGGGCGGACCTACTTGCAGGAAGAGGTGCCGCTACAGCGCCAATAGGCCCTGCTCCTTTTTGCGGGGCACCACCGTCATTGTTCTAACGGACAATTTACCAATGGCTACACAGGTAGCAACAAACCCTGTGGGACACCCAGACTTTAAGGCACACCAAATACTTTATTCGAAAGCCTTCTGGAGAACTCTGGAAGGAGCTGAAGCTCCTTAACAGAGCAGAACTTCGGGAAACAATTGGAATAATTACAGGACACTGCAAACTGAACAAGCACTTTCATAGGATGAAGATAGTCAACTCCCCCATCTGCAGATGGTGTGGAGCAGAAGAAGAGATGCCGATACACATCATCCGTGATTGTGAATGGCTAGATCATAAACGTTTTAGATACTTTGGTGACACAAAGGATACCAATCTTGACTCATGCTAAGTATCGATAAGGAGACTTCTGGATTATTGGAAGGCAGCATTCTGAGGACGGGTAGCACAATAGGTCACACGGCCGCGGTGCGCTCCCCTGAGGAAGACAACCCGGAAAATCTTGTATTGTATTGCACGTTTCATGCTCATCTTAACTATAGTCCTGTCGTTTGTCCTTGATTGAGCCCAATTTTCTCAGAATGAAAGTAATGTATATACAGAAGAAGTTAGTAAGGTAGACACTTCATAGGACAAGATGAGTGGGACAACTACACAAAAGATGGCTTGAAAGCGTCCTTTCAGATACAAAAAAAACGCACTTTACACCACTGGCTACTGCACGAAATGTATAAGCATATTAGAACCTTTTGCATTCCCTCTGAGCCATTAATGAATTATTGTTCCATATATATGACGGTGATAGTCATAATAAAGGTTATAAGAGAAATTTGTCCAAATTCTACCCCCACCCCCACGGAACATGCTGAGGTACATACCCGACATACTGATTATACTAAATCAGACTTCTGTGAAGAAAAGCATGGGAAAGGAAGGAACCCAGACACCAGTCAGCAATATTGGACATCAGCAGCTAGAGACCTGCACTGCTCTATGATTCCCACGATTCCCTAATCCTACCTGCCTATTTAGGCTGGGCCAAATCCTAGCTCACTCTCACTCACTCTCTACCAGACCTCACGCTCGACACTCTCCACTCTTCTCTATCATCCCGTCCAGGCCAGTTGTCCTACCAATACACGCTACTACTTACAAGCTGCCTTTCATTCTGAGCCCCCGAATCTCCATCACACTTTTTTTTTTTTTTTTTTTTTTTTTTCTTTTTTTTTTTAACGGCGCATCTACATCTTGGCCATTAGCGCCGCATCACACTTCTTAACATAAATATTGGTATACTAAAAGTTTGTTAATACATCCATATTCATAGCTCAAGATAATAAAAAGTCCGTCACGCAGGAGCTGCATAACTAAGCACTTTCCTCAGAATTTGGGTAGAGTAGACTGCTTTCCAGAACAATTTGCTTAAAACATCCTACATAAATAAAAAAAAACATGAATAGTTCTCTTTTAAATTTGTAATGAGTAACTGATCAATTAATAATTTGCTTCCAGAGTTATGTTTACACATGGTACCTATTACACTTCGTAATAAATACAAAAACCTCATATTATCGTATTTTGATCTAACGCAGGAACAGGATACAGTCACTCTAGTGGTAGAAAGCGCTCCTTGCGGCGGCTTTGTGAACCTACGTCTGACGGGCTTTTCTATTGAAATATATTACAAATTAAACCCCCGCTTTCCGATTGACCGATTCAGCTCATTTCTACAACACTTCTTTCTCATGAGTTACCCACGACGTATACCGCGTTTCGTTACAATACAGCAGAAATTACGACCGGTATGAGTATATTAAGAATTTGGGTCAGGAGTAAACCCCCCTTCTAATGAACCGATTTAGTTTATTTTTACAACACATATTTACCTGTAGATTACCACTACGAATACCGAGTTTCGTCGAAATATACCAAAAATCACGGCTGGTAGTGGCGCATTGGTATTGTGGGTCCGGAGTAAACCCCCCCTCCTAATGAACCGATTTAGTTTATTTTTACAACAGTTATTTACCTGTGGATTACCACTACGAATACCGAGTTCCGTTGAAATATACCAAAAATCACGCCTGGTAGTGGCGAATTGGTATTGTGGGTCCGGAGTAAACCCCCCCCCTTCTAATGAACCGATTTATTTCATTTTTATATCTCACATTTCTCTCTATATTACCACTACGAATACCAAGTTTCGTTGAAATAAAACAAATTCTACGGCTGACATAGTCAAATTAGTGTTTTGGGTTCGGGGTAAACCCCCCCTTCCGGTGGACCGACTTTGGTGGTTAACGAACTCGTTCAATCGTTTGCTAATTGAATGCTATATACCAAGTTTCGTGACGAAAAAACAAAAACTCTGGCCGCTATCGTGTTAACAGACACATATATATATATGCATATATATATATATATATATATATATATATATATATATATATATATATAGAGATATATATAAATTTTAACGGGGGTCATTTTCGGTGTCTACTAGGTAGGATCGATAAAGATTTGAAGAAATTTTTCAAAAATTCCGTCATGAGTCCAACCTCAATAGCTACTTTCCTTCGGAGGAAAGTGCTAAAAGAAACTTTATTACCGCAATACCACTACGAGTGATTGACGACATAAATTCCAATAAGTCACCACAACACACCACTCATTCAGTCAATCAAAAAGAAGTAGTAACCCACTTACAATACTAACAAAAAAAAAAAGATCACTCATTCATATGGAACGATGAATGTGAGGACTCTTTTCAAACACTCAAAAATGCTACACATAAATCAAAACACGCACCAACACCACTATGACACTTCGAACTCGTACAAAAACAGCCACAGTACACAAAATCACGGCTTGACAAAAAAAAAAAAAAAAAAATATACTATAACGAAGATTGACGTTATAAGGTTAATATGAAAAAAAGATTGGTCAAGCCACATAGGTAGTAACATTGTAATTAAGTTTTTTTTTCCAGCAAATCAATTTAGCATTCTAAAATTAAGAAAATGATTCTTTCATATCATATTTAATAGAACCTTAGCATTCAAGTTACAGGCACAGGATAAATCCCATGAATATAGGTCACTAAGCCAGTCACGAGCAACAAGAACTTGATACTTCTGGGGAAAGCAGCCGCATCCTGCAAGATGAGCAAAGACCAATCTCAGCACCCAAGATATCATTACTGATATCTTGCAATTCTACAGCCGGCTTCCCAATCCCTCTTTCTGCGAATAACTCATTCAATCCAAGCATGATTTCTTTAACAATTTGTATGAGTCATTTAAATCACTAACTAACACTTGTAAATATTACTAACCAAGGTATCAAAATCAAAAAGGGAGAATCACAGTGCACAATTTCTTATATAAAGCATTTATATAGAGCACAGTAAATAGAGCATTTATATTTGTATAAACATGAGCATTTCAATTATTACAATGTACATTGAGTGTTTATATTTTCAACATATGCGTATTAAAGGTAACAATTCTACATATTAAGCACCTAAATGTTTTAGTTATAGTAATTCTAATTTAAAATTTTATGAAAGGGTCACTCAAACCAATTCTTGTATATTCTTAGAATTTTAAGCACAACATGTATAAAAAGTAACATTAAGCAAATTGTTGTAATAGAATTAAGTCATCAATATCATCACCAATCATAATCATTATATAATTCTAATCACTTTAATCACCATGTGTATATTTTCTAACTTCATTCATCAAAAAATTGTATTAATTTGAATTTGAAAGTTCCAGGGGACAACTGACCTTGACAAATCCATCCCATTTCCTCCCAACAACCCATCCAATTCCTAATAAGAACTCAGCAGGCAGTCTCTGCAACAATCATCCCTACACTGCTTGCACCAAATCTGGACAACACTTGGAGGCGGACAGACACCACTCAACACATGCTCTCGACCTACCAACCCGCAGATTCTCCAAGACTTCACAGCACCACGCGAGAAGCACACACGCTCACATGCATATACCTCATCCTCTTTTCAACGCGTTCCGCTTTAAAGAGAAGGGGGGTATATGTGAGGAAAAGCAAGGGAAAGGAAGGAACCCAGACACCAGTCAGCAATATTGGACATCAGCAGCTAGAGACCTGCAGTGCTCTATAATTCCCACGATTCCCTAATCCTACCTGCCTATTTAGGCTGGGCCACATAAATTCGAAAACCCCCAATGAAGCCCTTGCAACCTATTCCGAAGTTTACAAAATTATAAAAAAAAGCAAAATCAGTAAAAGCCCCGGAGTAGATACTATCAGACCTATTCACATAAAAAACCTTCCTCCAGAAAGCATAAAAACTATCCAACACATTACAAACTCTATTTTAAAACATCAACACTTCCCAAATATCTGGAAATTTGCAATTGTCAAAGCCCTGCCAAAACCTGGAAAGAACCTACACAATGCTAGCAGTTTCAGACCGATCAGCCTTCTCAGCACATTAGGAAAAATAATTGAAAGGGTCATTCTTAAGAGGATAAATGCTCATTTAACAGTAAATAAAATTTTAATCAACGAACAGTTTGGATTCAGAAGTAATCACAGTACCACGGCACAACTCGCTAGGCTAGTCGACCTAGCCTGGTCAAGAAAGCCTTCAATAACAAGTTCAACTGAAGCCTTCAATAACAAGAAACATACCGGGCTAGTTTTACTAGATATAGAAAAAGCCTTCGATACAGTCTGGCACGATGGACTAATATACAAATTAAATCAGCTAAAATTCCCACCCTATTTAATAAAAATCATCCATTCCTTTATAACTAATAGATCATTCAGTGTAGAAATAGATAATTGTCGCTCAGATGTCAGGAAAATGCAGGCAGGCCTACCTCAGGGATCGGCGCTTAGCGCTCTTCTCTACAACATATATATAAATGACATTCCAAAAACTAATAATACAACACTATCCTTATTTGCAGATGACACAGCTATTTTTACTTCCTCTTATCGAACCGACACTATAAAGAACAGGTTAACAGAAAGCATTATAAAATTGAACAGATACTTAAGCAAATGGAAAATAAAAATTAATACGTCTAAATCTCAAGCCATATTATTCACAAAACGAAGACCAAATGAAATAGAAGAAATAAAAATTAACAATGAAACCATTCCATGGTCAAAACAAATAAAATATCTAGGCCTTACCCTTGATAAAGGATTAACATTCACTCAACAGGTGAATGAAGCTTGTAATAAAGCTAATAAAGTCCTCTGCCAGACCTATCCTTATTTCAATAGAAAATCTAAACTCAGCGCTGATAATAAATTACAACTTTATAAATCCTGTATTAGACCCGTACTAACATATGCATGTCCTGTATGGAGCTGTATATCAAAAACTAATTATAAAAAACTACAAGTATTTCAGAATAAATGTATTAGAATAGCAGAAAACTTACCCAGATATACTCGAATAAAGACACTACACGAAACTTCAAAACTGACTCCTTTAAAAACGTACATCCGAAAACTAACAGTAAAATTCTTTAAAGCTTGTAAACAGAAACAAAACCCACTGATTAAACAAATAGGAAACTACGACAAACGGACAACACGACGTTACGTACACAAAAGAACTAAACACATTTTGCTGAAATAAATTGTCATAAAGGAAATCAAGACGCACTAACTGCAATACTAACGGACACTGACTGAATTATCTTCACACCTACAGGATTAAAGATTGTAAACAAGCTACAACTTACTAAGCCCCGCCTTTCTCAATATATTGTATAATATCTAATTACTCTGTATAATATCTCATTTCTATGTAATATCTACCGTATAATTATTTTATAATAAGACTATTACTTTGTACATTATTTGTTTATGTATTGTTAATTAACAGAGTGACACACACTCCAGTGGACGGGAAAACATTATCTATATTTAATCTCCCGTATAAATAAGTTAGTTTGTTTTCTTTTAAATCTTGAATTATAGATTACCATATTAGTGAAGTGATCTGTAGTTGCACTAATAATTAAACATGGTTTTTTTTTATGTACTGATATTGTTTAAATAAATATAAAAAAAAAAAAAAAAAAAAAAAAGGCTGGGCCAAATCCTAGCTCACTCTCTACCAGACCTCATGCTCGACACTCTCCACTCTTCTCTATCATCCCGTCCAGGCCAGTTGTCCTACCAATACAAGCTACTACTTACAAGCTGCCTTTCATTCTGAGCCCCCGAATCTCCATCACACTTCTTAACATAAATATTGGTATACTAAAAGTTTGTACATCCATATACATAGCTCACGATAATAAAAAGAAACTTTATTACCTGCAGGCATTGCTGATAGTTTTCAGACAATAAACAGGAACCGATGAGTTTCTGGACATTATTAGATTAAGAAGTTCAGGTTTTATTAATGTAAATAACATTTTTTGTTGCTTTCTTACAAGTGGCTTCAAAAAAATTGCATGTACAAGCTAAAATGAATCAATCTATCATTTTACAAACTAAAAATTTTGAGAAGCAATATAAAAAAAAAAAAAAAAAAAAAAAAAGTAATTACAAAATTAATGTAAGCTACTGAGAAGTACAAAAAGGAGTAAAAATTAATGTTCTTCCAAATACAGAGTTCATAATAACTGCTCTTGGAAATCTAGGCGCACGGTAGTGCGCCAGGCCAAGTTCCGGCCTAAGCATACTGTGTGTATATTACAGGCGGTCTTAGAGCCGATTTTTACCCTCTCATAACTTTCTACCAGGTAAAGATAAAGTTATGAAATTTTACACAGGTATTATACTACTAAATTTGAGTAAAACTGGAAACTTTCATAATTCTACATTGAATAATTTCTGAGATATAAGCGATCAAAAATCGGGATTTGTAGGACTCACTCACTCACTCATCAAAATTATTAGGCACTTCCCATGATGCTAGAGACTTGAAATTTTGCATGAAGATAGATATGAAGACGTTATTAAAGGAAAAAAATCGAAAAATCGCGAAAAGTTGTGTTTGACTCCGCTTCCGGGGCGGGGGCGTGCCAGTTTTGTACTTCCTTCGGAAACCCATCATTCCGTCCGAAACCCATGATGTGGGGTATCAAATGAATTGTCTCGGTATGAAGAACCTATATTTGATGTTTTAAGAAACAATCAGACGCAAATAGGCTCGGTAAAAATCTTATACCAGCTGTCTGTCTGTATGTTTGTTCCTCTTACAAATCCGTACCGTTTGACCGATTTTGACCAAATTTGGGACACAGATGGGTCTTTCTCCGGGTAGTTTCATAGGCTAGTCAATCAGCTGTCTGTCTGCATGTTTGTTCCTTACACAAATTCACTCCATTTGACCGATTTTGACCAAACTTGGCACACAGGTGGGCCTTGGTCCGGGGAATGCACTAGGCTAGGTAAAAAAAGGTCTTTCAGCTGTCTGTCTGTATGTTTGTTCCTTATACAAATTCACACCGTTTGGCCCATTTTGACCAAACTTGGCACGCAGTTAGGTCTTGATACGGGAGTGTCATATTACCTATGACGTTTTCTACTTTTTGTTCCATCGAAATGCCATCATTCCTTCTGAAACCCATCATGTGGGGTATCAAATGAATCGTCTTGGTAAGGAGAACCTATATTTGATGTTTTAAAAAACATCAAATATAGGTTTTTTTTTTTGTGCCGAAATTATCTTTAGAGAAAAACTAAACATTGCCAAGTTTAAGATTATACCTGGTTGAGGAAAGTGACATTTTAGTAACTGGATATAAGTATTTTTATTGTTGTTTTTAAAGGTCAGTTGAAGTGTCTTTACTGTTCTTAGTAAGTAACTATGAGGTCTTCCAAGTAATGAACTTGGACATTTCTTTCCTGTATCATCTCTTGTATTGGCAAATATTTTTGGTTGAATTAATACACCAACTCATACTACTTTTTTGGAGTGTAGAATGGTAAGGCGTTTTGGGGGGGTTATATGTATTTATATATATATATATATTAATTCTTGTGAAAGATGACCCGATATATATATATATATATATATATATATATATATATATATATATACATTGGATCGTGGCTTTTGCCACCTTCAAAGCTTTGGACTCTCATTTAGAAAAACTTTAGAAGAACTTTCAACTCGGTCTTGGGGCAGTTACAGATGATTAGCAACACCAAAAGAGTTAGAAGGCAGAGATGGCATGGGCGTACATAGAAAATAATTTCGGAGGGGGCTGGGAAAATTTCGGGGTGGCTGAGACCATTTCCGGTGTATAGAATACTAACAATTTAGATCTTGGAAGAGTTTTAGACAACTTAAACGCTATTACGCCCAAAATAGAATATGTTTTATGAACTAAATGATCTTATTTAATTTATTTTTAATGGTTTTATGAATTTTATACCGATAAAATCAAAAATTCAGGGGGGGGGGCTGCAGCCCCCTCAGCCCCCCCTTATACACGCCCATGAGTACGAGTAGGAAGAAGACTTCACTCAAGGAGGGGCAGCTCACGGAGGTGCCTAAGTGTAAAAACATTTATTTTTAAAAGTGCTCTCAGCGCTCGATTCTCACATTACTATATAATTATAAACTACTAATATACTATTATATTATAAACTACTGGTTCTACGAACAGAGTGATTTTTATTAATCTAGCGTATTCCCATTAATCTAGGCCGACTGTCAGAGTAATGGAAGTTTGACCAAATTGCACACTTCTCTAAATAAGTGACATATAATTGTAAAAGAGGGAGAAAAAAAAAACTATCAATTTATTCCCCTGCTCTACGATGGTCAACTAAACCACATATCAATCAAACTGTGCAACAAAAGAAAATAGAGCACTTTACAACGCTACAAGTAACGCATTTTAAATAAGCATTGAGAACAGCAATGATTACAGAAACCCCTACAGCGATATAATATATCGCTGCCGACATTCTTATCTCTTATATATGACCATGTTCTTAGACAAAAGCCATAAGTTATAGATGGTAGGGCATGGTCTCTAGGTTTAAGGGATACAGTCTTACAATTTCTAATGCAGTCCCAGAATCTGTATCCTCCATAGAAACAGTATCCCAGTAACTCCTTTGAGGTTTATTTGTTCCAGGGATCTGCCAGTAGTCGGGCTTCCGGATCAAGAGGAGGGGGCACGGAATCAACTTGGTTTCCACCTACATGGCCTTTGAAGGAACTGTGCCCCCCTCAGATGAGGTAAGAGAGAGCGGTTGCCTACCCTAAGGAAAGGAAGGTGCAGGAAATCATGGTGTGTGATGCAAATGCCCATAACACCCTTTGGGGCAGCAAGAACACTAACACAAGACATGAATTTTTTATTTATTCTGGAATTTCTTATTTCAATTGATCTAGAAGTTATAAATCGTGGGAAGAATCCGATCTTTTTTAATATAACGATAAGGGAGGTCATTGATGTAACTATAGCTTCCTTTGGAGTGGCTCAAGGAAAATAATAACAAACCCTTGCAAGTGCATCAAATCCATGTGACACTACTAACTATCATTTGGATGATGCCTACCACATTCATTACTCCCACCCTACTCTTCTTCCTCCAACTCCCCAGCTTCTTATCTCACCCCAATTCCCTTCTAGGTATTTTTTTTATTATTTGTTTTTTTTTTTTTTTTTTTTTTTTTTAGAAAGCTGGGCTCAAAAATAGCTAACACGCCAAAAACCAGTCTCCTTAAAAATAATCAAGTTACGAAGGAAGAAGGACCAGTCAAGCTGATTAGCAAATGAAAAATGTAAGAGAACACCCAAGCGATTCAGAAGAAGCAAGTTTGCAGCAACGAAGACGCATTCTACGTGCATAGAATTTTCTCTGAGATCGACTGGTTTATAATTGAAGGAACGAGGAACGACCATTGTTGGTGAACAGAATAAAACATCCTTGGCCATTTAGAGATTATACACTAACTAGAATATTAAATTGTTCGTTTAAAAAACCTAGTAAGTTAGATTTTAAACATGTCGGTTAATAATATCAATTCATAAATATGGACCATAACATTTTTTTTTCATTTTTCTTAATGCTACCACAGTAATATCTAGGCAATTTATAGCCCAATAGAACATTAAATTATAATGTAGATAAAATATTGCAGATTTATCTGATAAAAGAAATGTCTGAAGTCAATAAGGTTTGTGTCTCCATAACAATTCAAAATATAAATTTGCAATATAAACATTATTCAGTTTTTCCATGACTGATAAATCTAAATGCATTGCAAGATCAACAGAACTGGGTCCATCGTTTGGTTCGGACAAGACAAGTGTTCATAAAGCATCATGTATTGTCTGTGGATAAATGATTAAAAATGCAAGAGGGCTTTAAACGAAAACAAGTAAAAGACATTTTAATGGGGCTAATCAGGAAAAAGTAAATACTATTTTAAAGATGTCCTTCCCAAAATAAAATAATAATACAACTAAGTTTTCTTTAACGCAGAATTTAAAGAATGAAATCGACCATTGGACTTAAACGTTCAAAAGCAACGTTCAAAAATATAGCAACGTTTTCTCCAAGAGATTATGATGCTACAATAATCATTTTCATTATGTTTTTTGATTCCAACAATACTTTGCCTGGGCCGACGCACCCAGCAGGAAGTTACTACAAATCTCGTAGGCAGGTAAAGGAGGAAAGGATAAAGAAGCAGGAGAGTGCTTGAATCCTTAGAGAGCTAACAGGGCTGCTATGGCTAGAACTGAGCAATATCAATACGAGGTTGCTCAGTATGACTACTATAATAGGCAGAAATGAGTGTTCTATAGTGTCATGAATGCTGACAGTCCGGAACACTGTTTAATCAAAGTACAATCAATCTATGATCACTTTAAATCAATCCTCGGTAATCAAAACAAGGGAGACATATAAAAAAGATACAATGAATCCAAATATAAATTCAGTAGATATCAAATCAATACACAGGGCTATAAAATCTACTTCTCCTGATTCTTCGGCAGGTCGTGATGGGATTTGAATCGAAACAATAAAATGTCTTAATGTAGCTTATATTTTAAAAGATATTGCACACATTTTATTAATGACTTCATATGTCCCAGAAGCATTCAGACAAGGTAGGACTATATTAATATACAATAATAATAATAATATACATGTATAGTCAGACACCTCATAGAAAAAGTCAGACTCGCAGGAACTGCAGCATCTTAGCGCGGTTCCGTTCTTATTCCATTGGGAAAGAATGAAATAGAAACACTTATTATTTTGGCCCGATCTTTCTTGAAATGTTTTATGACCAGTGACAAAGGGCCAGCGTTACCTGGAACACCCTAAAGGTAGCTTGGCCAGGCTCCACTGCTACAGACATGAAATTCATTGTTCAATATATTCAAAAATATCAAAATGTTTCTAATTTCTAAATGTTTATAATTTCTAAATGTCTCTAATTTCTAAATGATTCTAATTTCTAAATGTTTCTAATTTCTAAATGTTTCTAAAAAGAAAACAATTTAAAACAACCAATTAAAAAGTGAGTTAAACAACTACGAAAACCCGTTCAAAATAAAATAGATTATTTGAATAAGCAATTAAAAAATAACAAGAAATAAAACAGACAAAAAGAACCGTTCGAATAAACGAAATCAATTACTTTAACGTTTTAAGCACTTATCCGATTGACATCGCCTAATCAAAACTTTAATCAAAACCTTTTTTGCAGAGCATTTAGTAAGCTTTCTAATGGTAAACTTCCGTTTACCAAGATTCTCAAACTTTTTCGAGATATTAACGAAATTATACAAAGTTACCAAAACTTTTTTTGTCTGTTAATAAAATATTTTATTCTAACCCTTCCTTTAGTCTAAACGTAACAAAAATTTCAACATATTAGTGTTGATGAAACTCGAACATGCAGAAAATGTTTCAACTGTATCCCATAATTCTAAGTACCAAAATCAAAGACAAAGAACCCTACCTAGGAAGGACGCTAGGCAGTTGAAAAGCTATATATCTTGGATCTTGGTTTTATTTGTAAAATAAATGTGTTACAAAGTTACCAAAACTTTTTATGTCTGTTAATAAAATATTTTATTCAAACCCTTCCTTAACTCTAAACGTAACAAAAATGTCAACATTAAGTCTTTTGAAAGTAGAGCATGCAGAACATGTTTCAACTGAATCCATGATTCTAAGTACCCAAACCAAAAAGTCAGACTCGCAGGAACTGCAGCATCTTAGCGCGGTTCCGTTCTTATTCCATTGGGAAAGAATGAAATAGAAACACTTATTATTTTGGCCCGATCTTTCTTGAAATGTTTTATGACCGGTGACAAAGGGCCAGCGTACCCTTTTACCTGGAACACCCTAAAGCTAGCTTGGCCAGGCTCCACTGCTACAGACATGAAATTCTTATTTCATTGTTCAATATATTCAAAAATATCAAAATGTTTCTAATTTCTAAATGTTTCTAATTTCTAAAAGTCTCTAATTTCTAAATGTTTCTAATTTCTAAATGTTTCTAAAAAGAAATACCATTTAAAACAACCAATTATAAAGTGAGTTAAACAACTACGAAAACCCGTTCAAAAGAAAATAGATTATTTAAAGAACAGACCTTCTTATTATTATAAGAAGTAGTGACGGAACCCCGACAATCCCTAACTTGCATTATCAACGGTCAACGATCTCCTCTCAAAAGATATTTGTTCAAAGGGGTTTACGACTTTACCTGCTCGGGTCCGCCAGACCCAAGAATCCTCTTCTACAGATACTTATTTCATACAATGCATTCATGTTTCAATGCATTGAAAAATATCAAAATTTCTTGTGTTCTTCTACTACAGTAATAGTTCTACAAATAAAATCAATTAAAAAATAAAAAAGTCCGTCTCGCAGGAACTGCATCATCTTAGCGCGGTTCCGTTCATATCCCTAGTCTAATTTGGAAAGATTAAAATAGAAGCAGTTATTATTTTGGTTCCACCAGTCTTTTTTTTTTTAATTAATTATTATAATGGCGTGTCAACCCTTAAGGTCACTAACGCCATTCCTGTGTGTAGTAAAGTCTTGAATGGTCATGATTTACAATCTTACCTGGAAGGGTCTGCTAACTCTAGAAACGGACCCGCTAGTGACAAGGTCTTGGAATCCTGGTAATCTATATTTCTAACAATAAATTGTTTTTGTTATTTTACTTAATCAGTTTTATTGTCAAATACATTATCCAACTATAAGCAATTAAAAAATAACAAGGAATAAAACAGACAAAAAGAACCATTCGAATAAACGAAATAAATTAATTTATAGTTTTAAGCACTTTTTTCTCCGATTGACATTGCCTAATTAAAACGTCCTTCAGAACCTTTTTGTAGAGCATTTAGTAAGCTTTCGAATGGTAATCTTCAGCTTCACAAATTTTGTCAACGGTTTTCGAGATACTAACGAAAGTATACAAAGTTACCAAAACTTTTTTTGTCTGTTAATAAAATATTTTATTCTAACTCTTCCTTTACCCTAAACGTAACAAAAATTTCAACATATTAGTGTTGATGAAATTCGAACACGCAGAAAATGTTTCAACTGTATCCCATAATTCTAAGTACCAAAATCAAAGACAAACAACCCTCCCTAGGATGGACGCTAGGCAGTTGAAAAGCTAAATCTTAGAAATCCATATCTCTAACATTAAATTGATTTCTTATTTTTCTTAACCTGTTTTATTTTCGAATACATTATCCAACTCTAAGCAATTAAAAAATAACAAGGAATAAAAATATAAAATTTTAGGCACTTTCAACACTTGTTCACATTGAGTAAAACAATATAAACAGATCTAAGGTGTTACACGGTAGCTGGTGAAAGAATGAATGAGGTCTCGTATTGCAATTCTCTGTATGCAGGGTCTACTTCCAGGTAAAGTCATATACTTTTACTGCCCTTTACCGTTACTCAGAAAGCTATTTGTGTTTACAAACAAAGGACTCGGTATAGACCACCCGTATTAACCCAAAAGTGACTATGTCAAGCTTGATAAACTTCCTGAATTAGATTAAGGAATTTAAGAATGCTTATAATAGGTTCTTGATCTAGTCAAAAAATTCAAGGAGAATTAGACCATGAATAGAAAATTTCGGCCAAACAGAAGGAAAATAACAATAACAAGGATAGTCAAACTTCGTTTTCAAAGATTGTTAGTTGTAACACAAAAACGGTCACTCATGATTCTAATAAATTAACTGTGAAGGGTGATTACACAAATATTCCAGTTGAGGCTTTAAAGCTTCAATTTAAAAAACATATTAACCCACAGGAATTATAGATTGGCCTAAAAACATAAAATCATTGAAAAAAGGATTTCTTAATATTGAATTAAACAAAAACGATATAGAGGTTATATTAACAGAGTTTTCAAATATATGCAAAGACCTGTTGATCAAGAAAATTAAAATAAAAAATAGAGTTCTCTGTAAAAGGTTTAATGAGTTCTATTAAATACATATTTTCCAATTGAGTTATAATTTTAACTATTGGAATTATTATCCAAAGATTCATATAATTACTCAACAATAGATTCTAATTTGAAGCACAACTATTTTCGATATCTAACCTGTTCTAAAACGTGAAATCATTTATTAGGCACTTCGGATGACGTCATTGGGTCGACGTCAGAAGCGTGTTTCCCATCTGTGGAGTGAAGGAGGAAACGAGTTAAAAACAGCAACCAATTAAAATGTGAGGTAAATAGAGGACAAACGTCGTTCGTGGTGGTAGAAAATCTTACAAGGCATTTCGCTCAGAAATTTCCGAAATATTGTTACTAATTTTACGTATCCTGTTTTATAGCCAAATAGATTTATATTCTATTATCAATAAGAAAAAACTACTAGCAATAAAAAAACTATGGGTAACAGATGAAAATAGGGAATACCAAGAACAATTCTAAAGAACGAAATCAACACCAGTACTGTAATCTAGATATTCGTACGGCATCTTCGAATTCTAACAAACAAAATATTGCTTCTAATTATACGTATCCTGTTTTATTGGCAAATACATTTGACTGCTCTAAGCAATTGCAAACACTAGGAAATATGCCAAAGAACTCGGAGTAGGAGCCTCGACAGTTTCACGACATTTGAAGGAAATCGGCAAATCCAAAACTGACATTTCATACGGTACAGCCTGATATATTTCTAACAATTAATACATTTTCCTAACAAATACAACATAATAAATCACAAAAATAAAAAGCAATAAAAAACTAAGGAAAAGAGACAAAAATTACCAAATGAACGACAAAAACCCGTTCATAAGAACTAAACACACGTATTTGAAGATTTAAGCACTTATTTCTTCGATTGACATCCCCTAATCAAAAATTGCTTCAGAATCTTTTTTGTAGAGAATTTAGAAAGCTTTCAAATAGTTTCTATACTGTTATCAAAATTTCCCAACCGTGTTCGAGATATTAATGAAAGTATACAAAGTTCCTAAAACTTTTCATGTCTGTTAATAAAATATTTTATTCTAACCCTTCCTTAACTCCAAACGTAACAAAACTTTTAACATATTAGTTTTAACGAAAATAGAACATGCAGAAAATGTTTCAACTGAATCCATTGATTCTAAGTACCCAAACCAAAAACGGTATTCAAAAACTATTTTTCCAATTTTCTCGAAAACGGTTAAAGCTATCGCCTTGAAAATGGTTTCATTCGTTTTCCTAGCCCAAGAAGCATATAAAAAGAGTACTTACAAGCGTATGAACTCAAAAACGTAAGCGTTACGATTTTTTTTGCGCGAATTTCGCCCCAAACGCCATCTTCCAGTAGGCGGATTTTGCTGGTTAACGAACTTGACCTTTCAAATTAGACGAAAGATTTTTGTACCAAATTTCATCAAAATCGGACCATTCGTCTCGGAGCTACAGAGCGAACAGACAAATATATATACAGGGTGTCCCGTAAATGTCTAGTCATATTGTGGGAGGTGATAGAGGACCCTTAGGGAAACAAAAAATGTTCTATGACAATTTTCCGAATTCTCGCCCATAAGGGAGAAAACGTCGTTTTATTGTTTTATCAAGACAAACGTGGTTTTTAGAAGAATAGTCGTTGTAGCTCCGTCCGAGGTGGTTCTACTAGAAAAGAAGTGAAACCAATTGAAAGCTGAGTAAATTTACTATAAGACTAGTTGGGTGTAAACGTAAAAATGAATGAATGTAAGTATGTATATCTTACCAAAAGAAAGCTATTCTAAATTTCCTGACATTTTCTTGATATTTCTTTCCTGCGTTACTCCTCAATAGGCAGGATCTGAGATTTCCGGGTTTCAGAAAAACTTCCTCATTTAACCAGCTTTCCATTCATGTATCACAACCTTGTGTTATTGAAGGATGTGAACGATTTAAGAACAAAAGTTTTTAAAAAAACATGGATCAGTGCAAAGAAAATTATATTTTTTTCTTCAGTTTATTCAAAAAGCTGAAGAGAAATATTTATTTTTATAAATGTTTACATAATTATTAAGTAAATATTGACTTAAAACAATAAAAAAAATTACTTCCACGAATATAAAAAAAAACCTAAAACAGTAAATAAATAAAATACACATTTATTTTGAATTTATTAATTCAGGTAACTAATACTGGGTCCAGGAGGCGGCCATTAAGGAACCCCACCCATACATTAACCTCAAAAATTATTATTTTTACCTAGATAACGCATTTGAACACATTTTTACAGGTATTTATATTTAGAAAACAATTGCTTTACCTTGAATTGATACTGATGGCTACGCTTGTGAACCTCACTTGGATTCTCGTGTGTTTATTGTGGTAATTAAATATCCTACCCGTCATAAATAAGATGTACATAGTCCTGTAAAAATGTGTTCAAAATGAGTTATCTAGGTAAAAATAATAATTTTTTTTTTTTTGAGGTTAATGTCTGGTTGGAGTTCCTTAATGGCCGCCTCCTGGACCCATTATTAGTTACCTGAATTAATAAATTCAAAATGAATGTGTATTTTATTTATTTACTGTTTTAGGATTTTTTTTATATTCGTGGAAGTATTTTTTTTTATTGTTTTAAGTAAATATTTACTTAATATGTATGTAAAAATGTATAAAAATAAATATTTCTCTTCAGCTTTTTGAATAAACTGAAGAAAAAAATATAATTTTCTTTTCACAGATCCATGTTTTTTTTTAAACTTTTGTTCTTAAATCGTTCACATACTTCCATAAAACAGGGTTGTGATACATGAATGGAAAGCTGGTTAAATGAAGAAGTTTTTCTGAAACCCGGAAATCTCAGATCCTGCCCATTTAGGAGTAACGCGGGAAAGAAATATCGAGAAAATGTCAGGAAATTTAGAATAGCTTTCTTTTGGTAAGATAGACATACTTACATTCATTCATTTTTACTTTTACTATCAACTAGTCTTATAGAAAATTTACTCAGCTTTCGATTGGTTTCACTTCGTTTCTGGTAGAACCACCTGGGACGGAGCTACAACGACTATTCTTCTAAAAACCACGTTTGTCTCGATAAAACAATAAAACGACGTTTTCTCCCTTATGGCCAAGAATTCGGAAAATCGTCATAGAACATTTTTTGTTCCCCTAAGGGCCCTCTATCACCTCTCACAATATGACTAGACATTTACGGGACACCCTGTATATATATATAAATAAAAAAATATATACATATATATATATATATATATATATATATATATACAAATTTTAACCACCGTTATTTTCGGTCTCTAGGGGTTCTGAAACGCGAAATTTTCTAGTCGGCACTTCCGGATTGTTTCATTGTATCAACCTTATAAGCGGGGTTCCTCCCTATGGGGGAGGGAGGAACCGCGCTAATAAAAAACCAACAGCATAAAGGCAATTGAAAATATTCCAAAGACGTCATCGATTCTCTTTCTCTTGGCAAGCTATATTTCTAACAATGAAATGTTTTTCTTATTTTACTTAATCTGTTTTATTGTCAAATACATTATCCAACTATAAGCAATTAAAAAATAAAAAGGAATAAAAACAGACAAAAGTCCGTCTCGCAGGACTGCATCATCTAAGCGCGGTTCCGTTCATATCCCTAGTCTAATTTGGAATTAAAATAGAAGCAGTTATTATTTTGGTTCAACCAGTCTTTTTTTTTTAATTAATTATTATAATGGCGTGTCAACCCTTAAGGTCACTAACGCCATTCCTGTGAGTAGTAAAGTCTTGAAAGGTCATGATTTTCAATCTTACCTGGAAGGGTCTGCTACACTAGAAACGGACCCGCTAGTGACAAGGTTTTGGAATCTTGGAAATCTATATTTCTAACAATAAATTGTTTTTGTTATTTTACTTAACCAGTTTTATTGTCAAATACATTATCCAACTATAAGCAATTAAAAAATAACAAGAAATAAAACAGAAAAAAAGAACCATTGGAATAAACGAAATCAATTAATTTAAAGCTTTAAGCACTTTTTTCTCCGATTGACATCGCCTAATTATAACTTTCTTCAGAACCTTTTTTGTAGAGCATTTAGTAAGCTTCCAAATGGTCATCTTCCGCTTCACAAGATTGTCAACCGTTTTCGAGATACTAACGAAATTATACAAAGTTACCAAAACTTTTTTTGTCTGTTAATAAAATATTTTATTCTAACCCTTCCTTTACTCTAAACGTAACAAAAATTTCAACATATTAGTGTTGATGAAACTCGAACATGCAGAAAATGTTTCAACTGTATCCCATAATTCTAAGTACCAAAATCAAAGACAAAGAACCCTCCCTAGGAAGGACACTAGGCAGTTGAAAAGCTATATATCTTGGATCTTGGTTTTATTTTCAAATACATTATCCAACAATAAGCAATTAAAAAATAACAAGGAATAAAAAACAGACAAAAAGAACAGTTCGAATAAGCGAAATCAATTACTTTCATTAGAACCTTTTTCGAGATATTAAGGAAAGTATACAAAGTTACCAAAACTTTTTATGTCTGTTAATAAAATATTTTATTCTAACCCTTCCTAAACTCCAAACGTAACAAAAATTTCAACATATTAGTTTTAATGAAAGTAGAACATGCAGAAAATGTTTCAACTGAATCCCATGATTCTAAGTACCCAAACCAAAAACGGTATTCAAAAAATATGTCTCCAATTTTCTCGAAAACGACTAAAGCTATCGCCTTGAAAATGGTTTCATTCGTTTTCCTAGCCCAATAAGCCTATAAAACGAGTACTTACAAGCTTATGAACTCAAAAACTTAAGCGTTACGATTTTTTTTTTGCGCGAATTTCGCCCCAAACGTGGATCCCAACAAAATCTTTATCCTTGCGGAATCAATCTTGATAGATTCCCAAGGGATACAGAGCTACCAAATATACGGGAGCTAACCAACTGTTTATCAATCTTTCGCAATTCATTTCACCAAATTTACGTCCAGGCCAACAAAAGTAATTGCATAAATATCACATTTAATTCAAATTTATTTTTTTAATAAATTCGTCACCAAAATTTATTCTCTCGGCGAACTCCTACTTAATTAAAATAACCAACCTTTTAACCTTTTAGCGCGGTTCCTCCCTTCCCCATAGGGAGGAACCCCGCTTATAAGGTTGATCTCATGAAACAATCCGGAAGTGCCGACTCAGCGAATAATGGTCCGATTTTGATGAAATTTGGTACAAAAATCTTTCGTCTAATTTGAAAGGTCAAGTTCGTTAACCAGCAGAATCATCCCACTGGAAGATGGCGTTTGGGGCGAAATTCACGCAAAAAAAATCTTAACGCTTACGTTTTTGAGTTCATAAGCTTGTAAGTACTCGTTTTATAGGCTTCTTGGGCTACCGTTTCCTTGAAAATTTGAAAAATTGTTTTTGAATACCGATTTACCGCGGTTCCTCCCTCCCCCATAGGGAGGAACCCCGCTTATAGGGTTGATACGATGAAAGAATCCGGAAGTGCCGACAAGAAAATTTCGCGTTTCAGAACCCCTAGAGACCGAAAATAACGGTGGTTCAAATTTGTATATATATGTATATATATATATATATAAATAAATAAATATATACATATATATATACATATATATATATATATATATATATATATATATATATATATGTATATGTATATATATATATATATATATATATATATATATATATATATATATATATATATGTATATGTATATATATATATATGTATATATTTATTTATATATATATATATATATATATATATATATATATATATATATATATTTGTCTGTTCGCTCATTTCTCGCTTCCCTAATGGTCCGATTGTGATGAAATTTGGTACAAAATTCCGTCGTCCAATTTGAAAGGTCAAGTTCGTTAACCAGCAGAATCCGCCCACTGGAAGATGGCGTTTGGGGCGAAATTCGCGCAAAAAAAATCGTAACACTTAAGTTTTTAGCGCGGTTCCTCCCTCCCCCATAGGGAGGAACCCCGCTTATAAGGTTGATACAATGAAACAATCCGGAAGTGCCGACTAGAAAATTTCGCGTTTCAGAACCCATAGAAACCGAAAATAACGGTGGTTCAAATTTGTATATATATATATGTATATATTTATATATATATATATATATATATATATATATATATATATATATATATATTTGTCTGTTCGCACTCTAGGTAGAAGACGAATGGTCCGATTGTGATGAAATTTGGTACAAAAATCCGTCGTCTATTTTGAAAGGTCAAGTTCGTTAGCCAGCAGAATCCGCCCACTGGAAGATGGCGTTTGGGGCGAAATTCGCGCAAAAAAAATCGTAACGCTTACGTTTTTGAGTTCATAAGCTTGTAAGTACTCGTTTTATAGGCTTCTTGGGCTAGGAAAACGAATGAAATCATTTTCAAGGCGATAGCTTTAACCGTTTTCGAGAAAATTGGAAAAATAGTTTTTGAATACCGTTTTTGGTTTGGGTACTTAGAATCATGGGATTCAGTTGAAACATTTTCTGCATGTTCTACTTCCATTAAAACTAATATGTTGAAATTTTTGTTACGTTTGGAGTTTAGGAAGGGTTAGAATAAAATATTTTATTAACAGACATAAAAAGTTTTGGTAACTTTGTATACTTTCCTTAATATCTCGAAAATGGTTGAGAATCTTGGGAAACGGAAGATGGCCATTAGAAAGCTCACTTAATGCTCTTCAAAAATGGTTCTGATGAAAGTTTTGATTAGGCGATGTCAATCGGAGAAATAAGTGCTTAAAACTTTAAAGTAATTGATTTCGCTTATTCGAACTGTTCTTTTTGTCTTTGATTTTGGTACTTAGAATTATGGGATTCAGTTGAAACATTTTCTGCATGTTCGAATTGTATCAACACTAATATGTTGAAATTTTTGTTACGTTTGGAGTTTAGGAAGGGTTAGAATAAAATATTTTATTAACAGACAAGAAAAGTTTTGGTAACCTTTTATACTTTCGTTAGTATCTCGAAAACCGTTAACAATCTTGGGAAGCGAAAGGTTACCATTCGAAAGCTTACTAAATGGTCTACAAAAAAGGTTGTAAAGATAGTTTTGAATAAGCGATGTCAATCGGATAAATAAGTGCTTAAACTTTGAAGTAATTGATTTCGTTTATTCGAACGGTTCTTTTTGTCTTTGATTTTGGTACTTCGAATTATGGGATTCAGTTGAAACATTTTCTGCATGTACTAATTTCATCAAAACTAGTATGCTGAAAATTTACTTACGTTTGGAGTTAAGGAAGTGTTAAATTAAAATAATTTATTAATAGAGATGAAAAGCTTTGGAAACTTCGTATACTTTCCTTAATATCTCGAAAACGGTTGAGAATCTTGGTAAACGGATGGTTTCCATTCGAAAGCTTACTAAATGCTCTAGAAAACATGTTCTGAAGAAAGTTTTGATTAGGCGATGTCAAACGGAGAAATAAGTACATATAACTTAGAAGTTTGATAAACGATAATTGATTTCGTTTATTTATACGGTTCTTTTTGTCTGTTTTTATTTCTTGTTATTTTGTTATTGCTTCTAGGAGGAGGATGTATTTCTCAATAAAACAGGGGAATAAATACAAATTCTTTGAACCTGTAACAGAACTGAAAACGTAAATATTCTCTGTGTAGAGTCAGTCCGGGTCGAGGTAGTAGGCCGGTTCAGGTAGGCTTTTATTGCACTTCATAAATCAAGATTCATTGTTCTCATCAAGCATTCTAGGACAGCTGACAGTTACCTTTACCTGTAGGAAGTCATGCAGCCAAATTCTATACTAGAAATATAATTATATTTTGTGGGTGAATGTGGCCGTAGTTCAATAAAAAATAACACTACTTTCTCATTTTCATGTACAATTTTATTTTGTTTAATTGCATTTAAAAGTAAAATGGATATGTTTGCACTGCAAGTTAAGTAAATTAGAAATATATTCGTAGAAGAGTCTTCGTAGACTGAAACTTGGGACGGCAGAAAGAGTAATTTCTGCTTAGGATAGTTTCATCCCTAGCCGAAAATCATGTTTTGTTTTTTTTCATATTTGTTTACATTAGGAATGATCCAAACAAAGTAATAACTGTTTCTATTCTAAGTCTACAAAATAACACTAGGGATATGAATGGAACCGCGCTAAGATGACGCAGTTCCTGCGAGTCGGACTTTTATTTAGTTCATAAGCTTGTAAGTACTCATTTTATAGGCTTCTTGGGCTAGGAAAACGAATGAAACCATTTTCAAGGAGAAAATTGGAAAAAAAAGTTTTTGAATACCGTTTTTGGTTTGGGTTCTTAGAATCATGGGATTCAATTGAAACATTTTTTGAATGTTTGAATTTCATCAAAACTAACATTTTAAACTTTTGGTTACGTTTGGAGTTAAGGAAGGGTTAGAATAAAATATTTTATGGACAGACATGAAAAGTTTTGGGAACTTCGTATAATTTCATTAATATCTTGATCACGGTTGGGAAATCGTGATAAGTGGATAGAAATTATTTGAAAGCTTTATAAATTCTCTACAAAAAAGATTCTGAAACAATTTTTGATTAGGTGATGTCAATCGGAGAAATAAGTGCTTAAACTTTGAAGTAATTGATTTCGTTTATTTTTGTTTTGGGTACTTAGACTCATTGGATTCAGTTGAAATGTTTTCTGCATGTTTAAAATACATATAAACAAAGATGTTTAAATTTTGGTTACGTTTGGAGTTAAGGAAGGATTAGAATAAAATATTTTATTAGGAGACATGAAAAGTTTTGGGAGCTTCGTATAATTTCATTAATATCTTGATCACGGTTGGGAAATCGTGATAAGTGGATAGAAATTATTTGAAAGCTTTATAAATTCTCTACAAAAAAGATTCTGAAACAATTTTTGATTAGGTGATGTCAATCGGAGAAATAAGTGCTTAAACTTTGAAGTAATTGATTTCGTTTATTTTTGTTTTGGGTACTTAGACTCATTGGATTCAGTTGAAATGTTTTCTGCATGTTTAAAATACATATAAACAAAGATGTTTAAATTTTGGTTACGTTTGGAGTTAAGGAAGGATTAGAATAAAATATTTTATTAGGAGACATGAAAAGTTTTGGGAGCTTCGTATAATTTCATTAATATCTTGATCACGGTTGGGAAATCGTGATAAGTGGATAGAAATTATTTGAAAGCTTTATAAATTCTCTACAAAAAAGATTCTGAAACAATTTTTGATTAGGTGATGTCAATCGGAGAAATAAGTGCTTAAACTTTGAAGTAATTGATTTCGTTTATTTTTGTTTTGGGTACTTAGACTCATTGGATTCAGTTGAAATGTTTTCTGCATGTTTAAAATACATATAAACAAAGATGTTTAAATTTTGGTTACGTTTGGAGTTAAGGAAGGATTAGAATAAAATATTTTATTAGGAGACATGAAAAGTTTTGGGAGCTTCGCATATATCCTTAATATCTCGAACACCGTTGGGAAATCGTGGTATGTGGATAGAAATATTTTGAAATCTTACTAAATTCTCTATAAAAAAGATTCTAAAACTATTTTTGATAAGGTGTTGCAAATCGGAGAAATAAGTGCTTCAACTTCAAATACGTCTGTTTAGTTCTTATGAACGGGTTTTCGTCGTTCATTTTTTTTGTAAGTTTTGTCTCTTTCCCTTAGTTTTTTTTATTGCTTTTTATTTTTGTAATTTCTTATGTTAGGAAAATGTATTTGTGTGTAAAACAGAATAGGTAAAATGAGACCAATTTTCTATTGCTAGAAATAATGAAAATTTTGGGAACTTAGTATACTTTCATTAATATCTCGAAAACGGTTGAAAATCGTGGGAAACGAAAGGTTAACATTCGAAAGCTTACTAAATGGTCTACAAAAAAAAGGTTCTGAAGAAAGTTTTGAATAAGCGATGTCAATCGGAGAAATAAGTGCTTAAACTTTGAAGTAATTGATTTCGTTTATTCGAACGGTTCTTTTTGTCTGTTTTTATTCCTTTTTATTTTTTAATTGCTTATAGTTGGATAATGTATTTGACAATCAAACAGATTAAGTAAAATAAGAAAAACATTTCATTGTTAGAAATATAGCTTGCCAAGAGAAAGAGAATCGATGACGTCTTTTGAATATTTTCAATTGCCTTTATGCTGTTGGTTTTTTATTTTATTTTTTAATTGATTTTATTTGTAGAACTATTACTGTCGTAAACCCCTTTGAACAAATATCTTTTGAGAGGAGATCGTTGACCGTTGATAATGCAAGTTAGGGATTGTCGGGGTTCCGTCACTACTTCTTATAATAATAAGAAGGTCTGTTCTTCAAATAATCTATTTTCTTTTGAACGGGTTTTCGTAGTTGTTTAACTCACTTTATAATTGGTTGTTTTAAATTGTATTTCTTTTTAGAAACATTTAGAAATTAGAAACATTTAGAAATTAGAGACATTTAGAAATTATAAACATTTAGAAATTAGAAACATTTTGATATTTTTGAATATATTGAACAATGAAATAAGAATTTCATGTCTCTAGCTTTAGGGTGTTCCAGGTAAAAGGGTACGCTGGCCCTTTGACACCGGTCATAAAACATTTCAAGAAAGATCGGGCCAAAATAATAAGTGTTTCTATTTCATTCTTTCCCAATGGAATAAGAACGGAACCGCGCTAAGATGCTGCAGTTCCTGCGAGTCTGACTTTTTGGTTTGGGTACTTAGAATCATGGATTCAGTTGAAACATGTTCTGCATGCTCTACTTTCAAAAGACTTAATGTTGACATTTTTGTTACGTTTAGAGTTAAGGAAGGGTTAGAATAAAATATTTTATTAACAGACATAAAAAGTTTTAGTAACTTTGTATACTTTCCTTAATATCTCGAAAAAGGTTGAGAATCTTGGTAAACGGAAGTTTACCATTAGAAAGCTTACTAAATGCTCTGCAAAAAAGGTTTTGATAAAAGTTTTGATTAGGCGATGTCAATCGGATAAGTGCTTAAAACGTTAAAGTAATTGATTTCGTTTATTCGAACGGTTCTTTTTGTCTGTTTTATTTCTTGTTATTTTTTAATTGCTTATAGTCGGATAATGTATTTGACAATGAAACAGATTAAGTAAAATAAGAAGATCAGTTTATTGTTAAAAATGTAGCGTTCAAAGAGAGAGATCCCAAGGCTTTCCAAATGCCTCTGAGCGGAGGCCTTTCTGCCCGACTTATGGGTTGGCCGACCCATACAGGTAAGATCGTAAATCAAGACCTTTCAAGACTGGTGGAACCAAAATAATAACTGATTCTGTTTTAATCTTTCCAAATTAGACTAGGGATAAGAACGGGGAACCGCGCTAAGATGAAGCAGTTCCTGCGAGTCGGACTTTTTTACCTTTGTGTTTAGCAACCCAATATATTTGGGCCGCAAACTTTGTTTTGTTTAAAATAAAGGATTTGTCTTTCTCTTTCCTCTTATCCTGACTCAGTAATAATGAACCGACCAGTTCTTCCCATAACTATGGTTTATTTAAGTGTCATAGTTTATTTGATGGTTCATCAATCATATTATTTTATATATATATATATATATATATATATATATATATATATATATATACCTTTATTTGACAATTATACAATACATCAAGTATTTTTTATAATTATTTTGTTCTTGAATACATGTCATGAAAGACTGATAGGAAAAAAGACCCACTGGCCCAAAACCTATTTTCTGTAACTTGTAGTACAGGTTTACATTTTCTTTTAAGGTAGCTATTTACAATAATTACATTATTTTACATAGTTAAATCACAATAGGTCTCTAGGCCATTTGCGCTTAAGGCGACGGTGAGGGTTACCGGTAATGGAGGATGAGGATAAGTTATTGATGAGAGGATTGTCGTGACCTGGCAAGGGGGAGGGGAAGTTAAAGTATCGGGTTTTGGGCAGGGTTTGGACAAAGGGGATTTCTAGGTCGTTATGGATAGTGAAGTTTGAAAGATAGAACGAAGGCGTGACTATTTGGCGGAGTATTTTGGATTGGAGAGATTCGATTCATAGGATATTGGATTGCTTGGCACACCCCCACACTTCCAAGCCATACGTTCAGGTGGGCCGAAGTATTGTAGTGTATATTCGTCTATTGTTCTGTAAAGATAATTTAGAGCGAGAATCTATGATAGTAGTCTGTGTAGTAGTCTAAAACGTCTGTTTGTTTCCTGTCCTTTCTTTTGTATGTGATGGCTTCAGGTAAGTTGTTTGTCAAGGGTAAGTCCTAGGTAGGTAACTTGGGTTTATTCACAGGTTTCAGTCTGGTAAAGATTGATTGAAGGGCATTTGGATCTTCGAAGAGTGAATTTTATGTGGGAGAATTTTTCAGGATTGACTTTAATCCACCATTTTGTGAACCATGGTTCAAGCAGTTGTAGATGGGATTGAAGGTGTTTGGAAGCAAGTATAGGATTTGAATTGGATGAGAGGATGGCTGTATCGTCAGCAAAAGTAAAGAGGGTTATGGAATGGTGGGTGGGCATGTCAGCAGAGTACGCGAGGAATAAGATAGGACTTAGGATGCCGCCTTGTGGAACACAAACAAGCTGGGGAATGGAAGAGGACAGAGATGATACGAATGAGACGTTGAAGGATCTGTCAAAAGGAGAGGAATTTATTATAAGGTAATAGGTCAAGGGAAGTATTTTTTTTTTAGTTTAAAAAGGAAGCCCTGGTACCACACCCGATCAAATGCTTGAACGATATCAAGAAATACACCAGAGCAATACTTCTTCTGCTCAAAGGAAGAGGAGGTGGAGTCAACTATTCTGTGGCATTGGTGGATATTCGTAAACCAAATTGGTAGGAAGGGAGGCAGGGTTCAAGAATGGGGATTAGATGTTTGAGGAGAAGCTTTTCAAGGATTTTACCCATAATGGGAAGGAGGGAGATAGGGCGATAAGATGAAGGATAATGTACAGGTTTTTTGGGTTTGTGGATCATTTTAATGGTTGATAATTTCCAGACGTTAGGAAAGTAGGTTGTTCTGAAGACTACGTTATATATATAGAGGTTAGGAATAGGATTGCTTGTTTAGGTAGGCGTTTTAGGATTAAAGGGGTGATAAGATCGGGTTCTGGAGCCTTACCGTTTTTAGTTTGTGAACAGCTAAGGAAACTTCATGAGGATGATAGGATGAAGGAGGAGGAGAAAGCGGTAGTGCGGTGTCTAGGAATTCTGCTACATTTAAAGAATGGATAGGGTTTTGAATGGATTCGTGGGGACGGAATACTTGGGAAAGGTGGGATGCAAATGTTTCGGAAATTTTGGAGTCTGTTTTATCATCTCGACAGAGGGGATGTGATGGATTAGGATGGGATAGGATTCTTTTCGTGGAAGTCCATAGAGATTTGTCGTCGGGTGTAAGTTTGTGAGTGTATTCAGCGAATTTGTTGTTGAAGTGTTTGTGTAGTTCGTTTTGTAGGTGTCTAGTTAGTTGATTGAGTTTTAATCTATCTACGATTCATAGTCTCCTAATCATTATAATTTGAGTATGGATGTTATGGAAATGTTTGTTTATTTTTTCAACAAGGATATATCTTATTATTTTCTAATTCCCTTCGAACTGCTTTTTAGAATCCCTCTCCCAGCCCTGATATTGCTGAAGGATTCATATAAATCAAATTAAAAGGATTGTAATTATCCGATAACTAAACCCAGAACGAAAGTTAACAGTGAGTTTTGATTACTGATACTTTAAGGCAATATGTGATATAACTTACAATATACTTAAACAACTTACTAAGTAGGGATATTATATATATATACCTGAATAGCAATTTTCTTATTATGCCAATCATGGTCCTTCAAAGATCGCAAAATAAATTTAAAAAACATTTCTTTCATAAGTATTTTAGGCATCTCTTCAAACCAGTCAGTTATTTCAAATAGAGGGATTGCTCTGAGATGACCAATTTTATCTCTGCAGTAAAATAAATATAGAAAGAAAAGTAGAAAAAATTAATAATAAAAAAATAATGATCAATTAATGAAATGAGTATGTAATAAGCAGTGTTGGGCAAAAATTATTCAGAATGATGAATAAAGATTAATGAATAAATTTATTATTTTATTCATGAATGAAGAATAATTATTTTTATTCATTATTCTGTGAATGAAGTTTATGTTTTATTCACAAATTATTCGAATGATCAATCAGAATAAACATATTTTAGTGAATAATGATAGATTTATTATGATGTTGGCAGCCGGAAATATGTATATATATGTGTGTGTTTGAGTAGGATTAATCAGTAGACCAACTAGAAATAAATAATAACAAATGATAAATAATGAATAACGAATTATGAATAACGAATAATAATGTGAATAATTCATGATGTACCGTGTGAATAAGATAACTCAGTGAATTATTCATCATTCACTAAAAATTTATTTGAATAATCATTCGAATAATACTTTATTCGGATAATGCCCAACACTGGTAATAAGTAATTAATGTAGATAATAGTGTAAGATTTCATTCTGAGAAAGTGTCTAATTTTAAAAATGAAGTAGCCCTGTGTTATTAACCATATGCAGTTAATTCATAGCTTCCACATCATACAAATTTAACTCAGACAAAACTATTTTTATAAGGGAAGTATTGCGCCCCATCTCATCTGTAGGCTTTTAATATGATCGTATCATTTTATGGTTCACTTCTTATTTATACAGCTCCTTTCTTTTATTTATATAAATAATATATATGTAATAACTTAAGGACTCAATACTTTCTACAATGTATCCTTTCACTCCTACCGATCAATTCTCACAATAGAAAATTAATTCATTTTATAAGGACAAATCCCTTTTAGTCAGGTTATTCCCTGTATTGAGGGAGTGAGGGGAAATGTGCTAGAACGTCTTAAAATAGCTCACATTTCTTTACCATTTTTATCATTCACTATTTATCCTTTGGAAATTCTCAACTAGAAAAAAAAAACATTACTCATTACCTTTTATCCTCTGCCCTATCCTAAGTACTCAAATAATACAACTCAACAATTCCTATCATTAAATCCTCATAGAATCTTTTACGTAAATTTGGTTTCTAAGTTAATTGTTCCATTGTTCATCAGGATTTTTTTGCCATAGATCACATCTTCTTAGACTAGTCTTCAATATTAAGTAAAGAAAATTTTTCACACAAGATCCAAATTTAACTCTGTTTTCAACTCCAACGGCTTTTTCACAGTCTAGCTATGATTATATTACTCCAATAACTCAAAATGGGAATTCCATGGGAAATTATGCTCAACCCAATTCTTTAAATTGCTGACATCTTTTTATTTAATCTAAAGTGCTTTGCTGACACTTTAACCATACGCATTGGAAACAATTCTCATTTCTAATTACAATCCATCTTCTGCGAATGAAATCCTCCAAACTAATGGCAATTCAATTAAATACTGGGGCAAACACTGTCATATAAATCTAAATTGAAACAACTGAATGAATGTGAAAACACTGATGATATATTCTAAAAAAACCTCAGGGCAATGGAAAACACTCCTTCCCTTTAACACTATCAGACATCCAGGTTTCCACTAAGACTCAATTCACACATAAGGAATAAAAGAAACAATTTCTCTGAAACTTATCAGATGCAATGAAGAACTGTAAATTGTTCTAAGTCAATCATCACAACAGGGCTTTAGAGAGGCTAATGGAACTGAATTTCAGGTTACTTTTGTACTCTTCAATATTTTAAATCAATATTTAGAATGCTCCTAATTACATCATTTGCTATAATTTCCCCAAATAATGAATTTCAGAGTCTTAACTAACGTAAGATTAGATTTGCTCGAATTTCAGACTAAATATTTCTTCCCAACTGGAAAACTTGACATGCCACAATCAAATTAGACTAAAAAAGATACAGATAAGTTTGGGAATATTTGAACATTATTCTTCCTAATAATGTAATAGCTTTTCTAAGTAATTCATCTTTACCATAATCTCCTTGGCTTGTCTCTTTTGTACTGGGTAGGCCAGCTCTCTCTCTTACCCTCAGCACACCACCTATCCTAAAAAAAAGGCAGCCTTCTTTTTTCAGCTTTCATTAATCTTAATGAAAGTGCTGCCCTCCCTCCTTGTCTCACCACCATCCTAATCGGTGAAGTATCTTCTCTATCCTAATCTATGGAGCAGTTCTTTTCAGGGTGTCTACTACTTTTGTGAAAGCCAGTTTCAGGACTTTTTCTTGACATTTTCATGATTTAAAAACCAAATTTTATGCCAATTAAAAGGAAAATAATTTCATTTAAAAATTATAAGCGTTAACTATTAGCCTTTAATTATTTGTAACCTTACACAGATTACCGTGATATCTATATAGAACTTACAATTTATAAAACTGTATAGAATGTATATCGTATGTTAAAAAGAATAGTCACATCTTAAAAGTGAAGAAACAATGATGCTAAAAATTGTAAAATGACTATGTAATTAGCAGCCTATTGAAACAATATTGAACAATGGTAGCAGAATTCAAAATTTCTAAAAAAATTACTAACTAAATGTACATAATTTAGTAAATTAGTGTGTACAGAATTTCAATATTTAAGTCTGCATATATGTAAACAGTGGATAATTGAGTTGTAAATGCTACAACAAAGAAATTAACAGAGTAAGGGGGTGGGAGAGGCAAATGAAATTGCATTGCCATACAAAAGCGGCAACAATTCCAAATGCGCAGACGTCCCGAGATTAGGTTAGCCTCCGGTAAAACTGAAATTTCGTGAATATGGTTTCAAACTTCATCACTTTTTCGTGCCCTATTTTCAATTTCCTGACATTTCCATGATTTTCGTGCAGTAGACACCCTGCTTTCCCTCCCCTCTCTCCTTCCTTTCTAGTTGTGAGCAGCATAGGACTAGCCACATCTCACCATGAAGCATTCACTAATTTATTAAACATAGAGAGGAAACTTTATTTAAAAATATAAATAAAATGGGCTGCCCAATTACGTTGGGTTGAGTAATACCTCTCATGTCCAATAGGTAATATTTGAAGACAACTTTCTAAACATTTCAAGGATAATTGTTCTTGATTTCTTGACAAAAATTATTCTCCTTGTAATAATAAAATAGTTTTGGCCTAGTATGTTGGCCATCAAGATTTCAAGTGGTTTTTTTATTTATTTATTTTTTAACTAAAAATATAATTTATATAATTGTGATTATAGTTATATTTATTTATTTAAATTTTATCTATAGGTTACCACCCTTTTCTAGCCAGGATAGGGCTGATGCCTTTTCTTTTTTAGTGCGGTTCTTCCCTCCCCCTATAGGGAGGAACCCTGCTTATAAGGTTGACCTCATGACGCAATTTGGAAGTGCCGACTAGAAAATTTTACGTTTCAGAACCCCTAGAGAACGAAAATAATGGTGGTTCAAATTTGTATATATATATATATATATATATATATATATATATATATATATATATATATAGAGAGAGAGAGAGAGAGAGAGAGAGAGATTTTTCTGTTCGCGCTTTCCTGGCCTCAATAATGGTGATTCAATTTTGATGAAATTTGGTACAAAATCTTTCGTCTAATTTGAAAGGTCAAGTTCGTTAACCAGCAGAACCCACTGGAAGATGGCGTTTGGGGCGAAATTCGCGCGAAAAAAAATCGTTGCACTTACTTCATATGCTTGCAAGTACTCATTTTATAGGCTTCTTGGCCTAGGAAAACGAATGAAACCATTTTTAAGGCGACAGCTTTAACCGTTTTCGAGAAAACTGGAAAAATAGTTCTTGAATAACGTTTTTGGTTTTGGTACTTAGAATCATGGGATTCAGTTGAAATATTTTCTGCATGTTCTAATTTCATCAAAACTAAAATGTTGAAAGTTTGGAGTTAAGGAAGGGTTAGAATAAAATATCATATTAACAGACATGAAAAGTTTTGGTAAATTTGTATTCTTTCCTTAATATCTCAAAAACGGTTGAGAATTTGGTAAGCGAAAGGTTACCATTCGAAAGCTTACTAAATGCTCTACAAAAAAGGTTCTGAAGAAAGTTTTGATTAGATGATGTCAATCGGAGAAATAAGTGCATAAAACTATAAAGTAATTGATTTCGTTTATTCGAACGGTTCTTTTTGTCTGTTTTTATTCCTTGTTATTTTTTAACTGCTTATAGGTGGATAATGTATTTGACAATAAAGCAGGTTAAGTAAAATAAGAAAAACAATTTATTGTTAGAAATATAGCTTTCCAAGAGAGAGATTCGAAGACCTTGACTATTTTCAACTGGCCTTTCTGGGGTTGGCCGACCCATCCAGGTAAGATCATAAATCAAGACCTTTCAAGAAAGGTGGAACCGAAATAATAACAGTTTCTATTTTAATCTTTCCAAATGAGACTAGGGATACAAACGGAACCGTGCTAAGATGATGCAGTTCCTGCGAGTCGGACTTTTTTTCTAAAGAAAAGCCACCACCCCATAGTGGGAATCGAGCCCACGACCTTTGGCATGGAGTGTTAAGTGCTAACGCCTTAACACATTCAAGAAATTATTATCTCATAGAAAAAAAGTTTGTTCCAAACACTATGAGTGGAAAATGTTCAAAATCCTGAAACATTTGATAGACCTTGTCCTTATTTCCACTGTTTAATGTGTTAATAACCGAGAAATAGTAGCCCGTTATTTGAGAGGACTTCTAAAGGCCTGGCTTACTTGGGTTCCAAGATCCTCCTTTTTTCAGCCTCATTGTTATCATAATTATCTCTCAGATTTTTATTTTAAATCTTTATTCATTTTTTAAAAATGAATGTTAAGGTATTGTGAAGTATTTTTTATTTTATTTTATAAATCAGCTTCTCAGTAATATTTTATTACTATTCCTTTGAGAAAATAATAAATCCAAACTAAATAACTTATTGGAGAATTGACAAAATGAAGAAAAACGAAGGAAGATATTGTTGAGCTTTAATCGTTTGGTATTTTAATAAAACTACATTTTTTAAAAGAAAATGTGTTCCATTTTAACCAATGTTTCAACAATAAATTCAAGCCTTTGTCAGGGCTGTTAACAAGGATCCTGAGCAGGATATGCTGTGAAGAACTGCTATAATATCATGTATAGTTGAGTGTTGAGAATGATTGTCATGAAGGGAATTGGTGAATGTGACATATTCTCTTCAGGGAGTTACAAACTTACCAAATAATTGGGCTATCTATGCTGTTCACCAGTTTCCTGGGCTTTATGATAAACCTAAGAACAAGCACAGAGCCAGCTCTAGGAAATGAGCGGGTCTGGGCAAATCTCTGTGGCAGGGCCAATTTACGGAGTATAAAAGCTATCCCCAGGCTTTTATTTAAGTTACTTCTAGCATTTATTCACAGCCTGTTAGTAGTGAAATTGCCAATTGTAACAATAAAATGAACTGCACGACAATGTCCGCTCTTTGTCGTAAATAAAAGGGATGAAGAAGTTACACATAACTAATTTCATATTATTTTTTTAAACTGTTATTTATTGTGAATGGCTCAGACACAATAAATAACAGGGGGGGGGGTTGTCACACTAGCCCATGGTGGCTATGAATGACCTTTCATTATAGTCATTCCTTAAATGTCATCTGCAGCCACAATAGTACCTTCAACCATTTTTACCAACCTTAAAAACATAGGAACATTTTTATCAAAAAGTATTATATCTAATCAAGTCTTGCCTTCACTGAGATACATCAAAGGTTACTCAGAGGCTAAACATTGGAATTAAGTGGTTTTAAATTTTGAGTTAGCAGATATGTTACTTCATCTCTTATTGGAACTTAAATTTGAACTAGTCTGGAGATACAAATGAGGAAGTTAATTCTAGTATTCAAATGTTTAAGCTGCATGCTACTTTTTTGAGAGTATGAGACATTCTCAGTCTAGGTAAAAACTCTACTTGTACATTCCGTTGGACATCATACTAAGTTTTGCTGGTTGAAGCTGAGTCAGATGACTCATTGGTACTCTCAGTTACCTGTCCCTTCTTGCACCATCTCTCTCTTGTCTCTCCAAGGCTTCCTTGTTTACAGTATTGAGATGGACACTATCACTCAACCATAAATGTTTCCGTGACTTACACTACTCAACTGTAAAATATGTTTGTGGATGCTTCTTGATATAATAGGTACTGATTCAATATAGATTCTGTACTGATATAATCTTAGGCAATGACTTAGACGCTATTCCAACTCAGCAGTATAATTTGGAGGGGATAATAACCACATTACAGTTTGTCTGCAGTGAATATAATTAATTTTAAATAATCTTTTCTCCAGGTTTTAAACCCAATCACGGACCAATAGCTGTAAAATTTCAGAAACACTCTGAGGAGAACTATCTTCCTAGGTGCCTTATCAAAAGCAAATACAGCTTAACTATAACTATCAACTATATAATAGTTGATGTTTGAATTCCCCTGTGTTGATGACTTTTTCTTCAGATATCAAATACTTCAAGCAACTGCTCTGCATTCTTTGTATTTCAGGCTATACTCACTCTGATAAAGGTACTTCTTTAGTCACCCAGAAAATATTAGACTCCTTGAGAACTCTGGGAAATCCATAAGCAGAACAACTCCATTACAATCAATGATGGTATACTCAGTGCTAAACATTAGGTAACTAGAATTAATAATAATTCTAAATTTCTATTTGGTATCAGGAACAGATTGCAATTTTCTTCCTAATATTAAAAAAAATAATAAAAAAAATAAATAAAAAAAATAAAAATAAAATCCTTTATGATTCAGGGGGCACCACAGAGGGAAATGGAGACAATTTTAAAAGTAATTAAAAAAATCTACATATAAATAGGACAAGAATAATCTTGGTACAGAAGAAGGAATCACTATTAACCTTTAGAAAAGACAAGAAACCTACCCACGAGATTTCTTGTCAGTTTTTGTTGTGAGGAAACTATAAGCTAAATCAGAGAACAGTTTTAAAAAACTTTAATAAATAAATGAAGTTTTGAACAATTTTTTACCTAAAGGAATATATAAATACGTTTTGAAACATAGTTCTCCAAATTTCATTTGCAGACTTTGCTCTCAGTTTCTTCACAGAACTTTCAGATCGTATTAGATAATAAAAACATCTCCCTGCCTGAGTCATAATTCTTAATCCTACAAAATTATTATTTCAAGTAATTAGCAAAAATATGAAAGTAAAAGGAACATTTAAGGTAAAGAAAAATAATAAGCACTGAAAAACATTAAAATACCCCAACTTTACATGAGAGATCACACTTTCTACCTATGCAGTAGTCAGAAATAGCAGCACCAAGTCAGAGATATTATACTGGTGCAAGAAGGGAACTTGAGCATTATGAGGACTTAAGATTTAGCAAGAAATAAGTAATATATCTGTCCATTATTAGTTTCTTCATAAGTTTAACCATTGTTTGGTCATTAAAAGAAAAAAGATAAGATAAACGTTACGAGTTGTAAGATGTTAGACAGTAACAGAGTTCTATAAAATGGATCTTAAAGTTTACAGAAGAGATACTGGTTAGATTCTTCCTTGAAGCGAGTTGATTTTTTTCAGCAATGGGCTCGCTTAAGAAGTTCAACCACGGAATGTTTAATGGGTGGCAACCAGCAGATAGCTTGGCATTAAAGGCCATATAAGTCAAATGGCTGTAAAAAAAGTTCTAGATACCCATGAGAGAATTATAGAATCAAGCAAGGGGTCCCGTAGAAATAGAAAAAAAAATATATGCTATTATTTTAGGAATAATTACCTGTGATATAAGCCACTGCTCTCATTGAATTCCATGGAGAATATACTATAAATGTTATTAATTTCAAAATAGGATTTATCTTTGAAATGTCTTCAAATATATTCCAAGAATCTTTTCTTAGAGTAAAATCAAGAAATAATTTGAATTTTTTACAAAATGTTCTTTCAAAAATAGCAGGTTGAGTAATGTTAGTGTCCTGAAATAAAAATAACTAAAGTCCGAGATGAGCTAAATAAAATGATACTGTTTAACTACGTAAGTATTTAATAAAACCAAAATAACAAAAGGCATGAGAATATATACATATCCAAAGAGAATATATATATATATATATATATATATATATATATATATATATATATATATGTGTGTACATATACACACACACATACTGTAAACTTCCTCTAATCCGTCACGGCAGGGGTGTCAAGGCCAAGAATGAAAAGTGCGTCTCCTTAGTTCTTATGCATAAATTCCGCGAAATCCCCACCCCAACAACCCCGTGGTGCTCGATGGTCGTAGAAAAATGCCCGGTAACCCTCTCTGTGATCAAATACGTACTTGTTGCCAGTTCAGTTTTTTTATTTTATAACTTTCGAATAAGGCAGTATAATTCTAACAGAGAGCAATTTTATTTTAGTCATTTTACATTAAATATGTATTAGTCTTATAGTCTACATTTTGTTTAATTTTCACCTCCGTCCATTTTTTTTGGCATTCATCCGATAATTCGGAATATTTGATAATCTGGTATTCTTGAAGTCCGGATCGTGCCGGATTAAAGGAAGTTTATATATATATATATTGTAATGATATTTTACATTACATATTTAAAAGTTTTAAATATTAACACAGAAAATTCGGAAAATCAATAAAGCTCATTGATATGTTAAGTTCATTGTGATAAACAATTATTATTTGTTATATTGGTCTAGCAGTCGATACAGGTAGCAGTGGATACCGGTATGACGCTCCCGCCATGAAAGTTGAGGGCAGTCTGTTACAAGTCAGTCTGTGAAAAGGTGGCTCCAGGTTCACATGAGAGTCGGTTACGAGAGACAGTTACAAGCAGTCACTTATAGTGCATTTTTAAAGAAACATTCCATTCCGGATGCAGCTCCAGTTTGGTGTACAGTGGTATCATAGTCAGTCTTTTTGAAAGCAGTGCAGTCTGTTGAGTTAAAAGGAAGCTGCATTTGTAACGAGGATCCTGTTCTCTGAGGTTGGTTCCAGATTTGGCTTTTATATCAGGTAATGCTTGTTTGTCTAATTCGAAATTTGACTTATCTATGAGTTTTTTTTCTTATGTAAAATGGTTTTTTGTGTTACTTTACTGAAAATCGAACCCTAACCCTGAGATAAAGAGTTTCTAATATCAATTATTATAAAATTTTTATTATATTGGTTCCCAACGTAGAGGTATACGTAGAATAAAATATTATAAAAAAAACAATTTCTTTTTTATTTTTTAAGATTATAACATTTTGGCGACCCAACGCGGCGCAATTATCTTATTCAAATAGTTTAAATAATAAATAATTTTTTTTTATTTTTTTTTATTTATAACATTTTGGCGACCCAACGCGGCGCAATTATCTAATTCAAATAGTTTAAATAATAAATAATTTATTTTTATTTTTAATATTATAACAATATATATATATATATATATATATATATATATATATATATATATATATATTATATACACGCATTAATACCAGCTGAGTGCATGAAAAAGTTTCCATTCTTTCTCTCAATAATAGCTGAGTAATTCCTCCTTATTCCAGAGAGCCCAACAATATCCCAAGTTATATCTTCTAAAGCTTCTTCAAATTCCACTAGGTGCTCCCCTTCCCTCTGGTCTGGTATAAAGACCAGAGGGAAGGGGAGCACCCATTGCCGCTGAATGGAATGGACCCAAATTCGCCATCAGGAGAGTAGTTCATCAAGGACATCCTCTATCACCTATTCTGTTCATCATAGAGCTGGAAACAATATTTTGGGGTTTGGATTGGAAGGACGTGGGCATCAAGATCAGTGGAAGGTGGTTAAACTGTCTCCGATTTGCAGATGATATCGCTTTGTTGGCAAGCACTGCAGAAGATCTCACAATGATGATAAGTACATTACTGGAAGCTTGTAGAGAGGTGGGTCTCTCGCCTAACTTTGATAAAACAAAGCTAATGACAAACGAAGAAAAAGTGGACATTAACGTTGGAAGTCATAGCTTAGAATATGTGGAAGACTATATTTATCTTGGGCAGTTGGTCTCATTTACTAACAAATCATGGAAAGAAGTGGATAGAATGACATCGATAGGATAGGGAAATTACTGGGGACTTAGAGAAATAATAAAAAACAATATCCCGAAAGAAGTTAAAAAGAAAATCTTTTATACCTGAATACTCCCTGCCATCTCCTTTGGTTGTCAAACTTGTACCTTAACTACAGCTCAATCAACAAAACTGATAACCTGGTAAAGATCAATAGAAATAAGTATAACAAGCATAAAAAGGAAGGAGAAGGTTAGAAGCAATGTCATCAGAGAGAGGACAGTTCTGAAATATATAATCCACCAGGTTAGGAAGCAAAAATGGGAATGGGCTGGTATTAAGAAGAACAGATAAGAGGTGGTCAACAGATATCACTGTTTGTACACCCTATGGTTACAAGATGCGACGAGGAAGATCAATGAAAAGGTGGAGCAACACCTTCAGGACGATGGCTGGTCCACTATGGTGGAGATTGGCGAGAGATAGAGATGCCTGGAAGGAGAAGTGGACCCTTCCAGATAGCAGGCTCGGCTTCCCAGTAGGCTGGTCACCTGGGAAAGTCTAGACCTTCATGGAAGGCCAATGTTTGAACTCAGATAAGGATTTTTCAGATTGAAATTGTTATTTTATTTTCACTTAATTATAATTACTTGTATATATTTATTGTAATTTAATGTTATTTTGAGTTATGAACATAATAAAAGGCTTTATTATTATTAGTATTATAAATGTTTTAGGAGTTTTACCTCACATAAAAGGTCTCCCGCAGGAGAGGAATTTGGAAAGGTCTCTAAGTTTATAGAAGAATGCTCCATTCCACCAGAATTTATTAATAACAGAGCAAAATCATTCAAAGACTTGGCTGGGTTTATAAAATAATTTCTCCACCAAATACAGGCTCTTTCTTCTATCTAAAAAGAAAAACAAAAATAAAACACTAGATGACAAAAATAGAAACACAGACATGAGTAGGACTAGGGAGGAATGAAAAAAATATAATATTATTTAAAACAATATTAAAATTCTTACATAAAAAAATAATAATTATGATAATTTGCCAATACAGAATAGCATCTATAGTATGATTTGCAATGAAATTGTTTAATGAATTTATTCTAAATAAAAATGAGCAATAATTTTAATTTAGTATTGAAGTACCTCATTTTCAGAAATTTCCTTATTCAAATCCCCAAAATAAGCCAGATTAATGTAATCAACATCCATCTAAAAAAATTAAATTAATAATAATGACAAAAATATATTTAGTACAAATCGTATAAATTAGAAAACCAAAATGAATACTAATATTAATTAGTGTTTATTTATTATTTAAATTTTAACATCCATTATTATTAACTAAGAAGTTTAGGAATATAATAATAATTTAAACACTAAAAATTAGTGCTTAAATATAATCTTAACTTGGGCTTAACGACCAAGCCCAGTCTCAGGTATAGATGCTGTTTTTATTTTCCCATGAATAACTTGATACGAGCACATCATTATTAATATACGTTCAATCACTGAGCAGTTAATTCATCTGCTGACGGTGAGTGAACATGGCTAACATTGTGTGCTCACCCTTTGCCTTTAAGGGAGCCTAGGGAAGGGTGGGTATGAAGTTTCAGCATTCATCATGAAGTTAAGAGTAAATGTTGTTTTTCATTTGTTTTTGTTTTTTTTCATTGGTAAGAAAATTTTTTGAGTGTGCATTGAAGAGGTTCTTCAATTATATATTATGAATAAAATAATAAAATATTTATATAAGCTTCAATTTTTTTTTTTTTTTTTTTTTTTTTTTTTTGTATCCTGATGGAATGTCACCTGAAGTCATTAACAGCCTTTCATTGTAATATATATTTTTTGGTTTGGAAAACATGGGTCAGATGCAATTTTATTGGCACTTCCCAACAGAGGTGAAAAAATAAACCAATAGCAAGTAAATGAAGTATTGTTATAAACATAAGAAATGAATATTCATCTGAAAATCCCGAGTTCAAAAGTGAGAGTACATATGCATGTATGTACATCTACACTAATGGATTGGGCAATAGTGAAGTTTATACTTTATGTGGTCATTCATATTTGTACGATGATGTGGTTAGGCGCCTATTCATTATTTCAGAATTATCATCTTAAAAGGCGCTTATATGATATCACATAAAATATGAATTACATGTTTTTAGTAAAGGAGAATAGAAAACTTTTTTTGTTTAAAACTCATGTAGAAATTAGCTTATTCATTTGAGCCTGAACTGCCTTAAAATGTCATAGCCTTCTTCCAAGAGGATTCCTGAACAGTAGGTATGAAATTTAATAAAGAGAGATTGTATGAATTTTAACGAAATAAAAAAAGAAATAATCAAAAACACTTGTTATGCCTGCACTAAAATAACAACTTATCATCACTTCGAGTAAGACAAAAAGTTTCTACATGATAAAGCAGTGGAAATAAAGTACATATGAAAATGTATATTATATTTCAAGAATATTATAATGTCATTTCAACAATCCAAAACTGTAATAAAAGAAAATACAAAAGTTACCATCTTTAGTGTCCAATAAAATATATATTAGATTACAGATATTCCTTCTAAGATTTCCATAGACAAACGTATTTTGGTGTACTTTTCATTCTTTGGTTCCCACCAATTTTGAATGAGGTACCAACATTCAAATATGATATGTTGTATCACAACGTAGCTTATTATTAATCCTTGAAAAAAAAAGAAGAAAATGGCCATTTCTTTATAATAACGTAAATTTTTCTTTAATTAAGGATTTAACAGCGCAAAAATACTGCGCAGTTAAGTAAGAACAGTTTTGAAGAAGGGGCGGCATTTTGACAAAACATTTAGTGACTTGAGTTTGTATTTATTTCACGTAAGAAAGAAGGCCAGTGTGTGAAATATTAACTAACAAAGCGTATGTATGAATAATGAATGAATTAGGCCGAAAGTACTGGTACGTAAGATTTCAACGAATTTTATTTAATTTCCTTCTATAAAAGTCATACCCGTAGCAGGACTAGAGATGACCAAAACGGCTCACCTCGAAGAGTGGCTCTGTGCGCTCCACTCACTCAAAAAAACGGTTCTTTTACACGGCTCACATACTCTTTTTGGCTCTTTTGTGCTAGTATGCCATTGAGTTAGTAGGGAGTGGAGAGAGTCTAAACGAAATAGGTTGAAGCCTAAAATTGGCCATTTTAGTGTGACCAGTGGCGCGCGAAAAGGTGAGTTTTTTTAATATGATTGTAAACAAACAATGGAATTAAACGACTATATATATTTTATTCGTGTGTGTGTATATATATGTGTGTATATATATATATATATATATATATATATATATATATATATATATATATATATTAATACGAATATGATATATATATTCGTTTAAGTTCATTGTTTGTTTACAATCATATTCAGATTCAAATTTTCGCGCGTTACTAGTCACACTGGCATGGCCGATTTTGGACCTACACTTTTTTACCATTGGAAGAAATATAATACTCCCTCCACTATCTACTAACTCCATGTAGTATGTAATAAAAGAGAGAACCATGTAATATAAAGCGATGTTTGTATGTCGCGTTTTAGATGTTTGAACATCATACATCTGGCTATCAATAAATCCTCAAAAACCAAGGAGGCGATATGTCAAACTAGTAGTTGACGTACACTGGGCAAAAAAAGTCTGGAAACATTTACCCATATTTTAGATTTATACTCCTTTTGTCTAGAATATTTTATTTTCCATAATGAAACTATTCTTATTTTACTAAGCATACTTTAAACTTTTATTTTATAATAATATATCATTGAATGCACATCATCAAAAGTATTGAGACAACTTTAAAATAAAAAAGATACACACCTAATGCAAAAAAAGTCTGGAAACACTTGGGTAAATAAAGCTTTTAAAGCATTTCAACACTAAAAACTGATCATACTCGCTACAGGATTTAAAGACAAAGGTCAGAAACAAAGTCTTATGCATAGAAATCGTTTCCGCCTGTGTTTAGCTTTCATGATGAAAGTGGCAAAAGCCATTTGCGAGTTAATTGTTTTCAATTAATGTTGTTGTCATGTTCACAAAATTAAGGAAAAGATGTAAAGGAATTTGGAAAACTGTTAATGAAAGTGCAGGTACAGTTTGTACAAGTATAAAAATATATAAAGAATTAGGCTCTGCACCCAGCAGACAACGTAGTGGGCGTCCACCAAAAATACATAAGTTTCAAACGTGAAATTATAAAGACTGTTCTTGAAAAACACGCACTAAATCTCCCAAAATTGCTACGAACTTGTATGGTAACTTTGATTTAACAGTTAATCCGCAAACTGTAAGGAACAAGTTACAGGAAAGTGGTTTTGAGGCCAAATTCCCAGGAAGAAGCCATTCATTAGCAAATTAAATTGTAATCGGCTCCTTGAATTTGCAAAAAAGTATGTACAAAAGCCTCAATCTTTCTGCGAATCTGATATTTTCTCAGAAGAATGTCAATTTTATATTTTCGGTTCAGATGGTTAACAAAAAGTGTGGGGAAAAGTAAAAAAAGTGTTGGAAACAAAAAACCTGAGGCCGGCATTGAAATATGTAGGCGGTGGCATTATGGTCTGGTGCAGTATAAGTGCGAAAGGAGTTGGTATCTTACATGTTATAAATGGCATTAAGGACCAACATGTCTAAGTTGAGATTATAAAAAATGATTTGCAACAGAAGTGCCTATAAATTGGGTCTGGATCGTTCATTTGTCTTCCTGCAAGAAAATGACTCGAAGCACACTGCTATGAAAAAAAAAAAAAAAAAAAAGGAATGGCTGTTATACAATGCACACCGGCAACTGAAGACACTTCCTAAGTCTCCAGACCTTATTCCCATCGAACATTCATGAGATGAAATCAATAGACGAGGACGGGCCAAACGGGTATAAACAAATAAGGCCAAAAACAGCTTTTCTGGAATAATGGGAGAAACTTCCAGCACAAGTAACGCCCAACCTGGTAGGATCAATGAAATTGTGTTTATAAGAAGTTTCTGGAATTAAAAAAAAAAAAAAAAAAACCGTAAAAGCTTCTAACAGCTATAAAACATGTTCTTACAATATTCATATTTATAAGTTAGTACTGTTTCCAGACTTTTTTTTGGATGAGTTTTTGTTTATTTCGTTTACTATTCACTAATGATGCCATGAATGAATATTATATTTTGTTAAAATGAAAGGTTAATGTTTGTTGCGTAATGTAAGTGTTGTTTCAGTGCGGGAAATATCCTATTTTAGAAAGGAGGAGCATAAGTGTAAAACTTCGGCAGGTGTTTCCAGACTTTTTATGCCCAGTGTATGTGTGCCCCCCTGTTTCTTTTATGGGTAATTGGGAAGTTTAGGGGCCCCTTCATCGACTTTTTTTCTGGTTGCCCTATGATGTATTTTGATGCATTAAACACGAATCCGTTAAAAAAAAAGTCTTAAAGGGATAAAGTTATTAAGCACCTTATTTCACTGTTATGCAGGTTAGGAAAGCTAGCGGAACTTATATGATTATATTTCCAACTGATTAATTTGTCATTTCTGTTCCATTTACATGATTTGTAAAATCGTTATGTCAGAACTTATATTACACTGAATAGTTTCATATATTAATATATACACAAACGCTAAGGACTTCTCATCATGGGCTTATATAAGGGGGCTGCTGAGAGGTAGCAGCCCCCTTACATACCCCCCCCCCCGAAATTTTAATTTAATCAGTTAAAAAGGTGTCATAAAAATCTTACAAATAAATTAAATAAGATCACTTAGTTCAGAAAAAATGATTAATTTTTTTGCGTAATAGCGTTTAAGTTGGCTAATAGTTCCAAGATCTAGATTGTTGTGGACCCAAAACTTGTTGTTTTTTGTTGTAATGTCGATTTAAGGAATTGAAGATGACAGTTGAAAATTATGAATATTATGACTTGATATGTTTAGACTGAAATTACTATTATTCTGTAAGTCATAGTTCATTCTTGTTTTATCTTTACTCCGCTTTTATATCATCCCTACGTTGTTTCTTATTTTATAAAATGAGATTAACGGTTTTTCTTAATTGGCTTTATATTATGCAGATTCACAGAGAACAAATAGTTTGTATACTCTTGGCGATAAGTCTTCAATTGTTTACTAATCTAACATGCTATTTCAGTCAATATACAAACACACACACACGCACACGCACACACGCGCGCGCGCGCACACACACACACACACACACACACACACACACACACACACACACACATATATATATATATATATATATATATATATATATATATATATATATATATAGCTCGTTTTAAGTTAGACGATGAGCCGTCTTGCCCTACATGCGCCTCAAAAGATGAGACTGCGGAACATGTGTTCTTCGAATGCCCGAGATTTTGCATCGAAAAGGCCGAATTGGACAGGAAACTCGGTAAACCCTTGAAACCCGAAAATCTGGTCATCCTCGTCCTGGCAAATAGTGAAAAATGGGAGGTTGTGTCAGAGTACGCTGCTCTCATCGGCAAGAAACTCCGGACTGAAGATTTTCCCCTACCAAAAAAAAAAAAAAAAAAAAAAAAAAAGTTTTAGTTCCATGCAACTGATTTCAATGTATCAGTGCAAAATTACAAACCACAGGAGAAGAAGAAAAACCTTATTTGTGGAAGAATGCTGCCCAAATAAATTGGGTTGCTATATACACAGCCTGCTAATCATTCTTTCGAAAATTCATTTTATTAATTTTGGGGATGTTAGTTAATTTATTTTAGAATGTGGAGGGAATGAAAAAGAAATTTAGTAGTTCTATCTTTAGAAGTAATTTTTTAAGTTAATTTTTTTAGGGGGGTCAATTTTGTTTCTATCAAGTTTGCCACATGTTTTGTAAAACATAATGATCTTCTAAAGAATGATTAGCAGCTGTTCATCTCCCATAAATGTGATTGTTATGTATCCCCAGGGAATCAATTAGAATTGATTCCGCAAGGAGAGCTAGCTTGTTCGTGTCAAGACCCAGGGTTACCAGGGAGTCACAAATGGCTTTTGATATCGTTCCTCTTGTGCCAAACCACAGGCCTTGTACAATATAATTTCTTCTTCCATACGCTTCATGAAATTTTTCTTCGTATTTCGTTATGCATTTTGTATATACGGCTTTTGGAAAAACTGAAGTTTAGCGTCCTCAAAACTGATTTTAATGCACAACAACGTATTTTAATGCAATAAACAGGAATACGTTAAAACAAAAGTCGCTCTGGGGGAATTCTGATATTAGCCCCAGGCCCAGTTACACTAACCTGAGTTTCCTCTGCCAGCATTTCTTCTTTATTTTCTTCTTTGCTCATCACCTGGGTGTCCTTCCTCATCACATATGGGTCCTTCCTGCCATACTAACTAGGAGGACACTTTATCTGTGCAGTTGCCCAGTGTGTTAACCTGGCAGCAGTCCTATTTTCCTCTTTGTTTATCCGGTTTTGTTAAATAAGAAGACTCCTCTTACTGCCGTTGCCTGGTGAGCTAACCAGACAGCTATCCTTTCCCACTTCTACCTGGTGAGTAACTAGAACACAGTATCCGTCATGCCTCCCAGGTCTGTTAACTGGGGCCAATCCTTCGTTTCTCCATCCATCTCTGAACACGCCTTAATAATTTCTATACCTTCTGAGGACTACTGGGGCTGTAGCAGCGACGAGCGAGCCAGCCTCATTCTACTCAAGTAGACGAGGTATCAACCTACCCGCAGCAGTAAGACGATAATATCTTATGGTCTGAGGCTTAATGAATCAAGTCATTTTGTTGACTAATTGATTTGATAGATCATATTTTAAATTGAGGGTAAAATGTTTCCATAAAAGTGAAATAAGTGGATTTCAATTTCAAAAGCATAGTCGGCACTAATGGCCCAGATGACCCAGGGGAAAAAAAAGAAAAAAAGAACAGCATAGTATTTTTCAAAAATATATTATTTACTATTATTTTATTTATTTACATTTCATGAACAAAAAAATAAATAGTCCTGAAAATTAACCAAGTGATATTTACAAGCTAGAATTTATCAATTAAATAAAATAATATAAACATTTTCCTCAAGAAATTCTCACATTATGACTAGCATTATGTAAAATTAACTTAAAAATAGGTATAAAACTGTACATTACACAAATATTTTTTTAATATACAATCAGACTTGACAATGCAGCAAATTATTAATATACCTCTTTTTGTATAAACATACGCATAAAAGTATATGTATAAATATATACACACATAAGGGTGTATGTTTTTATAAAATGAAGATTTTTTTTTATTAATTAACAGATTAAATACTTTTATTTATATTATAACAAAATACTATGTAAAAAAACAAAAAGAAGCATAATGAAACAAATAAAAATTTTAATTGAATATTATTCATTGAATTAATGAGAAAGTTATATCCTAATAGGAGTTCGTTACTCAATGTACTCACTAGATAAAGGTAAATTAAAATTAATTAATTTCTTTTATATCCACAATAATAATTTTTGTAATCAAAGATCGTAATTTTTTTTAAAGCAAAAACATTTTTTTTTTGTTTTGTTTTTTATAGTGGTAAACATGAAAGCCACAAAACTCGTAACTGGTAAGTTGAGACATTTGAGTTCTTTTTATTCTAGGGGTATTTTATATTTGTATGAGAACGTATTTTTTTAAAAGTCTGTTATAAAGTATAACTTCAATTTTGAAAAAAAAAAAAAAAAAAAAAATACAAATATTTTGAAGAAGTGCTCAGTTGACCTCTAGAAGCCTAATAAGTAGAGCCCGGAAGTTAGGCAAAATGCCTTTTTTTATCTGAATGGATATATTGAAGAATCAGATAGAAATAAATATGTTTCAGTGCATTTAGGAAGTGTAAAGACAATTTTTATTTTGCCTTTTTTGCCCATTTTGGCTATTTTAAGATTTAATGCCTTTTTTACTATTTTTTTCTGGGATTTAAATATTTTAAAAAGCACCGTTCATCGAAGACAAAAAAGTTTGCACAAGTTAAATTACATATATCCGTCACAAATATCTATTCGAGAGCTCATTTTCCCAACCCATGGATTTAACCTCTATAAATAACAGATCCTTCCTTAGTAGAAGGAATGATGAAGCATAATGAATACCAGGATAGAGACAGGATGAGAGAAGTACGTCACTTCTTCTTCCTCACACCCCTTTTGCTGTGACGATGGTTAGTTAACTGGTACTCCGGATTTCGAAATATTAAGATATTGCAGAGGAAGGGAGGAAATAACTTCCCTCTAAAAGGACAATTATAAAATAAGCTGTTAGTCTACTGTTGAACTTCTTAAAGACAGCTGGTGTGTTCGTTCTCACTTATTTATCATGCCGAAAGTTTCATCATTGTGTGGTAAATTACATAGCTATGTTCGCGAATTCGGTTCGGATTTACTTTCTACTGATGGAGCTATACTCTTCTGCAAAGTCTGTGAAAAATCTATCAATCACGATAAAAAGTATTTTATTACTCAACATTTCGCAACAACGAAACATAAATCTAGGATAAATACTGTTGGCCCTAAGATTAATTTAATTTCAACAGCAGTTACAATATCCAGCAGGCAATCTCAGTTTTCCCTGGATCTATGCAAAGCTTTCTTGGACTCAGGAATTCCGTTCTGGAAACTGGAAAATCAATCCCTGAGGACATTTCTGCAAAAGTACACTAAAGAAGAGGTTCCATCAGAATCCACGTTAAGAAAAACGTATTTAAATATCACCTTTGAAGAGACAATGCAGAGGATTCGACTCAGAGTTGCAGAAAAGAAGATCTGGATCTCCATTGATGAAACTACGGATGCAATGAGACGTTACATAGCCAATGTTATCATTGGAACCATGGAAGCAAAGCAAACTGACTTATCATCAGTATATCTTTTGATGACAGAGGAGATGGAGAGAGCAAATGGTACCACAGTGGCACAGTTGTTTACCAATTCACTAATGCTACTCTGGCCGGACGGAATACGGCATGATGATGTCCTACTTTTTGTCACAGATGCAGCACCTTACATAAAAAAAGCAGCTAAAGCCTTACGAGTTCTCTTTCCTAAAATGCTCCACCTCACTTGTCTAGCACATGGCCTCCACAGAATCGCTGAAGAGATAAGAAGTTTGTATCCTCACGTGGATAAATTAGTTTCTAACGCCAAGAAAATCTTCCTAAAATCACTCTCACATAGCACCAGAGCTGGCTTTACCTTCTCAGCCAGTTCTTACCAGATGGGTAACCTGGATCTCAGCAGTAATATATTACTGCAACAACTTGGACAAGATACGTGAGGTAGTTCATGCAGTATCAGTAGACGAAGTTAGTTCAGTTCACGAGGTAAAAAAGTTGCTGGACCAAGAAGAGCTTAGCAATGATCTGGCATTTATAAAAGCACATTATAGTGTGATAACGGAAGCAATCTTGAAGTTAGAGAAAAGAGATGATTCGCTGGTATCATCTATGGGGATCTTCGAAGATACTGTAAATCAACTGCTCCAAGCACCAGGAGAAAAAGGAAAGAGTGTCAGTGAAAAAGTTAAACGTGTTCTGAGTGCTAATGTGGACATCGAAAAAATTAAGAACATTCGTAATGTTCTGAAAGGCGAAAATTCTGTTTTAACTGGCATGTGTCCTTTCGATGTAGCTTGTTTCAAATTTGCGCCTATCACTTCAGTGGAAGTAGAACGTTCCTTTTCCATGATGAAAAACATTCTTTCTGACAAGCGTCTGTCTATGACAGTTGATACTTTAAAAAAGCATCTTGTTGTAGCTTGTAATCAGGGAAAGTAAGAGTAAGCACAGTATTTAAAATTCACCTTTTAATTGATAATTAGGAATGAGATTCCTCTTTGCCTTCACTCCTTGTAAATACCTATTTTAATTAAAGTACTTTTATGTATTTCAAGTGCCTTTTTGCCTGCCTATTTTAACCAAAATTAAATGCCTAACTTCCGGGCTCTACGAATAAGTAATAGTGTGTTTACATTTTACTTAATAGAATATCAAATAAGAGACATGTTGACATGAATTTCCAAAGATTAATATACTTTTGCTTAAATTAAAGAGTTAAATTTAAATATTTTTATCTGGGGTAAGAACAAAATACAATAACTAAAGGAAATCCAATCATCAAATCCCAGACAATTGAGGAATTGAATGACTAAATGTGATTTTTCATTACAAATTAGGTATGGTGCTGGTGGTGTGATTGACACCGACATTTTGCTGTGACATAAGTTTTGAAAAGTGTTGTACAAAAAGTGTTTTGAAATGTTTGGTTGACTATATTAAGAAAAAGTCTCTAGAAGTTTCTGAAAATTAAATTTTGTATTTGAACACATTTTAAATTATACAGAGAATGATAATGAGATACTGTTCTTTTCATTTAAAGTTTGGCTTTTTCTTAATAATGTTTTTAGGCATGGAGGACTTAATTTTATCATCTTTTCATTTGGAATAAGATAATTTACAATTCCGTAATAAATCATGCTAGATTGACAAATCATTTTGTCACGGAAAAATCTGTTTAAACAGATATTTCATTCTTAGAATCACTTGTTTCTCTAACATCTGATCTGTTGTTTTCAGAAGTTATTTTGGGTTATTAATTCTTTTTAGGGTTTGAAAATAATTTACTGTAATTAAATCAAAGGTACTAAGCATGTTACATGTGATATTGTTTTCCCATAAGTACAGCATTAACTGCCTGTATCAATAAAACTTTTTATCTTCGAAGTTTTTCTTTTTTTTAAAAAAAATAAACAAAGTGGTTTGATTATGTATACAATAGTTTTTATCAAGCTGTAAAACAATTAACAAATCATGAAAAGTTTATGTGTTTTTCAATTAAACCGTGCTTCATCTGCATCAAATACAGGCTTACTGATTCAAGTATTATCACAATTACAAAGTATGTGTATAATATCCTCAAAAACATATTTGACTGGAATGCTAGCGTGAATTCAGTACGTGCTAACTACTCTTTGAGTACTTTATATTGTATTCTTTGAGTACATTGTATCCTATTCTTTGAGTAATTTTTTAACTATTATTTGAATGATTTTTAACCTTTACAACAAACATGTTAGGATGCATAACTAAAAATGACTTCATAGTCACACAAATGTTATCAAAGAAATTCTGAAGTGATTTAATTGAAAATTAACAATTTTTGTAGCAATAGCAACAATGCAGATGGACCAGATTCAAATTTAATTTATTAATCTTAATTGGTAGTAAATACCATGAAAGTTGATGACCCTCACCCCAAAAAAAAAAAAATAAAAAAATAAAAGGTAACTTTAACACTTAACTAATAAACATTTCTTCAAAGGATACTACTGTTCGCTAGGGTCTAACAACAGGTTTACCATATTCTGATATTCCTATTTGTATTAAGGGGTCAACATGCAATTGTTGGTATAGCATATAAATAATAGTGTAACATAAATTACGCTGAAGTAAAATATAAAAAATCTTCCAATTAGTATAATTTTATTTCTAAATTCACTGGAATGATAACAATTGTTTCACATCATTATCAAATTATATGATATACATTTTAGGGTTATTTTGGAAGACTTTTAAAGGCTTGTCAACATTTGAGGTCAACAACACCAGCTTTTTAGTTGTATTCATTATATTATTTTGGTTACTTATAGGGTGATGCATTACAGTACAAAATCATTAAATATTGCTATTTTTTTTTTCAAACACAATCTATCTTGTAACAAGTAATATAATTTCAAAAAATGCCTTAAAAATAATTGCTTTTAGATTTTTTTAGCAGTAAAAGGAATGAAAATCGTTTACCAAATGATAGCATATGGTTAGAAAGTGATATCTTATAATATGCAATCCAATTTTATGAACTCAAAAAGTCAAACTTTTCCCTTTGGTAAAAAAAAAATGCTCACTATTGATATTTTTAAGGGTAAAATCATTAAAAGAAAGTAATAATTGAGTTTTTATTCATGTCTTATAACACGGGCATAACCTAGCTTGAAGTATAGTGGTCGAAAAACAACAATTTTAAGGTAGATGACTGGAGGGTGGTAAAATAGAAAAATAAAAAATCTTGAAAAAACACAAAACCGCTTTAATGCTGAATAATAATGCTAAGTAAATTAAGTTATTGTATTCCTCAGTGGGTGGGCCATGCCTGATCTGGTATGTGCTTTTCTTATGAATCAACTTGAAATTGATAAAAATATTGTTTAAAAATAAATTATGAGAAGCATTTAACAGAGAATTATCTTTAAAAACGCCAAGAAAAATCTCCTATGGTGCAGTGGCTAACACCTTGGATTCTTGTGTGGGAGATGCGGGCTCAAGTTCTGTCTGCAGTTGGTTGAGATTTTTCATTTTAGGGTCTATTGAAAAAAATTCCCCTGCTCTACCATGGATGTTTAGGAAGGGTGGCAACCTATAAATAGACCAGCACTAATGGCTTAGATGTCGATGTGCTGTAAAAAAAACTGACAAATGGCTCACTCACTCAGTTAGAACTTGTTACAATGATAAAACTGTTTACCACTCACCCTATATGAATTGCATATTGTACATTTTAATGTTTCAAGCATAATAGAATGGAATTCCATATTTGGAATCATTCATAATTTTTTATTTATAAGAATATAGTCCAATATTTCTTAAAATAATAGAAAGTTTTGGAAAAGTGCATTGGCCTGATCCCCTTAATGACAATGATAAATCAAGAAACGATAATTTAAAGAAACATAATGTGTTTTTCAAAGTCTTATAAGTAATATTTATAAAGAATGTTCGAATAAATACTGTTACAAAATTATAAAAATATTCACTTTATATACATAACATACATTCCATGAGTTTAATATAGTCTTAATTAACAAAATATTATCACTCTTTATATCTAAAAATAAGAACCTATAACGGAAAGCATTAAGAAGACCCCATAAGCAATATAAGGAGTATTGTAACTCAATCTTAATAGAACTACAATAATTTAACTAATTATAAATAATTTTATTTAGTATATTTTCTATTTAATTATTATTGTTTATCAATTATTGTGTTACTTTGATTTGATGTCTCCTGAAAAAATAAATAAATAAATCTTATTCAACCTATTTAAAACAATTGAAAACTTAACTTGCATGAAATAAAACATAAGTTACGGGGACTTCCATATAAATATTTGATTTTACTAATAATATTAAATTAAGGGTCTCCCTGTGGGCCAGTGGCTAACGCCTTAGATTCTCATATACTCATAAACCGTAATATAAACTACTCAATGAGATATTATAATGCTTTCTGTCATAGCTTTAACATAACATGAAGATTAATACTATTGTTATTTACATTAAAATATTTACAGTAACAACAATTTTAGTTCCACCAATCCTAAATACATAAGTAAACTCTATACTACTTTCCACTTGGAACAATATAAATAAACTATATTTAGGAGGGATTTTCTTGTAAATTAATGACTATACCATTGGACGACATTAACTAAGAATGCTAATGGTAAACTGTATGGTAGTTCAGAAGCACTACATTTATAGATTGTAATATAAACATGGTTCTTAGAGAAGATAAGGGAACTGTTCCACACTAGACTCTAAGCTAGACGGTGGAGTAGCTAACTGAGGTAAGCTTAAATCCAAGTATTCCTATAAAAGAAAAAAATAAATACAAATGATTATTGGTTATCATTAAGGAATAAAATAAGGCCAAAAACTTAATTTTATATATTTTTAATAAATTTCATATTAATGCCCCCCCCCTGGCCCAAGGTTGTGCGGGAATATTACTATGAAGCATGTGCGATTTATGAAGAGTACATGAATCCCACTCCTACATTTCCTATTAATCCTAGTGCATCCACTACATTGCCCGCGACAGCTGCCAATAACTCTGCATTGAATGAGAGTAAATCCGTTCGTGCAAGACTCTCACAAATAGAATTCCCACAATTCGATGGTAATTCCAAAGAATGGCCTGTTTTCAGAGATTGGTATAAGGCATTAATACACGACAAAACTACAATCTCCGACATGGAAAAATTCTTGTTCCTGGTTTTGTGTCTTAAGGGACCTGCTCGTTCTCTTGTGGCTACTGTCAGTCTTACAGAGTCAAATTATCAACAGGCTTGGAAGGTGCTCCTGGAACATTACAACGACAAGCAAAAACTTGCATACACCTATCTAAGAAAGGTCTTCGAGTTTAAGCCACTCACTGGACGCCCTAACGCCACAACTTTGAAGAATCTTATCACCAACGTTATCGAGGGCATCGATTCTCTTAAGCATCTCCAAATTCCCGATCTTGGTGACTTCATTCTTTCATTCTTGGTGTTAAGATGTTTAGATCCAGTCTCAAAACAAAATTTTGAAAAGAAGTACACGGATGTCGAATTTCCTACTTACCAAAATTTAGTTGATTACATAAAGGTTGAATGGAAATCCCTAGACACAATCTACTCTGAAAGTGAGCCATCTTCAAGTAGCAAGGCTTATACAAGTCAAAGTGCATCATCCCCTCGCTACGTCTCCTACTCTAAAGGTGCTTTATTTGCTGAGGGTACCACATCCGAATCAAAGCCCTCCAAGCAACATCCAAACTTTAAACAAAGTACCAATACCAGTCGTCAGTTCCAATGTCCCGTTTGCAATTCTACACATAGCCTATCGATGCATTCAATTTAAGAAGGCCTCCCCTGCTAGCAAGTTAAAACTTTTAAAAGATTGCCAAGGCTGTAAGAATTGCTTATCCGGTAAACATCGTACGAACGCCTGCACATCCATTAGAAGATGCACAACATGCAATCAAACACATCACACCTGGCTGCACCAACCCCAAACTGTGGCTACCCAGAATATTCAAAATGATGGTGGAGTCACTTTCACTAGCATCTCCGGTGGGAGAGACATATTATTAGGAACTGCCATCATTCAAATCATGGACTCAAAGGGAGTCTATAGGAGCATCAGAGCTGTCACTGATAGTGGCAGTCAAATCTCATTTATGACTGCAGAATGCGCCAGGGACTTGGGATTCACGATTCTACCCAGGAAGCAGAAGATAACGGGAATCGGACATGTGAACCTACCTAACACACTGGGAAAATTAAATTGCAAGATTCGCTCTAACATTCAAGCTACTTCATCGCAGGAGCTTTCATCAGAGGTTGTAATTGTCACTGAAATTACCAGTGAACTTCCTCAGTCATCTTTGCCCAGCACAACAAAAACAAGGGTTGAAACATCACTACAAGGGTTATGCTTTAGCTGATCCCGATTTCTGGAAACCTGGCCCTGTAAACTTCTTATTAGGTGGGGACATGTTTTATGACATTGTAACAGGAGCTCCAGTGACAATCAACTCCAACATTCCAAAATTGTTACCCAGCATATTTGGCTTCATAGTAGCAGGACCCTTTAAATGATATTTGAAGGCGAATTCTGCCTCGTTTTTTCATTCAGTCTCAAGGAGAATTAAAAGACATCATGACCAAATTTTGGGAGGTAGAAGAGGTAACCCCTGTTATAGTCAAGTCTCAAGAGGATGATTATTGTGAAAGGCATTTCCGAGACACCCATTATCGCATGGAGTCGGGTCGCTACCTAGTCGTGGTCAGAGGTACAACACCCTGGTAGTGCAAATTAAAAAAGTCCGATTCGCAGGAACTGCGTCATCTTAGCACGGTTACAGTTGTTTTTTTTTTCTTTTTGTTTTTTTTACGGCTCATCTACATCTAGGTCATTAGCGCCGACATCCAGGGATTAGCGAGGAATTTTACCAGTAAGCCGTGGGATGATAAAATTCCTGCCGGAGGTTGGGAATCGAACCCACCATCTCCCGCTTATGAATCCAAGGCGCTAGCCATTAGACCATGGGAGACCCCGGTTCCTGTTCATATCCCTATTCTCATCTGAAAAGCATAGAATAGAAACAGATAATATTTTCCTTGGCCTTCGTTCAAAGGGTTTTATGGCTATACCTGGGGTCGGGTCCGCAAGACCCTAGAAACCTCTTCTACCGATACTTCATTTCATACGTTTCAATGAATTGGAAAATATCAAATCCGCGAACAGACAAATATATATACAAATTTTAACCACCGTTATTTTCGGTCTCTAGGGGTTCTGAAACGCGAAATTTTCTAGTCGGCACTTCCGGATTGTTTCATTGTATCAACCTTGTAAGCGGGGTTCCTCCCTATCGGGGAGGGAGGAGCCGCGCTAAAACATGCTAAAAATTTTAAGGTTAAGATAAATCAATTTTAGAACAGCTACTTTGTCAAATGATTTCCATATAAAAAGACATAATACAAAAAATATGATGAGGCAAAACGTCATCAATAAATAACTTACATTTTTATGATAGAAATGGATAAGTATTTTTTGTAAGAATCCTCTTTGACTTGAATAATCCAAAGTAGGTTACACTAGCCCTCTAGTGAAGGAGCTAAACACTAATTACACCAAAATTTATATAATGTTGCTACATGTCGCCACAGCCTCGGTGGTCACAGGTACAATATGGTCAGAGGTACAACACCTTCCCCTATATATATATATATATATATATATATATATATATATATATATATATATATATATATATATATATATACATACATACATACATACATACATACATACATACATACATACATACATACATACATACATACATACATACATACATACATACATACATACATACATACATACATACATACATACATACATACATACATACATACATACATACATACATACATACATACATACATATTTGTTTGCTCCTTCTCAAGCTGGCTCAAAAATGGACCGATTTTAATGAAAATTGGCACAAAAATACTTTGTGTGATTTGAAAGGTCAAGTTCATTGACCAGCATAATCTGTCACAGGAACATGGTTTCTTGGGTGAATTCTTGTGAAAAAAAGTGTAACACTTGTTTTTGCTTTAGTAGGCTTCCAGGAATATGTTCTACAAGTAATTGAGTGTGGGGAATCTAATGAGAACATTTTCAAGGCCATATCTATAACCCTCAAGTAAAATGGAAAACCCTAGATTTTTCGGGGGATTTTTATATATATTGTTATATATCTCGAAACCAGTTGAAAAATCCTAGTACATATAAAGCATCTGTTCAAAAACTTAAATATATGATATAATAAAAATATGTAAATAAGAAGCTATTGTACTCCAATGCAAAAGAATTATGAATAAATTGTTTTGGTTATTTGTTGAATAGAAAAGTCTATTAATTTATTAAAATAAAATCGTTTTAGCTAAAGTTTGTTCAAATTTACTTACTTCGTTAGCTGTTTCAGTTAATATCCTATCCAGTGATTCTACCAATTTTGTAAAAGATGGTCTTTCTTTTGGTTGGTAGCTCCAGCAGTCTCTCATTATCATATATCTAAAAAAAAGAAATATTATATACAGTTTAAGAACTAAACCGATAGTAATGCTATATGACTTTCCAAATACTGACTAGGATATATGATAAATAAGTTTTTTTTATGAAATTATATACAAGTTAGAAAATGATTTCAACTTTTTAAATAAATAAAACTTAAATTAATTAAAACACTAAAGTAATTTATTTATAAGAATGATGCCTTCTGGCAGCTCTTAATAATGACAGCTATAGGTTGAGAGCCCATGTAATTTATCAACAACAGGATAGGAATATCTGAAGTTTTCATTGAAACCCACCACCACTTAAGTATCTTATGTTCTCATTTAAGAGTATTACATTTATTCATTATGTACTTAATCAAAACTTTTATAAAATATAAAGTAAAATTAGGACATTAACACTCAGACTTTTTGTAAGTTGTCAACAATTTTCTCTATTTTTATTAAGATTATCAATTAGTTTTTGTTTATTACCTACAAAAATTCGCATCACTTCAATGTACCAGTACTTCCATATACCTAAGATTTCTTTAGAACATACTTGTATATTTAGATGCATTAGGAAAGATTTCACAATGAAATTTTGAAATTATACTCTTAATTTAGATTAAACCTTTTTAATCAACTATTTGATTTTATTTCAATTCATTTTTTTAGACACTATTTTCACAGAAAAATATATTTACATTTCTAAAGAGCAGCATGGAGGCTTTTCCATCCTATGTCCTGTTCTTAGCAATTGAAACAATTTCTCCATACTAGGAACTGAAGGATATGGTGTTCCTCCTAAAGTCATTATTTCCCAAAGTAGTACTCCATACGACCACCTAAAACCAGAAATAATTGAGGGATTTCAAAATACTAGTACAAAAGAAATTGCATCCATAGGCATCATTGAGCACATTATTTTATGTGTTTTACTTATTTCATCTTGATACAAGATGGGGCATCTACCATTTATAGTCTTGTTCTTACACTGAAAAGTTTCTTTCTTCTAAATATATGCCATAACAACATAGGAAATAATAAATAAATTTTATACTTATTTATTGTACACTTAATTTTTAGTTTTTGGGCCATTTAAATAAATATTTTATCATCCTCATATTACTCTATTTTTTTCCCTTTTATTATGGTGCGTCGACTGCTATGGCCATTGGCACCATTACTCTATTAGTTATAAAAGAAGCATGTTTCATTTCACAGTTTTAACATACAGCACAAATAAAAAATCATAGTATTTTTAAAATAAAAAATGAAATTTTATTTATTATTATTTTATCCTAATATTTTTAATATAAAATAATAATAATTTATCTTGTCTTTATAATATTTTTAAAATATATTCTTACACATCAGACTGAGTAGTGTAGACCCTGTGGAATAGAGCTTCTGGAGCCATCCATTTTACTGGAAGACGACCATCAGTTTTTTTTCTATAATAATCATTGCTATGAACATCTCTTGCCAATCCAAAATCTGATATTTTTAACACATAACTGTCACTCACTAAGACATTCCTTGCAGCGAGGTCTCTATGAATTAACTGGAAAAATAGATAACAAAAAAAAAATTTTACTAAAAATCTGCAGGATAATGAAAGTATATTCAGAAATTTTGTCGAGCAAAAAAGTAACCTCCACATATTAACAGAGCCTCATCATCATTGCGCAAAGGGGGGAAAAAATTAGGATCAGAAACTATTTGTTTTTTTTTAAATATTAGTAATGCATCGTCCATTTGCTTACGATGAAGTGAAACCCTGTTTTTACACAGTATAAACCTTAAACAATAATAAAAATATATAAGCAGACTGAAAATTGAAACAAACCTTGAAACTATTCCTAGTGCTAATAAATTTGGTTATATATTTATATAAAACCAAATTAATTGTAAGGTGATTTTTAATAATTTTATGAATTTATTAATTTTATTATTGTAAATTTACTATTATTGTAGACATTTAATATAATAATACTAATTTAACTGAAGGAATTAGTAGCATGTGTGTACTCTGTTTAGGACCAGACATAGGGTCCAACATCTTTATGCTCTCAATCTCCTGAATAGAATTCTCATTTAGAATGATAGTATAAATACTAACCCATTAAGAAGAAGCAGTTAATTCTCTTACTAGCCTTGATAGTTAACTTTCTTAAACATTCATACTTTTACTCTTTTTCAGCTCTATTAATTAAATTAAAACATGCACACAATTTTCCTTCTCTCTTTCCACACACATAAGCACAACACATATTACCATGCAGGAAAACAAATTCAGGAACATAAATATGCTTTAGGTCTATCCGACAAACCTATGTAATGTACTGTATAACATACAGTCTTCTTTTTCGTACATGGCCACCACACATGCGCGAGCACCAGTGGACAGTTTTTTGTAACTTTTTTTTCAGTTTAGTCATCGCTAAAGCATATTTATGCTAAAATATTACTTTTTAGTGATAATAAGTATTTTTTTACCCTTCTTGAGGCAAGATATTCCATTCCTCTAGCAGCTTGGAAAGCGAATGAGACCAAGTCTTTTTGGGTAAGGCTGTTTCTATCATGGATATCTTCACCTATGGCTGGTTCATAACCAGAGGAGGGCCTGTGTTGCCTTAAAAAATCCCTTAAGTTTCCATGTGGGGCATATTCATTTATTACAAATAGCGGTCCTCCTTGTGTGCAGCAGCCAAGAATATTAATAATATTTCTGTGTTTTCCAATCATCTTCATCATTTCCATTTCCGAAACTAGGTCTGTCATTTCAGCGTCAGTGTGTCCCTCTGGAATTTAAATGAAAATAATATAATATTCTTAGAGTTTCTAATAACCCCTTTTTTGAGGGTTAGTTTGTATAGTACACTAGCCTCCAAAACCATTATCCCTTAAACTGCTAACAATGATATATGCTGAAGAACCACAACATCAGTATATACTAATGAGCAAGTTCTCTCTCTTTTTGCTAATGTCCATTTATTGCTGGCTCGTCCTTGCCTCAATCTATCAGTTGCTTTTTTAAACAAAGCTAATAGTTACGCTCTACAGATGCCGTTTGGATTTTGGAGGTTTTCCTTACTCAAACCACTGATGCACTTAAGGACCTTATCCCCAGGTCTACTTTAATAACTATAGACAATTTAAAACAAAAAAAAAAATAATCAATTATGTCGTAAGACCGCTATATAATATGAAAAAATTAAATGTCTTTTATTTAACCCTTTCCTTATGAAGGCTTTTACTGCAGTACGACCCACCTCTCTTGTTTACACGCTCTCCTGACTTTTACAGGAGTTTGACCTTAGAGCTATTAAGCGACGGCTGAGGGAAGCTTTAGCTATTTCTTACACCACTAGTTGTCGAGGGAATAAACTCTTTGTGAAAATGGAGCTAGGAACTAATTCCTAGCTCCATAAACAGCTCTGCTGGGTGTCCCTACAGCTTTGACAAATATACGTGCTATTGTCCCTAATACGAGAAAAAATCAGAGAATTTACCGGTTAGCTCTCGACTGTGCTAGAGCGAGGACATACATTGGTTTAATGTGTATCTAGTTTTTTTTTCCTTATTTGAAAATCAAAAATGGCCAAAAAACGAATGTAATAGTGTACATTGGATGAAGCCTTTAACCCTGAATCATCGTCCAATGCAAAGTCTGGTCAGTACTACTTGGTCTCTTCTTGTCAAGGTATGTTGTTCGTTACTCAATGCTTTTACTGTGTTCTTAATTTGTGATAATTTGTTGTTTGTTTGTAGCCAGTGTTGCAACCAGTCGTTTAATATATGTGTGTGAAATGTGTGAACTAAATCATCTAACGTTATGTTTTCAATGTCTACGATCTGTTTATTTGTTGCGTCTTTTGCATGTTTGTCTACTGATGTACTTAGTCCGATATCCTCGTGTCCGGGTAGCCATAATAGTGTAAGTGCGTGATTGCTGAGTCAGTGTAATTGTTTGTATATCTGTTTAATTATTGGGTGGTTAGTATAAATATTATCGAGGGAGCATAAAGAACTGAGTGAGTCTGTACATAGGAGTATGTTTGTGTTTTCAGTGTTATGTAGTTTTGTAAGGGCTAAGTGTATGGCGTGTAATTTGGCTGTGTAGATACTTGTGTTGTCATGTAATTTGATAGAATGTGTTTGGTTTTCGTTGATGGCTGCTGCTGCAGTTCCAGATGGTGTCTTCGATCCGTCTGTGTAGATGTGAATATGGTTACGTTTGTCTGCCAAAAGTGAGGTAAATATGGTTTTGTAAATTTTGTTGGATAGTGGATGATTTTTTTTAAATTGTGCTAGTGTTAAGTCAATCTTGTAATTCTTTACGCTCCAAGGAGGGAATGTTAACGGTGTGTTTGTGTATGTGGGTGTGTGTAGTGTATCTATCAGTATGATGATGCGTGTATCTTATGAGTAGTGGCTTCTGTTTTGGATTTTTTTGTATGTATTTGTTTATCATGGAACTGTCCATATAGTATATAGTATTTTGTACAGGCTGTATTTAAGGTTTTTGATTTTAAGAGAAACTTTATACCCAAGTACCTCCGTCTATACTCCAGTGGAGGTTCTCCAGCTTTGACACAAATGCTATCAGCGGGACTTAATCTAAAGGCCCCAGTCGCTATTCTCAGTCCTGTATGATGTATTGTGTTGAGTAGCTTTAAAGTGCTTGGGCTGGCAGATGAATATACTATACAGCCGTAATCCAGAAGAGATCTGGTATAGGCTCGGTAGAATGTTAGCATTAATGATCTGTCAGCTCCCCACTTTGTGTTACTTAGAATCCTCAGCAAATTCAAGCTTTTCTTGCATTTGATAAGGAGTTCTTTTAGATGGGGAACCCATGTTAGTCGTCGGTCAAGCGTGAGTCCCAGAAATGTTAAGGTGTCTGTCATGTTAATAGTCTTGTTATTTAAACGTAGTAAGACTGTTTCTCTTAGTCTCTTTCTGGAGAAAATGATATAGGACGATTTGTCCGGAGAAAATTTGAAACCAGTATTAGAGCACCAGTTTTCGAGGTTGGTAATTGTGTTTTGTATGTAAGTTTGTGCAGTATTCAGTTTCTTGTATGGGATGTATAGGAGAAGGTCATCAGCATACATAGAGTAAGAAACTTCCCTGGGGATACATTTTATGATAGAATTCACAGCAATTTTGAACAACGTTGTGCTCAGTACACCTCCCTGAGGCACTCCGTTTTCTTGTGGGAACGTGTCAGATAAATATGTACCTATCTTCACCCTGAATGTTCGCTGAGTTAGATACCCGTCCAAGAACATGATGATTACTCGTTTAACTGGGAGAATATAAGTCGTCTCCATACTGTATCATATGCCTTTTCTAGGTCAAGGGATACAGCTAAGACAGACTTTTTTTCAAGAAAAGAATTAAGGATTACGGCTTCCATTGTGGCCAAGTGGTGCATAGTGGAATGTTCTGTTCAAAAGCCGCATTGGTTAGGGGATAAATGGTTTCCATTCTCTAGGAACCACAACAATCTTTTATTAATTATTTTTTCTGCCACCTTACAGACCGTGCTTGTTAAAGAAATCGGTCGATAAGAAGATGGAGAATTTTTGTCTTTACCAGGCTTGAGTATTGGGACTATAACTGCTTCATTCCAGGAGTGAGGATAGGTACCATTCTTGTAAACCTTATTGAGTAGGTCAAGAAGAAGCAAGAGACCGCACTCTGGTAGATTTTGTAGCATATCATACGTTATCTTATCAAGGCCAGGAGATGTTTTGCCGGCTGATGATAGTGCTAATTTTAGTTCGTTTAGTGTAAAGGGGTCATTTAGCGTATGTTTAAAGTATGGTAATAGTGGAATAGTAGTCATTTCTGTTTGTCTTTTGTGCTCTAGAAATTGTTATGTGTAGTTATCACCACTAGAAATTTTACTGAAGTGATTTCCAAGTAAGTTAGATATGGCGTATGGTTCTGTTATAGTGTTGTCATTAAGTTTTAGTCCAGTAATTGGGGCGCGATACTTTTTATGTTTGATCTTCTTAAGTCCTATGTGCAACTCGACGACCACCTCAAGTAAAGGACAACAACTACAAAACAAATGTGAACAATTTGATTTAATAGCACTTAACGATCAATCTCCAACACATTTATGCACACGAACTGGAACAATGTCCCTTTGTACATCGGACATACACTCTCGCTTTTCATGGGAAGTTGATTCTGATTCTCATGGAAGCGATCACTTTCCTATACACATAAAACCGAACACACCAATACCCGTCTTTCCATCAGAGAGCAGGTACAATACAAACATAGCAAACTGGGACTTATACAAAAAATATATAACAGACAAACTTAGCAACCAGAGCATACGCAACATTGACAAATTCACACACACACACTAATTGAAGCAGCTGATATTAGTATTCCAAAGACATGTTTCTCTCACAAGACTATACCCGTCCCTTGGTGGAATAGTGAATGTAAAGCGGCTGTGACTGAAAGGAAGAGAGCACTTAATTTATTTCGTAGGAACCCAACAGATGTAAACCTTATTAATTACAAAAAAAAGATAAAAATAAAAAATAAATAAATAACTCCACTAGTGTTAGGTCCAAAGCCCTAAATCAAAAGGGAGGATGTTTTTTTTTTAATAAAAAAGAAGTTATTTATTTATTTAGCTTCATTGATAAGTACCTATATCATAAAAAATGTATTATTCATATAAAAAAATATACTCTCTAAAAAAGTTTATTGGAGCATATCATTACATAATTCAAACTAAATATTCAGAGCAAAAAATAAAAAGTAAATAAATAATTAAACCTTTCTACAATTCAAAGTGTTATCGGAGGAAATTATATGACAGAAATTACAGGAGGGCGAGAATAGCTTCGTAATAGGGGCCTGGCCAGGCAGAAAGATCGCCCTACAGAGGGGTTGGCCAGCCCGCATTACCCATCACAAGCTAAGGGTTAAATACTTGTACATTCTATGGCTCTCAAATGAGACAAATTTTCAAAGCCAATTGTCACTGTTATAAGCCCTGGTGAAATAAGATATAGTCTCTTCCTAGAGTTAGGAAATATATATTTTACCTTTCCGGCTGTTTGAACATGTTAGTGCATCTGGGAACACTATGCTACCATTAATCAGAATTTGTTTACACAAAACACCTTCTATTTCTCTTTGTAGCGTAGGTTTACATTACTTGGTTCATATATGGAACTGAAATAATTTCTTATTTTTTTTTTTTTTAGTTGAAATTGTCAGGATAACATTTGTTTTTTTTTATGATAGTAAGAAACATGTGATTTGTTTTTTTGTTATAAGCCTATTGAAATAAAACCTGGGGCTTCTTACATTAATCAAATTATTCTAATTAAAGCCTTAATTGCTTGATAGCCAGTTTAAGAAAAGGCTTACTATACCTTTTAACATTTTGACAGCAACTATAGTTGAAATTCCTTGTTGAATAACACCCATAGCCTCTGCTTTTACGACTTTTCCAAATGCACCTTCACCCAGAGTTTCACCAAGAACCAAATTTTCTCTAGGAAACTCCCAGTCTGAATCTAAAGGTAACTCATACTCAGAATCAGGTTCCATGGAATCTCCTTTTAAAAAAGTTCTATGTTTTTCAATCTTCACTAAGGGCAACAACTGAAACAGAAGAATGGATTTTAAAAAAAAAGTTTGCATTTTATTGCATTTAAGTAATAAGTAACAAAATAAGAGACATACTTATTCGGTTTTCCTATATTCGTTTTAAACATTAAGAAACATCCGTATTCGGTTATCCTGGATATGTTTAAATCCCATCAACTCCAATACAATTAATCCAAATACAATGTATTGCATCAGCAATTAACACATCCGAGACCGATTGCACACCGTGTGTGCAATTGATTTTCGAGGCTATGAGATGGCCTGCACACCATGTGTTCAATAACTATGATAATGATAATGTGCAATTATCAGTTATTCTGAGGAAACTATTCGTTGAAATATGATTTTTCTTGACCTAATGAAATATTTAAATTACTGGAAAACGAAAAATATGGTGCTCATTCCGCTCCTCGCAATAACAATGTTTCAAAGAGTGTACACTCGGTATAAAATGGTCTTATTTATGTGAATTCACTTATGAATTGAGTGATTTCCATAGTAAACATGTTTTTCTATTAAAAATGAACAATATAAAGGAAAAAAAAAGATCGCTCCTGGGGACCGTGTTCAAAAAAATCATCGTCTCGAATGGGTTAAATATATTTTTGTGGTTAAAGAGATTCCAATGTTAAAGTTAGGGTAGTCATATAGTAGCAAGGAAGAAGATACAAGTTTGAAACAATCAATTAATTAATCTTTTCAGGATGTGAAATCTTGGAGCTGTAATTGAAAACTGACTGTTCTCGCTAATAATTGCTTCTCCCTCCTATACTATTTACATAAATGGATGAAACCATACGTATTCTGCGAATTTTATCAATGATTTATAATACAGAACTACCCATTACATTCAATTAAATGTAGTCAACATATTGGTTATCATTGTTTTACTAACAAACATTAATTTGTATTACAGGTGTTCATAAGTTAAAGGATTATTTTACTTTAAGTTGAGATATATTGAACATTTAAATCTTATATTGTAAACTAGTTAATAATAATTGAAAATTATAATATTTATCTGAACATTAATGTTTGATCTATATCAAATATACAAAGTTATTTTGCTACCATTCGTATTGATTGCATATTATCAGACATACAATTCAAATATGATCATAAAAAACTCTTATTTTTTAATACATTTTTTTCTAGTGCCACTATGAAATAACTTTTCTATATATAAAACTCTTCTCTCCCTCCAAAAAAGGGAAGTTAGTTTTTGGTAATCAAAGAGATCATAGCTATGTTAAATACAATACAAGCCAGATAGTGTCATTTTGAAATTGGATGAGAAAATAAATTTATTGAAGTGATATTTACTTACAAGGGGGTCTTGTTCATTTGTTGGACATTGCTTATCAATAATAACCTTTTTCCTCCATTGTGTAATAGCTGCCGCACGTTCAGCTTCTATTGCAAGTAATTTCTTTAATTTTTCTCTAAAATAGTAAAATATTGATAATGTGAGTATCTGACAAGTGTATTCTTATTTAAAAAAATGATTTTTTTTTTTTTTTTTACTGTCAAATAAATATTTTTATGTACCTAAATTAAAAAAAAATTAAAATTACCTTTTCAGTCGACGAAAGATGTGCATCATCACAAATGTTCCCAAAAGAAATGTGAGAAGCAATATTCCAAAAGCAATATTTATTGAAAAGGAGCTTTCTGTCTCAATCCCTGGTAAATTTAAATTAATAAGTAAATATTTTAGTGTTACTAGTAATATTGAAAACTAACAAATAAATTGCCTGTCAATGGGTGGAGTGAATAAAAGCTAGCAATTGCTAGAACTAGGTATTTTCCAAGCAATTGCTAAGGGCCGAGTGAATAAAAAGGTTAGCTGCAGCTAGGGCTAGCATTTGCTTAGTTTATTACGGTTCCTAGCTGCAGCTAGGTAGAAGGTGTGAATAAAGAGCTCTGACTAGGTTCTAAGGGTAGCCATTGCTAAGGAAAAAGCTAGTCTGGTCTGGGTCATGCTAGCTTTTTAGTTTCTTTTCGCTCAATTACGGTGGCGTTTACGCATGTTCGTAAGGAAAAGGAGTATTATATGCACCGGGACGTCTTCACGTTTTATTTTCATCTTCTTTAGCTACATTTCCTGCAGTAAAAACGATTCTTTGAAGTTCTGGAGTTGTCGGATGTTTTTTTTTCTTCCTTACCGTAAACCTCAACCATTTTCGCACTTTTTCAATTTTTTATTTGCAATTTGTTGTAGCAGTGCTGGGTTCCTACTTCCTTGTTAGACGCTTGTCAGTGAATCCATTTGAATTCTTCCTGGGATTTTTTCCCTTGATCAATAATTTGTAAAAATCTTTTCCTTACTGCTTCAATTTTATAGGCTTATTTCCGGTGGCTTTTTGGTCATTTTTCTTCTTTATGCTTGATTTAATGTTACTCAGCAACTTATTTAACTGTGCAACAGTGACCTTTCGCCCTATGGAAAATTCATGACTAATGCTGTCCCAAGCAGGTTTTCTTTCTTTAATAGCAGCTATTACTTTAATTTTTCCATTGCCACAGGATCATTGACTAATACATTTATAAAAAGTGACCGATCCAGGTCGGCATGGGCGTATATAGAAAATAATTTCGGGAGAGGCTGGGAGTATTTGGGGGAAGGGCTGAGAGCATTTTGGGGGGTATGGAATATTATCAATCTAGATCTTGGAATAGTTAGCCAATTAAAATGATATTGCACCAAAAATAAATTATTTTTTCTGACCAAAGTGGTATCATTTAATTTTTTTTTTTTTTTTTTTTTTTTTTGACAAATCTTTACCGATTTCGGAGGGGACTGCAGCCCCCCTCCTAATAGGGCCCATGCGTGTCGACAGTTGCATGAGGAGAGAGAGACAAGCAACAAACCCTGACAGGAAGGAAGAGGGATGAGACAGGGGAGGTAGGAATCCTAGCTTCAGCTAGGGGTTAGCAACAGCTACCCTTAGAATTTCCTTATTTTATCAGGAGATGAGACTAACTTTCTTAGATCTTGCTACCTAGAAGTATCTCTTGTTTATTCACTCCGTATTGAGGAAATGCTACATCTAAGGGCTAGATTCTACCTGTTAGATTCTAGCTTTTATTCACTCTACCCAATGAAAAATCAATTAGTAGACACGTTCATAAAATGATATTTCTGAGAGCTGTTAAGAGATTTGATAAAAAAAGGAAACGCGAGTGCCAACTTTTTCATTAGAAAAGCTATGAAGACACATTAACATTTTCATTTGATCATACGAGTAGATAAAATAAATTTTAAGCACTCAAGATGTAGTTACATTATCAGATCACAAAAATGAATAAAAAAAGTCATTAAACCACTGTATAATGGAAGCTGGACAGAATAATCTGTCAGTTAAATCGATTTTTTTGTTTTTTTTTTTTTTGTTTTTTTTTCTATTTGAACAGAGATGGGAAACTGTTCAAATCAAGCCTGGCAAGTTAATTTTCTAAAGACAAGGATTTAAAAATTAATTCACTGATGGATTAATGGAACAGATGGATGACCAATATGGAACAGCAGTCAAAAAGAGACACACAAGCTGTCTATATTGTTAGTTTTGAAATATTAAGAATACAATCGTGGCAATTATTATCAGAATTAATTCTAAATGATTAGCCAGGCAGATTAGGAATGAACAAATTGAAATGCATGTTACTGGTAGTTTTAAGTTCAAAAGATAGGCTGTCAATCATCCACTTCTGGTTCCAGATTTGCCTGAATCTGAAGTGGCCATTAAATGTCTGTCCTGTTAAGGTTTTAGACATGATTGGTATGTACCAATATTTCATTGAGTGGTCAGGTATGAAGTTCTCTCTTTTCAAGCGCTCTGCTGTGGCTGACACTAGAAGATTGTTAGATCCCGGGAGTTGATATTTCCAGTAATATTAAAATCAAAATGCTTTTAGCAGAGTCTATGGTGGAAGACTAATTTGGATACTCCCTCTTTCCATTGATTTTAGGTATCTTCAGTCACCTTCCTTACTTCTTTAGCAGTTTTGACTGGAATTGCCATTCCATTTTCTTTTTCTCTAGATTCTCCCTACATTCAATAGCTTAATTTTTGTGAAGCTCTCTGAGCTCAGTATGCTGATATTCTGTATTAGCCTTCTTTGGACAAAGGAAAATTTCATTAGGAATTATTGGCTTCCTAAAAGGTAGAGGTCTGTTGAAAACAGACAGTATTTTTTCAGTTGGGTTTGATGAGAGGTCAGTTACAGGCCAAATGATATAGTCATTATCTAAACATGTTGAGGTCTGTATTTGTTGAAGCTGGGCTGACTCAGGTGGAGAATCAATTACCCTTGTGCATGAATTATTGGTTGTCTTGATAGAAAATTTACAGAATTGTTCACAAATATGTCACATGTTTTAGAGTTCATTCTTAAACTTCATTTATTTAATGGAGATACATTTTCACAAAATATACACTACATCTATTTCAAGCTTTCCAAATGACACTAGGGATATGAAGTTATGAAACACGCTAAGATGATGCAGTTCCTGGAGTTTGCTTAGGGTTTGGATGCATATCTAGGAATATCCAGGAGGAGTAGAAGGTTTTCCTGAATAATGGGAGTAAATCCACATTGATTAAGGACATACTAAATAATATAAATCCTCCAAGCCATTTACAGATAGTGTATCAGGTGATGGCCTCAGTGGTTGATTACATCAGTTTGTGGTAAATAACGGGGCACTGTGCCGACTACTTCCAACTGATCCCTGGGTCACTTCCAAATGATGCAGGCCCTGTTTTAATGGTTTGGAAACTTTGATTGCCTATTTACTCTTTAAGCTTGCTCAAAATAAATGTACTCATAAGACACCCAAATATTATGGTTTGATTATTCTTTATGAGCCAAACTTTCATCCATTGTATTGGCCATATAGAAGGATTTTGAAGGTGTTCCCTGGAGCAAATGATTGTTATGATGAAGGTGTTGCTGAGTGATTGTTAAGACAGACTGTGAAGAATATGAGGGATCAGCAGTCAAACTGTATTGCCAGCTAATACCACATCCCATAAATAATGTTAATTTCTTTGTATATAGACCTAAAAGCATTATCATTATTATTTTTTTTTTACCTACATTAATTAATTAGGTTGAATGGAAGCGTCGGTCTTCTGTATTTTACGATATTGTTTTTTATTTGAGTGGTTTCAGAAATATTACAGAATAGTCTAGCATATGTTTTAATCCTAACTAACAGACAAAGACTGAGTTAATTATCAGAACCAGACATAATTATTTTAACTTAATTTAAAAGCCAAATTAAAGTTTGGATTTTTTTTTCTAATTAGAGAATGAACTAAATATACTCACTGTCAACAACTCTGAGATATGCACTGGAATAGGTAAAACCTAATTTATTTCCTGCAACACAAGTATACCATCCTTCATCTTCATGGGTTACATTATGTAACTCTAGTATTTCGGGATCACTATTATCACTTCCAGCCTATAATTGACCCCATAATATTATTATCAAAATACATAAATACCTTAAAATGTGAGCAGCATATAAATACAATTTATATTTGTAAAAATGTTTTCAAATATTTGTTTTACCTTATACAAAACAAAGTTTTGCCCCTGTCAATGAAGGTGGAATATTGTAACAAGATGTGTATGATAATTTTTTGTAAATATTAAAATGTTCATAAATAAAATCTATTTTTATTATAAAACTATTAACTTCTGAAAAATATATCAAGAAAGAAAAAAGAAACTCTAAAATTAGCCCTTTATTTCTTAATGTTGTAAAATTATTTTGTGTACAGTTATTTTATGAAAACTGATTACACTAATCTTATGCTTGCCATTTTTTAAATACAATTGCATAATAATAACAAAATTGTGTTGTTGTTTTTTTTCACAAAAGCTTGCTACCTACATAAAAAATGTGCAGGAAGATAATAATGGCACCGGAAGAAAAAACTACACCAAATTGAAATTTGAAAAAGAATGAGTATTTTAATGAAAAAATCACCAACAATTTTTTTAACATCTATCAATATATATATACAAAGGTCAAACACACTCTACATTTTGCACATGCAATATATTCAATATTTAAAACCATGCAGATGAATAATAAATCAATGTCTACAGCAACAATGAAGATAATAATGCTAAACCTAACTTCGTAACATTTCCCAAGATGATATTTTCATTAATGATATTCGGAGAAGCATATACCTCTTGTTTGGTATTTTGAGTGTCTCATCTGAGGTCTGGTGCATTTTGTTTTCCAGTATTTCCTTCAAAATATCTTCGCTTTAAACATGATCTAGGCGCACGGTAGTGCGCCAGGCCAAGTTCCGGCCTAAGCATACTGTGTGTATATTACAGGCGGTCTTAGAGTCGATTTTTACCCTCTCATAACTTTCAACCAGGTAAAGATAAAGTTATGAAATTTTACACAGGTATTATACTACTAGATGTGAGTAAAACTGGAAATTTTCATACTTCTACATTGAATAGTTTCTGAGATATAAGCGATCGAAATCGGGATTTATAGGACTCACTCACTGACTCATCAAAATTATTAGGCACTTCCCATGATGCTAGAGACTTGAAATTTTGCATGAAGATAGATATGAAGACGTTATTAAAGGAAAAAAATCGAAAAATCGCGAAAAGTTGTGTTTGACTCCGCTTCTGGGGCGGGGGCGTGCCAGTTTTGTACTTCCTTCGGAAACCCATCATTCCGTCCGAAACGCATGATGTGGGGTATCAAATGAATTGTCTCGGTATGAAGAACCTATATTTGATGTTTTAAGAAACAATTAGACACATATAGGCTCAGTAAAAATCGTATACCAGCTGTCTGTCTGTATGTTTGTTCCTCTTACAAATCCGTACCGTTTGACCGATTTTGACCAAACTTGGGACACAGATGGGTCTTGATACGGGGAGAATCATAGGCTAGGTTAAATTGTCTATCGTCTGTCTTTCTGTTTGTTCCTTATACAAATACACACCGTTTGACCGATTTTGACAAAATTTGACACACATGTCGGTCTTTATCCAGGTAGTGTCATAGGCTAGTCAAAATTGTCTATCAGCTGTCTGTCTGCATGTTTGTTCCTTACAATTCACACCATTTGACCGATTTTGACCAAACTTGGCACACAGGTAGGCCTTGGTCCGGGGAATGCAATAGGCTAGGTAAAAAAGGTCTTTCAGCTGTCTGTCTGTATGTTTGTTCCTTATACAAATTCACACCGTTTGGCCTATTTTGACCAAACTTGGCACACAGGTAGGTCTTGATACGGGAGTGTCATATTACCTATGACGTTTTCTACTTTTTGTTCCATCGAAATGCCATCATTCCTTCTGAAACCCATCATGTGGGGTATCAAATGAATCGTCTTTGTAAGGAGAACCTATATTTGATGTTTTAAGAAACATTTCGACGCATATTAACAAAAACAGTTGTGACTTATTTCTTAAATGTAGTAAATAAAGTCGTAGGGGTTCACTGCATAATATACTTCAAAGCAGATACTAAGTCGAGCCATCTAAATTACAAAGTTTAGGATCACAAACCCAAAATGTATCGTCTTTGTTCTTATATTTTTCTTGAAGGCCTTCTGCACTTTCCCTATTGTGATCTTTATCCTCGGGATAAGTTTCCTGTGTTTTACAGTGTAATAGTTTAGTTAAGAGAGCAATCAATTTGTCCTCTAGAGTAATGTCATCTGGAAGAGCTTCTAACTTTTCTAGTCTAGTGATTAGATGTATGTAGGTTGATTATTGGTATCAAATATCAAGCAGTAAAGAGAACCTTATGCAGAATCCAAAGACCCTGGTTTTATATGAAGTACAAAAGCCAGTAGGTATGCGGCAACTAAATTCTATTTAATACTTAGAAAAAAGTAATGAGATCCAAAAAAAAACATAAATGTGAAATAGAGGCCAAGTTCCTGCCCCCACAAAGAAACACTCCCTTCCTCAAAAATATCCCCTCCTAAAACCCCCCAAAAACGCCTTACCATTCTACGCTCCAAAAAAGTAGTATGAGTTGGTGTATTAATTCAACCAAAAATATTTGCCAATACAAGAGATGATACAAGATAGAAATGTCCAAGTTCATTACTTGGAAGACCTCATAGTTACTTACTAAGAACAGTAAAGACACTTCAACTGACCTTTAAAAACAACAATAAAAATACTTATATCCAGTTACTAAAATATCACTTTCCTCAACCAGGTATATTCTTAAACTTGGCAATGTTTTTTTTGTGCCGAAATTATCTTTAGAGAAAAACTAAACATTGTTAAACACGGTTGAGCCATTTGACGCCGAGCCTCCCAGTATCGCTTAGTGAGGTCAGGTAGATGGATGAGTTTGGAACAGATGAGAAGGTGACTTCCCACCATCCTTCCGCTTGAACATAGAGGGCAAATGTCTGAGTCTGCTAAGCCCAGGCGGTGGAGGTGGGCCTGCAGGTAGTCATGTCCAGTTTCCAGACGGAATCTTGCAACAGCTTCGATCCTGCTCAGATCGTCAAGGTTGTGACCTGGGGTTGCTAGGTTTTCCCACATTTTTCCTTTGCTGAAGCTTTTTATGAGTTCCCTAGTATGCCTGGATATTTTGGTCTCAATTTGGCTTCTTACTGCTTGTAAGGATTGGAGTCTCAGGTTGCTCCTCGTCTGCTCCGTTTTTGGCCATTTCATCGGCTTTCTCATTACCTGGAAGACCGATGTGGCTGGGGACCCATTGAAGACAGACTTTCCATTCCCTATTAATGAGGTCGGAGTTCTTATCGTTTAGCCGAACATTTTTTTCTCCTAGCCGAATCCCAACGATCCCTTGTCTTCGTATCACTGTAATGGCTAATTATCTCCATCTCCATTATTTTTCATTTATATTAGCTAAAGGCTAGTTTCGAATTGACTGTGTATAACTGTTTTCAACCCATTTAGGAATAACACATTTTTGTTAATTTAACTTTTTTAAGTTGGATAGTCTTTCTTTTCTTTCCAGATGAAGAAAGATCGGAAATTTCCATTGAGTCATCAAAGCACCTGGCATCTGTTCCTATGTCGATTGAATTATTCAATATTAGGCTCACTTTACCATGTACATCCCTATTTTTGTCTGGTGATAACTGGCAAACATCCATTTCGTTACAAGAACTATAAGCTAATATATTTATTTGGTCAACATAATGTATATAATCAACTTATTTCTCTACAGGCCAAAACACTGTGTTCATTTCAGAAAATGTTACAGAAGAATATATGTGAAAGACTAGAAATACAAGAAGCACTACTATCCAGTTCTACGGCAGAATAAAAACTCAAAATGAAAACACAGAAGCCAATACTCTAAAAGGTAGAAATGGCAAAATGTTGACATAAGAAAACATATTTTTCATTAATTCATTGCGTTATTTTATTAAAATTAAAATGGTAAGGTGATTAAAAAATGTTGGAATCGATGTTCCCAAATGGGATCATTGATCAGTAAACGGTTAAATTGAGTTATATTGGATTATTGATTTATATCTTCCAATATATTATTTGGTAGCATGCTTGCTCATTATTACATACAGTTACATATCTTATGGACAATAGTTTGAAATGATAAACTTATTTGAATTGTAGTAAATATTACTTTCTTTTTTTTTAATGCTGGTATAATATAAATAAATCTATAATAAATGTAACATTAAATATATAATTTCATATTTTTAATCCTTGTCTGATATATGAGTACAAGAAATATTACTGAATGAGAATGAACAAAAATATACTGCTTCTCTCTTGGCCAAACCTGAAAAAGTTATTGCTCTGTAGAAAAACATGCAGAGGAAAACATCAGATTTTTTCCTGGATTCTTAGTGACTATTGTCTAATTGTCTGTGCAGTGTACTGAAATGGTGGGATTTTTGAAGAACAGACATGTAACATGCTAAAATAAGAAAACACATTGTTTCACATGCCATGCAATAAGTTATGTAATTCACGGGTTAAATTCAGATGCTATAAGTAAAGAAAATAAGTTTCAGAAAAAAGGATATGTTCATGAGAAGTGCTTGACCATCTATGGCCTGCTGATATTAGTTTGTGAAATTTTCGACTGGTTTGTAGAATATATGCATATGACTCTTTTGATGTCCATAGATTTAAAGTAAAAATTATTAATTTTAAAATGATCCTTTCAAAAAAATTGAATTAAAAAACTAAATTTCTATTTAACTTTTTCATTTAAAATTTTTGTTGCAAAATTAAAACCAATTATGTTTGAATTTTTTTTTTTTTTTTTTTTTTTTTTGGGGGGGGGGGGTCAACCCATTTAAAAGAGAACATTCATTAATTACAACAAGTGTAATTCATATTAGAATGGATTGTTCGGCTTTATAAGTAAATTTTTTACTATCCTCTTTCAGTTATGAAAATAGGATTGTAGTAAACTTTACTCATCTATTTTTGAAAACAATTATTTCAAGAAATTTATAATGAATTATAAAATAAATATATAGTAAAATCACTATCATTATATGGAATGGAATATTATATAAACAAATTTATTTTACATAAAATCCTTCTTTAACACTCCAGCAGTTGTGCTGGCGCACGGAGTGTGCCAAGACAGAATTTCGACTTCTAAGAAATTACTGGGAAACCCTATGACCCACAGACCACAGGTATGCCAAGGAAAAACCGTACCAGGCCTACTGTGATGAGTGGTGTGCTACCTTTTCCACATTCCTCAGTTATAGCTTGTCAACCATTTGAACAGATTGCAGGCGCACACACTGCTCCGCGCGAACTCATGAAGAATCTTGCATTTCAGCTTATGAATGAACATTTGCAGTCCAGAGCAAGCATTCCATCACCTCCTTCCGATACAAAACAATTGTTGTTAAGAAAATTGTCTTGACTGAAAAAGTCAAGAAACAACAATGGAAGAACCACCTCCGAAGAAAAAGAAAAGGCAATATCATGTTTGTGGATGAAAAAAAAATATTAACACCAAAATAACGTGTAATAAATTTACATGTAAAAAACACATAAACCTTGAAACAATTTGCATTAAATCCAGTAAAAGTGGGCATACCATTGATTTGTCTGATTGGGCCGTAAGAATTACATTCTTCGCATTTAATTACCATGTATATTTCTACTTTCATTTATAATTAATAATTGTTTACCCCTCTATGTAAAATCCATTTATTTATACAAAGCATGGTATGAAGCCAAGCTTCCTTTTAGTGAATCATTTCTTAGGCAAAAGAAACCCATTAGTCCAAATCCACACTTAAACTCCTTAACCATTCCTGTCACCTGCTCTTTCTAGCTACATGCCAGCTCCTAGTATCCACCCTTGTCCTCAAATACTTCGACAGTGGCTACCACACGTATGGTCACTGTGGAGTTTACATAAGCAGCTAATGAACATCTTCCTCAATTTTCCCAGTGATGCCCATATTTTTCACTAAACTGGCTGTTTCAATCCAACCATTCCTTGTACTTCCTAGGTTCATACTATTACCAGACCAGTTCTACCAAGTCCCCTTCCTACATTTACAACAGTTTAAATCCTCTTTCCAATGCCTCTAATGCTGCTCTTGTCACTCCCGCTTACAAAACCACTTCATTCAGCATTCCTTTTCTTTATATCCTGAGGGCAAATGACATTTCACTGCTACCCAATTGCAATTCGAAATTAAAATAGCCTCTTAACATTTTTCATGAAATTAACTTGATAATTTACCCTTCATAATAATTTAGCAATAAATTTCATACTCTTGTGCATAAGTTAATAAAGCAGAAAGAGCTTTAAGATGCGGACATTATCTGAATACCCTGGTGTTTCAGAACTGTTCTCGTGCAAAACAATGAATGATGTTAACATCTTCCTTTATGCATCATTTAATTAAGTATATTGGTAGCCTAATCTTTATTTTAGATTTATTTTCTGCACAAAGTAGACTTTTTATTAGTTGTATCATTTTAAGACTAGTTTGATTACGAAAACTACCATAAATAATAAGAAAACATGCTGGTCACATTATCATGCATACAAACATCATGCTTTTATTTACAAATTTGTTTTCCAAAGCAGTATACCTTCACCAAGCCTAAGCTATCAATATCTGATTGATTTGGTTTTGTGATGTAACCCTTGAACCATCTTAGATGAGGATGAAGATCGGATAATATCTTGCAATCAAATGAGCCTGAAGCACCAATAACCAAGGTGATGTTCTGAGGAGCTTTGGTGAGAATTGGGGTGTGATACATGCGCTCTATAATCACAAGTTAAGGAAAATTAAACACATATGTAATGATTTTTTAAAGAACAGTACTCCAGTCACAGAAACGGGCAAAAACTTAATATTATTTCCTGGAAGATGCCAACCTTATTTTATTAATTCAATTAAAATTCAGATTTTGGCAGTTTTATGACCGATAAAGAATTAAGGCATGTATTAGGGAAAATCCACTCAAATCCTTTTTTCTAACATATAATGATATATAACATTTAAATGTTGTTCTAAATGTAATTATTTTAGAAAGAAGAATCTTAATACCTTTACAATATTTTAATATGTTACGTGATCATAAAATTGTTACTAAATTAATTCATTAATGAAGTTTTTTTCCAAATTATAAACAGTCAAAGTCATATTGCACTCTAAGGATTTCATGGTGTGTTGGTCAGGCCAATAAAATTCATCAAAGTTTCTAGCTGCAGAATATGAATATTTTTCTTCATATCTGTAATGAAGAATGGCTGAAAAATTAAAATTTTACATTTCCTTGGATTCACGTTTCACTAAGTTGATGTAGATAATGAAACATCAGAAAAACACAGGTAAAAAAAAAAAATAAATAAAGATATAAAGACATTCAGATTTTCATAGACTTCTGTGACTGAAGGTACTGTTAGTTTTTTATAGTACCTTTATAAGAATGCCTTTATTTGTTCCATTATCCCCTCCATAAACTGGACTAGGTAACTTCCGCCATTCCATATATGGCTCTAAATCAGATAATAGAGGACATTTCATCACTGCTGTAGTGTTAACTAGCACAGTTAAATTATTTGGAAAGCCTTCCTTGATGTATGGTTTGTGAGGATATCTCTCTGTTGCAGAAATCAAATAGGAGAGGAAATGTTACATGACATAATAATATTTCAATTTCAGAATATGTTTGTGGTATATTGAAAGAGAATTTAAATTAATTACAGAATAATTTTCCTACATTTTATAACTCATTGCCTATTAAATATTTTCATGAAGACAGATAGAAACATATTATTTAAGTAGGTTTTAGAAGTATATTGTATGATTTAAATGAATACTGAATGAATTTAAAAGAACAAAAACAATCAGAGGTAGCATTTATGAAATGAAAATTAATGAGTAAAGTAAGTATACCAAACTGATGATATAAAAGGTCACATAAAAAAACAGGTTTAGAAGTTCATTTCTGAACAGTGCTTTAGGAATTATTAACTGGCTCTCAGTACTCATTGAAAATGAAGAGAAGCATATATAAAAAAAAGTTACATTCGTTATGTCATTGAGCATCCTTGTCGTTAGCGGTGCCCACAGAGCACTTATGGAATAATCATAAGACATGATGTTCAGGAACATCATGCCAAATAACTACTTAATAGAGATTGATTAATTAACAGTGCATCTGCATCCAGGCCATTAGCACTGGGCTATCTATCTTATCTATAGGTGGCCACCCTTCCTAAGCATCCACAATGGAGCAGGGAATTCTTTCAACGGACTCATAGATGAAAGAACTCAACCTGCTGCAGGTATGACTTGAACCTGAATCCCCCGCATCAGAATCCAAGGTGTTATCCTCTATACCACAGGAGACCCAAATTTATTTATTATAACAATTTCATTTATGGATAAATATGATGAATACATTAAAAAATAAATGGATTGAGTTAGCATATCTAACTTTGTACAATGAAGTTATAATTTGTATTTTTTTTTTTTTTTTTTTTCAAAAATACAGTTTATTTGATTAATAATATTTTTGGAGAGTTTAATTTATTTTTGCTTTATATGGGAAAATATTTTGTTTAAAAAATATTTTCCTCCATAGGTAATGTTTTTTGAGGTTGATTTTTATAAGAAAAATGTAATTATAATAATAAATAGTATCAATAACTTACCTTGTATCAATACTTTAAAAGTGAAATCTATACATCCCAAAGCATTGCAGACAAGACATGTATAGTTCCCAGAATCAGACGGAATGACATCCTCTAAAGTAATTGACCATAGTCGATAATGAACTGTACCAAGTTTCCTCTTAGGAATGGCATTATCTCGAAACCATGTAATGTTAGGCGTAGGGTTTCCTGAATTATTTTTAATACTATTAAATTTTCAATTTTTGCAATTCATAGTATGACATTTTAATTATACATAAAAAAAATTAAACACAAATGGCGTGAAATAAATGATATTCCTAGTATTTTTAATATTATATATTAAGAGTTATAATACAAGAAATGCTGGATATTTTATAATGGTAATTGCCTTATCTAAGTACTTTGATTATGCTGAGAATGATCCCTAGTGGTCTAGGGTCTGTAAGTAGCTCTTGGCTATCTGAATTTCAGCAAAGTATTTCAAGAAAGTTGTAGTCAAACTTCTTGTACAGTAGAATTGGAGAGTACATTACTTTGTGTAATACTCATCATACTAAGCAAATATGATTTACAACAACTTTGCATAATAACTGATAAAACTTAATCAAATGATGAATATATCAGTTTAAAGAATGTTGTAGCCATCTGTATCTGAATATGGGTACTTGATGTCTGGGCATGGATAAGGTTGGTGCTCACCAGAGAAGGTGATAAAGTGTTCCCTCACCTAACCACCGCCATTGTCCTAGCCACCCAAGGACTCTTTATTTTTGAACTACTTATTATTTTGCCTTTAATGAAAAATTCTATTCAGTGAGCATTTTTATTTTGTTATAGAGCAAATTTCTATAGACTAAAACATAAGTTGGAGAGTCAACTGGGAATCTCCGGAGAAAAATTGGATGAGGCTTAATTCTCAAATCTCAAGTCAAAATTATTGGTATTTTGGCTTTATAAGTAATTTATGAATAAAAAAGACAATTAAGGTCATGCAGTATCAAGAGCCATGCACAGAGAGTTTTCAAATTAGGTGGTCTACCATTTCTCAAATAATTAATGATCATAAACAAGGAAAAAGTGCTGACACTAATTGTAAGTGTTGGAGAATATTCATCCAAATTGTACACAATTTTTTAAAAGGTTAATCTAATTCCTCCTTCCAAATGTAGTCATGATTCTTCAATTAAGAGTGTTCTATTAACATTAATTAATATATTAAAATTAAAACCAGTTTCACTATGAAAGTAAATGAGGCGTCTAGAATCAAAACAAGACACATCATTCAAACCACGTTGTCCAGAAAACACCAAAAACAAAACAAGTCTTATGTTTAATTTTATACGTATGTATAATTTTCTTAAAAGTTGAAATGTATCACAGAAGAATGTTTTTGAGGAATTTGAGAAGCTTATCTGTTATATTATCTATTATGAAGGAATTTTTATTCTTGAAGTGTCTTACTTAGTTTTAAAATGCACTGATGCATATCTTATTTTGAAGCCAACATTCCACTTCAGCATTAAAAAATAGCATGATCTATTCAGTTTTGAAAATCATTTTCTTTACCAGTATATAGAGGATATTTTCAAATTGTAAAATCAACTGTAATCTCAAAATCGTAAAATAATGATGTGTCTTGTTTTGATTCTAGACGCCTCAAATATTAGCTGTTTTTCTTCCAGTTCCTTCAATTCACATTAAATATGGAAATTATGAAAAATTATTTTGTTTAGAGCCTTCTGCTCAAATTCAGGAACATAAATTTGCTTTAGCTCCACCCGACAAACCAATGTAATGTACTGTATAACATACAGTCTTATTTTTCGTACATGGCCACCCTGCCAGCACGAACGCCAGCGGACACTTTTTTAAATGTTTTTTTTTTTCCCATTTTAGTCATCCCTAAAGCATATTTATGCTAAAAGATGAATTGGTTTCTGTGCAAGTCCATTTTCATCCAGGGGATTGCTTTTATCATTGAAATTGAAACTTGACTTTTTGATTGCTTTGTATTGACTCCTAATTACCTTATATATATATATAATGCTATAGTTTGACATACCTTCGGCAGGGCATTTCAATCGGAGTGTGTTACCAGCTGGTTTAGCCACCACTTTGTGCATCTTCTCAATTTTAGTGAATTTTGGAGGACTATCTTCTTTGTTTTTATCATCAGAGTTTTTTTTGCTTTCTAAATCTGAAAATAACTTGTATTATAATGCCTTTTGTAAATAAAGTAAAATTTCAATCAAAAAATGCTAGTAAGGTCATTTAGATAAGAAGTATATATATATATATATATATATATATATATATATATATATATAACAACAAAAGTCTACTGTTAAAAATTAAATTACCTATGTACTTTTCTTCTTTGAAAATTCTTACTTAAAATCCCTTCTGTTGGAAAAATATCTTATCAGCTCACAAAATAAAATAAAATTTGTAAGTTCAACAGAAAAATCTTTCATAGAACCCACCTTCTGTTTGTTTTCTTGTGAAAATGTTATATTGGATAATTTTTAAGCAATTTATCAGATAACGATAGTGTTACAATTTATTAACAAATTAATCATTTTTCACAATATACAGTTATAGATTAAAACTGTTAACATATTTCAAGGGCTTTTGGTCCTGATTAATGCAAGAGAATTACCAAACTCCATGGTTCAGATTCTTTTAGTATTAGAGAACACAATTTTATTACAAGGAGTAAACTAACAAAATCCTGTTACATCGGTGCCCTCGAGGGGAGATCCCTGTGCCTGGGCGCGAAGGCCTGCTCATTTCATTTGCATAGCTGCGCATATCTCAGGGTGGGCTGGACCGGTATTGAGCAATGCACACACATTGTCCCTGGACAGGGTAATGACTAGGGTCCATAAACGTTAATGTGAAGGTGGTACAAAGCATTGTTCAGGGTTTTTTAATTTTTGAAGATGGCTCCACAATGTGAAACCCATGAGCTTAGAAATAAATTATAACTATCAAGTTTACCATCCATTGGAAATATTTCACTTTGTGTGCAGAATCTTTAATAGCACTATGTTTATTTAATCACCTGGTTTCATTTTTTTTTCATCTTCAATAATTCGGTACCCCATGCCTGGCACCGTATTTTATGATGATAATAGATATAAAATATTATTAAATGAGTCCTGTTTATTTTAATAAATTTTTATTTTAATTATTTTTGTATGTAATATATATATATATATATATATATATATATATATATATATATATATATATTATATATTTTTGTATGTAATATATATATATATATATATACACATACATTATGAATAAGTTACTGACCTTCAACAACTTGAAGCCAAGCACTACTAATATTCTGACTTAGTTCCGAAGTTACCAGGCATGAATACCATCCTTGATCACTAAGCTGCACATTGTCTAAAGTTAGCTTCTGGGTATTATTGAATTCAGCATTAACCTGTAATGATTAAGAAAAGTTTTAAATATCGTTCAGAACAATAATATATTCAAAGAATTTGCAGATGAAAATAACTTACATGGAATTTTTCAAATGAGTCATTTAAGTTTAAAGCTGAAGGATGTATATTATGTTTTAGCCATTCAATTTTCCAAGCATATTGAGTTGATATCTTGCATTCAAAATCAGCAGATTCACCAACATTAACTGTTATATTTGATGGACTTTCTATAATAAGAGGGAGATCCTTTGCTGACTCTAAAAATATTCAATTCAACTCAAGTTACTAGAAATATTTAGTTTTAACATCAATCAATGAAATATGATAGAAGGACTGGATGGGTCCAGGGAAACATGTGTTATTGTGTTTATAATATTTTTCTGCTGTAAAAGAACATACTTTTCTAAAAGTTCTGGACTCTCATCAATTATTTTGGTAATTATATATTAAATACGATTTTTTTTTTAAGATTTATATATAGGGGAAGGTGTTGTACCTCTGACCATATTGTACCTTTGATCACCGAGGCTGTGGCGGCTTGTAGCAACATTTTATAAATTTTGGTGTAATTAGTGTTTAGCTCCTTCCCTAGAGGGCTTGTGTAACCTACTTTGTATTATTCAAGTCAAAGAGGATTCTTGCAAAAAGCACTTATCCATTTCTATCATAAAAATGTAAGTTATTTATTGATGACGTTCTGCCTCATAATATTTTTTGTATTATGTCTTTTTAGATGGAAATCATTTGACAAAGTAGCTATTACAATAAGAAATATGGTGTAGCTTCTGAAATTGATTTATGTTAACCCTGAAATGTTTAGCATGCTTTTTAATTTGTACTACCAAGGTGTTGTACCTCTGACCACGACTAGTTGATGTTCCTTTGACCAGGTCAAAGGTACAACACACCTGAGTAAGTTTTTCATAATTCAACTTTTATGTTCTTCTACTACAACTTTTTAAAACATAATTAATATTGGTTGCTTCAATTGTTCAAAGAATTTAAAAAATAATAAATGAAATAAGGCCAAACTGACTATCAATCCTCAGTGTATCAGATCAAACCTATCGCCCCTTATCGTTATACCTGAAGTTGTAAGACCTCATCAAAAAGCACAGGAAAGGAAAATGTCAAATAGGGGCCGCCCTATAGGGAAACCTCGTATCCTGACAGATATTTCTGAATAGCTAATTAATGAAGTTGAAAAAAATGAAAAAAGAAAGCACCACCCTAAACGTAAGACACCACATACAAATAAACCCCTTCCAAAAAAAGTAAAATAAAAAGAAAATTATTCTAATGACAGTTCAGATTCTGATACTGACAAGGAAATTTCTACAGGAGAAAGTTTTGTTGATCTGCCTAATAAATGTCATGAGTTTTGTAGATAACCAGCAACAATTTGAAAAATATGATTTGGAAAAAGGAAATTTTATACTTGTTAAAAATAAAAGTAAAAATACTATATATATTTAATCACAGAGATCTGTGGTATTAAATGTCCAATGTTTAAGATCCAAAATTTGAACAAACAAACTTTAAGTGACAAGTTTACGAGAGAAGATGAAAATTTGTATGACATTGATATTGAAGGCATTGTGGCTAAACTTCCATACCCTACTATTGCTAGTGGATCTGCTTGACAGTTCAAATGTTTGTTGATTGGACTGAATTTTTCATCATATTAAGCGTAACATAATATCAATAATAGCTTTTTTATTATGTTTACATCCTTGTCCTGTATTTATTAAACTTACAATTATTTACAATATTACTGAATACAATTTTTTTTCTATACTGCTGTGTTGTTTTTACGTGGTCAGAGGTACAACACCCCATGGTCAAAGGTACAACTACATGTTGTGAATTTAGCTTTAATATTCAAGCTAAGAAAAATCCAAATTTGAAAAGTGGTCAAAGATACAACACCTTCCCCTATATATATATATATATATATATATATATATATATATATATATATATATATATATATTCATTTTTCTTTATTAGGAGATACAGTCCACTTACATTATTATTATAAACTGTCTAATATACACATGGTCACCTTAACAATTGGGTGTCTCCTTCACCCTCAAAATTTGGAACCTATTCATAATGAATTCGAAGGCCAGTTTTCATCTTGGTGAAAGTATCGTAGCAGTAATCAAATGTAAACATTAGATAAACAGGTGTATCCCATAAAATGTAGGTTCGGGTTTATTATATGAGAATTAAACTGGATAAATTTGGTATAAACTTTGAATAGTAGCAGATCTAGGAACGAAATATTTTCTAAATGGTTCTCCATACTAAAAGAATGTGTTCTTCAAAAACTGTCAGAACCATTCAGGAAAAGTGGCATGAATGTTACTTCCAACAGTTATTTCTCATCTGTTGCGATTGCAGAGAAGCTTAGAGAAAAAAACTAGAAAGAATGAATTGTATTCCAATAATTTTTTTCTGAATGAAAAAAATTATTGGAATACAAAATTATGTATTATTACTAAAAAATTATTTTTCAACATGTAGAGTTTTAGTCATTTTGTTCTATACATTTTCAACTTTTGTTCTTTCCATTTATAATAACAGAGTTTGTACTAATTATTTATGCTTTTCTTTTCAATATTTTATTGTGTTTTTGGTATTCTTTGACTACATATTTTCAATTTTTTATTACATATTTCATTATATATGGTTAAATATATAAGTATATATATTTATTTTTTTTTTCATGGACATCCGTTCCCTAGTCATTAGCAAAGGAATAGAAGCAGTTATTGGTAGCGTTGGATCCTTCGTTACAAATATAAATTAAATCTTAAACAGAAGGAAGTTAAAGGGGCCACAACAGGAAATGGACAGTATCCTGAGCGGAAATAACTCGCTTGCCATCTCAACATTCGCTCTAGGAAACCACTATTGCTAATAAGTTTCTCATTATTTTGCCTTCTTTTACTAAAATACTAATTTCACTGATAAATGCAATTTAAGAAAAACAACCAATTAAAAAGTGGGTTAAACCAAAACAAAAAAAAAAAAAACCCTTTCAAAAGAACAAAACAAAAACTTTTAAAATTTTAAGCACTTATTTCTACGATTGACATTGCCCCATCAAAAATTGCTTCGGAACCTTTTTTTGTAGATTATTTAGTAAGCATTCGAATGGTGAAATTCCACTTACCACGATTTCCTAACTGTTTTCGAAAATATACGAAGATCCGACAACTTTACATGTCCACTAATAACGTATTTTTTTTTTTTTTGTTAATACTTCCTTAACTCCAAATATAACCAACATTTAAACATCTTAGTTTAGATAAATTTCAAAGATGGAGAAAATATTGCAATTGATTCCAACCTTTCTAAATACCCACCAAACAAAGATGAGTTCCAAACACATTTGTTCCACTTTTATCAAAAACGGTTACAGATATCACCTGTATCAGGAGGAAGTGGTATAGCAGCTCCACCCAGAGACAGGCGAAGCTGTTGCTTTCCTTTGTGGACAAGAAGAGGACGGAGACTCTCCTTAATTTCTGCAGGTCCAAGGTAAGACTAGTAACAGCTCTTCTTACAGATCACTATAGAATGCACCGGCACCTCTACTCCATGGGGCTGACTAGGACTACATGGTGCAGACTGTGCCTTGAAGACGATGAGACGCCGTGCCATATCATATGCAGATGTCCAGTACTTGTAGCGAAGAGATACCTGCATTTTGGTGCAGACTTCATAGATGACCCTAGAAGGCTACCTGAATTGAACCTTTGGACTCTATTAAGGTTCATCTCAGATACGGCGCTGTTGGTGTAACAGGCTGGCTTGTCGGGTGGCACAATAGGCCTTGTAGGTCTCGGTGCAGCTCCCTCTCTACGGGCACCCGCTTTAATAATAATAATAATAATACAGATATCACCTTAAATGGAGGGAGGGAGGAACCGCGCTAAAAGAAGAAATAAGATCCAAATTTTGATACTAAAATTTATTTATTTTGAATGTGAATTAATTAAAGTATAAACAAGACTTAAAAGGCATCCTTGGGTACTGTTATTTATTTCTTTTGAAACCAATACATATGTTTAAAGCCAGTATTTTATAGAGCTGAAAGTAATATATTTAAGGAATCTTACCATACACTTGCAAAAGAGATGTGTGATGTATAGTTCCATAAGCATTCTCAACCATACAACTATAGTTTCCTCCATGACTCATTGTAATGTTGACTATATCAAGAGCCCACTTGTCATTCTCTATTTTAATCCCATCTTTGAACCATTTTATTTTAGGTGTGGGAATACCTTAAAAATATGCAATATTAGATGAATTGAGAGAAAATGTCAATATATCTTAGAGATCCAAGAAAACAAAGATTGCAGTTAGTTCATAGCCATTATTATAAGTCATTTCGGATTGTGTAATAATTTCTAGGTATTAATCCTTCTTTAAGAGCCTAAAAAACTAATCAGGGGCTTAAAATTACAAACATGAACACAAAAACACATTCTCATTGTTCGTGGCAAGGAAATATTTTCACAACATCTAGCATGGTGAAATGTTCTTCAATCGCTTGAGCTTATTTTAGTTTTTTAAAAAAAAATTCTTCATAACCTCTTGATTTTGACGAGGGCTAAAAACAAAATGAACACGAAATAAAAATTCGGAACAAGATGTATTATTTTCAATTAGTAACGGCTATGATAGTTGATACACCATTAAAAAAAAAGGAATTTTAAAGCAACATGTTTTTGAAAGATCAAAATTAAATAAAATTGAAACTTAACTAAATAATGTATACAATTTTGTATTTGATCCAATTACCTTGAGCAGGGCATGAGAGTGTGCAATTTGTACCAATTAATTTAGCAATAATATTGTGCATAATTGAATAATTCGTAAAATAGGGCTTTCCAAAATCATCATCCGAGACATCTACAGCATAATTATTGTCTTCATCGTCATCCAAATCATCCCTTTGTTGTGAGGATATTTCAGGAGAGAATATTTCTCTGGATTTTATCACAAGACTTAAATTACGCCAACCATTTTTTAACGATAAACAACCATAAAATCCTTCATCATCTTCTGTTAAATTTCTTATTTTTAACCTGTTGGGTGAAATAAGGGAAACAAATATAATATATTACTTATACAAAAGAAAAAAATATATTTTTCTACACCTTAAATAAATAAATCGAAATATTAGACAACTACCATTGATTATAAATTCTTATTCGGGGCGCTTTAGTAGCCATAATTTCATCATCTTTGTACCAGAACACTGCACTGTTATCCGTCTGGCATTTAACATTTAAATTTCCACCAACAAAAGCTTCACTTGTACTACAACCATCTAGGAAAAAAATAAAAAATAAAGATTAAGGAAATGAATTGCCATTGACAAATATCCTATTACAACATATTTTTTATATAGTATACCAATAATGTCTGTGGCGATTATCATTGTTTCAGAATACATTATTCGGATACATTTTATTTTGTTTCATGAAAATCACTCAATACCAATATTTTTCCGTATACAGAATAAATTTATTCGTAATATTTTTCCATAGAGCTAGTAAGTCAGTATGATAAACAATATCATATAATTTCATATTTGTGTGTACATCTTCACATGTTCTTTGGATAAATAGAACGAATATATATTTCTGTTCAAACGAAAAATAATGTTCTCGAAGGTTCTCTCTCTCTCTCTCTCTCTCTCTCTCTCTCTCTCTCTATATATATATATATATATATATATATATATATATATATATATAAACTGTATTTTTTGTTTGCTGTCAATAGGACAATAGTATTATGGGATATTACGTTTTTGAGGGGACTTAGTCAAAGGTTTATATTCAGACGGTCAGAGCATTGTCCGTATTTCCACAATAAAATGGATTAATAAATAGATAAATAATCCAATTTAATATATGTCTATATTAAAAGTATATACTATGGAGAATTGTTTCTTTTACAATCAGTCATAGATTTGACATAAGGAGTGTTATACTGTGTAAACAAATTCTGTATGTTTCTTTCCCTTTTGAATCCTAAAATTGTCATACTTATAAAACTACTTGTTTATTAAATCTTTCTTATTTCTTATGGATGAAATTCCTATATCATATTAAATAAATGTTTAACAGTTCCTAAGAAGCAATTGTCCTTAACAAAAAATGGAAGTCTTGAAATTCATATAATTGTGTGTCTGTGTGTGTGTGTGTGTTTGTGTGTGTTTGTGCGTGCGTGCGTGTGTGTGTGTGTGTGTGTGTAAAGTATAATGGAACAAAGGCCACTTTGGAAAATAGAGAGAAGGTGAATCCATCTATCTGATTTTACAGACAGGATTGGCTAAAATATAAGAGAGGATGAAATGAGCTGTAAGAAAAAAAAAAAAAAAAAAAACTCTTTCAGGGTACACTTGATCATTGGATTCTCTAGTTGAGACGATAGTTGTGGCAGCATGATATTTTACTAAATCAACTGGCCAAATTAAGGCAATAAAACTGGAAACCATTACATAAAAAGTTGGAGTATGGTACACACAAGCTACTAAAGGAAGCCATTAATTCCTATCACTTAAAGCTGAGCATCACCATAAGGGGGATAATTACCTTTGAGTTAGTCTTGGACAATTGTTCGAATACATCCAACTTCTCTAATTTTCTGATTTAGAGCATGACAACTTTTTGTTCTTAAAAGTTTCCAGTGAATCATGTGAAACATAAATAATGATCAATATGGAGCTCACCTGTTAGAAAAATTTGAAGCTGTGGATGTCTAAGTATTGCCAATGCCAGAGCTGGCAGAAGAACTAGGCCAGCTACTAGCAGCATCACTCTGAAAAACACCACTTATTTATACCTATTGAATATGAAATAGCAGAGGTTGAGTCACAAATAAAATATTAATAATAAGAAAGAAATAAATAAATAAAAAAATTGTTAAGAGCCTTCTGCTCAAATTCAGGAACATAAATATACTTTAGGTCCACCCGGCAAACCTATGTAATGTACTGTATAACATATAGTCTTCTTTTTTGTACATGGCCACTGCGCATGCGCAGGCACCTTTTTTGTGACACATAGTCTTCTTTTTCGTACATGGCCACTGCGCATACGCGAAAGCCAGCGGTCACATTTTTGTAACGCTTAGGTCCACCCGACTATCCTATGTAATGTAACATACAGTCTTCTTTTTCGTACATGGCCACTGCGTTCTTCCATGCTAGCGTTGGGCATTATTCAATACATTTTTTATTCAATGATCATTCAAATATACGTTTATTGAATAATAATTTATTCACTAATTACCGAGTTTCTCTCATACTTTAATCGCCGACCTCTGCTCTAACGAACGCTGCATTTTCGGCTTGTACCACTCACAAAAACTCGTCGCACGAAAAAGCCTGCCTTCACTCTCCGGATGCTCGGAGATCCTCGACCAACCCTTCGTTCGTTAGATACTAGGTACCCATACTACCGAATCCAGTCGGCGAACGCGCGCTCCGAAGTACAGTCCCGGCGGAAAAAATCAGTCCTATTACTTTCCGGACAGATCCTGTATATATATATATATTCAAGAGAAAGAAGTTTATCTTTTTACTTGGGGTGGTGAAACCGCTAGAGGTTACGCTGCTAACTTTTCTTTGAATCATGAGGTAGGTACATGTATACATTGTGGTGTATCAATAAAAAATAAATCTACATTAAAAATGTTCAAAAACGTCTTGCGTTACAGGACATTAGAAAGTATAGATTAAGGATGAACAAGGATTTGTTGTGAGCGTAAGGAGACAGCCATTATTCAATTGGCTGGGATTGGGCCAGCCTTCGCTCTCCCTCCCAGCTCCATATGTCCTGTTTCAACAGATATCTAAATGACCTTCATCAAAATCCGAGCATTTTTGGTATTCTCATTTTTTACCTTCATATATTCAATTTCTTTGAAACATTTTGGGCAAACCCGCACCCATTACCCAAAAACGTTGGATCTGGAACGACACGTGTATTGTATTGATCATTTATAAATATAGTGCTAACAATGTCGGAATTCTTTTAAAAAATAAGAAAAACAAAACAAATCAATCAAAGGATGAATTCGTGGAATTCCATATAGAAACGGATTTGGAGATAAAGAGGGTTCTGGCTGTGTGCAAGAGTAATTATTCCAATGACTACAGCAGTTAGTCTTACTGCAGCCCCCCTCCCCGAAATTTTGTTTTGGTGAGAAAATTTCGTGTAAAAAAAAAAAAAAACTATAAAAACGGAAAATGTTTCACACATTTACCCTGGTTTACTAGGTGTACAAAGGGCCTCAAAACTCAGCTTATTACACTAAAATATTTAAAATTTTCCCCACCCCCAAATCCCCCCACTGCTCCCCCTCCTGAAAAATTTCCTAAATATGCTCCTGTTATTAACTGTTCAAAAAATCTGCTATTTTGTCCGGAATCATAAATCTCCAAAGGAGTGATATGTATGCTGTGTTTTACCCACTGTAAATGAACACCATAAGATAAAAAAATTGAGTTTTCACTTGTGAAAATATAATTTAAAAAATGTTTACTTATCGTAAGCATCTCATAAACTTTGTGGAGTTTGATGTTTTGTTATATCATTTAAACAATATTACAAATATACCACAAATCAACCAACCCATCCTATTCCTTCCTAGGATTTGTATTGTAATAAAATGCTATTTAATATATTATCTATTCTTAAAATACTTGCATTAGAACCGTATTTAAAAAATCATGTATGGTCCAAGTGTTTTACATCTTGGCCCGTTTGACTTTGTAAAACATTCAAAATGAGCCTTGGAATATAACGTTTTGAGCCTTCAGGTAAATTATTTTACTGATGAAAAAAAAAAACAAAAAAAAAAAAACTTCTATTTCCATATAAACGGATTCACGGAAAGCATTCTGTCTCTCCTTGTTTTCTGCTTACCATCCTCCCTGTTTGCTGACATCTTTCCTGTTTCTTCTGACTGTCCAAGTTTTCTGTTACAGTCCGCCCACAAACAAAAGAACAAGAAGGAGCGTGGCTAGAGGCATTGGCGTGTATAAGGGGGGGGGGGCTGCAGCCCCCCATCCCGAAATTGTGACTTGATCGGTAAAATGTGTCATAAACCCCTTAAAAATAAATTAAATAAGATGACTTAGTGCATCTATATATATAAAAATCACGTGTCTGTCTGTTTATTTATTTCTTTGTTTGTTCCTTATACAAATCTACACCGTTTGACCGATGTTGACCAAACTTGGCACACAGGTAGGTCTTGATACGAGAAATCTCCTAGGCTAGGTCTTAGGTTTTAGTTGTCTAAAGCTATTCCAAGTTCTATGTTGTTATTATTCCATACACCGGAAATGTTCACAACCCTCCCCTGCTTGAGGGGAGCTAGGCCTTCCCACACATGGGCTGGGTGCAGCTCATGCGCACTACCTTGTTCTTTTGTTTGCGGACGGACTCTAACAGAAAATATAGACAGTCAGAAGAAACATGAAAGACGTCCAGCTAAGTATCACTCACCAAACCTAACACCGCTGGAGAAAGATACCGAACTCCACAGAAACAATATATTTCTCGCCAGCACCTCCGGATTGCACTTTTGTGTCAACGTAATATGCGTGGTTTCCTCTCTATAGGGAGGGAGGAAACGCGCTTAGACGATTAGAAATATCGTGTTTTATTTCCCGCCGCCCAAGTAAATAAAATTACATCTACTTACATGGCAGACTGTTTACTGTGTATCAGACGTGGTGTTATAAACGCCGAACTTTGTTTCTATTTAAAAAACGTTTTTCACTTCGCAGATCTCATAGGCTAACGAACCTAATCTTTCGTTTTATGCAATGTATTTTTTAAACCAATTTCACCAAATTTGGTCTACTTTTGTAAATGCCTAAAAACTCGTCATCCAGTTCGCTTCATAAGCCGATAGAGAGGAATTGACCCAAATAATAATTGGACATTTTGACCCGGTGTGAAGCATGCGACGAAAAAATAGTCTAATTCAACGTTTGGGCAACTGTTTTAATTGGTTTGGGAGTTTTAAAATTCGCTATATATAAGAATTATTGGATTGATTTAGAGAAGAGGGCATTCGCCCACCGGAAAGGGCAGCAAGGGATAGCTGGCAAGTAGCCACGGTGGCCTGTCTGTTACTGACAAGTTTTCTCTTCATGGTACGGACACATTACTTTCAAAGTTGTACTTTCTTTTTTTCTATGGGTCTTAAAAAAAAAACACAGAACAGGCCAGGGGTAGTGTGACGATAATGTACATATGTTATTCGTTTATTTTTAGAGCGCTACCTATTTACTTCCCTGGAGTATTATATATATATATATATATATATATATATATATATATATATATATATATATATATATATATATACAGGGTGTCCCGTAAATGTCTAGTCATATTGTGAGGGGTGATAGAGGACCCTTAGGGGAACAAAAAATGTTCTATGACGATTTCCCGAATTCTCGCCCATAAGGGAGAAAACGTCGTTTTATTGTTTTTTCGAGACAAACGTACTTTTTAGAAGAATAATCGTTGTAGCTCCGTTCCAGGTGGTACTACTAAAAAGGGTGTGAAACCAATCGAAAGCTGAGTAAATTTACTATAAGACTAGTTGAGATTAAACGTAAAAATGAATGAATGTAAGTATGTATATCTTACCAAAAGAAGGCAATTCTAAATTTCCTGATATTTTATTGATATTTCTTTCCAGCGTTACTCCTCAATAAGCAGAATCTGAGATTTCCGGGTTTCAGAAAAACTTCCTCATTTCCCCAGCTTTCCCTTCATGTATCACAACCCTGTGTTATTGAAGTATTTGAACGATTTAAGAACAAAAGTTTTAAAAAAAAACATGGATCTGTGAAAAGAAAATTATATTTTTTTCTTCAATTTATTCAAAAAGCTGAAGGGAAATATTTTTTTTATAAATGTTTACATAAATATTAAGTAAATATTTACTTAAAAGAATAAAAAAAATTACTTCCACGGATATAAAAAAAAATCTTAAAACAGTAAATAAATAAAATACACATTTATTTTGAATTTATTAATTCAGGTAACTAATACTGGGTCCAGGAGGCGGCCATTAAGGAACCCCAACCATACATTAACCTCAAAAACTACTATTTTTACCTATATCACGCATTTGAACACATTTTTACAGGTACTTATATTTAGAAAACAAATGCTTTACCTTAAATTAATACTGATGGCTACGCTTGTGAAACTCACTGGGATTCTGAGCCCATGCGTTTTTGTTGTGGTAATTAAAAATTCTATCCCTCATAAATGATATGTACATAGTCTTGTAAAAATGTGTTCAAATGCGTGATCTAGGTAAAAATAATAATTTTTGAGGTTAATGTATGGTTGGGGTTCCTTAATGGCCGCCTCCTGGACCCAGTATTAGTTACCTGAATTAACAAATTCAAAATAAATGTGTATTTTATTTATTTACTGTTTTAGGGTGTTTTTTTTATATTCGTGGAAGTATTTTTTTTTATTGTTTTAAGTAAACATTTACTTAATATTTATGTAAACATTTATAAAAATAAATATTTCCCTTCAGCTTTTTAAATAAACTGAAGAAAAAAATATAATTTTCTTTTCACAGGTCCATGTTTTTTTTTTAAACTTTTGTACTTAAACCGTTCAAATACTTGAATAACACAGGGTTGTGATACATGAATGGAAAGCTGGTTAAATGAGGAAGTTTTTCTGAAACCCGGAAATCTCAGATCCTGCCCATTGAGGAGTAACGCTGGAAAGAAATATCAATAAAATGTCAGGAAATTTAGAATTGCCTTCTTTTTGTAAGATATACATACTTACATTCATTCATTTTTACGTTTACTCCCAACTAGTCTTATAGTAAATTTACTCAGCTTTCGATTGGTTTCACTCCCTTTCTAGTAGTACCACCTGGGACGGAGCTACAACGATTATGTTTCTAAAAACCACGTTTGTCTCGATAAAACAATAAAACGACGTTTTCTCCCTTATGGGCGAGAATTCGGGAAATCATCATAGAACCTTTTTTGTTCCCCTAAGGGTCCTCTATCACCCCTTTCAATATGACTAGACATTTACGGGACACCCTGTATATATATATATATATATATATATATATATATATATATATATATATATATATATATATATATACTTTACGTGGCCAATAAGGTCATAAATAAAGGACTCTATTTAACGCATTTTATTTTATCCTGATTACTATCAAGCTAGTCTGCATTTCAAAACATTTCTTTCCAAATGATGATTATGAAAATTAACGATATAGAAACGTGCAAGGAAGATTTATATTTAAAAACGTATTTTTATTAACTACTAGCTGTTACCCAGTGTGCCATGCTACACCTACTTTCTGCCTATGACTCTCCCCGTATCAAGATCTACCTGTATACCCAGTTACGTCAAAATCGGTCAAACAGTGTGAATTTGTTTGTATCTTTCTAGTGAAGGTTCTCCTTCTGATGTTGAGGCTGAATTTTGTGTGTGTAATGCATATTCCCCTGAAGAGGCGCCAAAATGGTTCGAAACATGTAGGGAAGTTCAATAAATAGTGAGAAAGTGTGTGGTGTAGTGTTATTGACCTTCCGCCTTTTTCGACAATTCGCTAAAATTATTTGGTTTAATAAAAAATATATAGTATTTTTCTTTGTGTATTTCATATTGTGTAAATAGAGCTTATTGCAATTGTTTGTAATGAACTAAAAGAATACGATATAATCTTATTGTTATTGTAAGGGGACGTGGTCCTAGAATAAAATATGTTTTTCATTTTATTTCATCCTCAATAGTTAAATTGACTAAAGCGTTCGGAGTGCGATAATATGAGCTAAAAAAATAAGACATTAGAAAGTGCCAAAGTGGTTCTTTCAAATTTTCAGGACAAATAGTCGACGTTCAAGTTTAATCGCCACAAGTGAACTGTAATTCTGTTTAGTATATTATAAAGATGTAGTTCCTAAGACAAGGGAATACGTTACCAAGTCTCCTTCAGTCTATTAAAAAACAGCGAATCGCCTTAGATGCGCATGGATGCTCATAAATAAATTAAAAAAAAAAAAAAAACAAAAAAAAAACTGGAAATGTGGGTAGCTAAGCCTACAATGATGGAGATCGATCCAGTTTACAGGATACTTCTCAGTGCCTCGGATTCCACTATAAAATGATTGGTCTTAAGTATTCAATCAACTATAACATGTGGGCTTATAGAAATAAAAAAAAAAGGGAATAAAGTTTGATGCGGGCATGCGGTTCACCATTGGAATTAACTTGTTCCGGGAAACGTGAAATATGAAAACGTTAAGGGCCCACATTTCTCGGCTCAAGGCTTTTTATGTGAAGACAAAGTCTCTAAAGAGAGAGAAGGGAGGAAAGGTGGCTTCGGCATATAGCAAGAATCATTGGCATATATAAAGGGACGCTGAGTCAAAAATCTCAAAAATAAATAAGATCGCTTGGTTAAGAAAACAACATTTTTTGGGTGTAATAGCGTTTTAGTTGGCTAACTATTCCAAGTTCTAGATTTAAGTATTCCAACCCCCCCCCCCCAAATCCCTCGTGTACTCCCAGCCCCACCCGAAATTATTTCGTATAAACGCCCCTGGAAAGAATGAAAGAGAAAGTATATTTCCAATCGAAGATAATGGCAAAATTAAAAAATTGAGGGCAGGAACTCTTTTTCTCTAATCGTTGTATTTCTAAAACATTATATTTTTTGATTATATTTATTTGTTGTTGTGTCATGGCGATGTACTCCTTACATTATGAGTCTATTAAGGGGTAATACTACCTTGTAACTTTTTTTTATGGGCTAAAAGCCTTCCTTAACTAATCAAATATGATATCCAAGAGTGTTTATTAGAAGAAAAAGTTTTTAAATGAGGAAAAAATACGATTTTCGGAGTATTGTCCTGAAGCCCAGTAAACGAGATGCTGATTTGAAGATAATTTTTTGAGCGAGCTTTTGAGAAAATTAATAATTGTTTACCATTTTCGGAAAAATTAATATTTCTTAAAAATCCTACGTACTTTACTAGATGTAACCTTCTTCTTTCGAAATAATTTTAATTTTTCGTTCTAGATTGAAAATGGCCGCCTGCAGACTATCGCCCGTGAAAAAAGAGGGTTTCCGTTCGTCAGATACAGTGCCGTAATTTTTTTTCCGAAGAATTGAAACTTATTTTTTTGGATACTTTAACATCTCCTATAAAAGGTTAGGTACGAGTATAATGAATTGCAAAATATTAATTTATTTGTTATTTATAAATTGGAGAAAATTACTTTGATTTTGAACTTTGAATATTTCATTAAGTGTGCATATATTTAGATTATGTTTTATTAATTTATACATTTTTGTTTTTCAATCCAAAGAGATTCACATATTACTAAGTATTTTTAGTGAAAAATTGTACATAACAAAAAAACTTAAAATTTTGTAGTATATCGGTATTGTTTATTCTTAGTTATAGTCAATTTTGTAGTAAATGTTTGTGTTGACAGTACTTTTCAGTGGATGTATATACTTTTCTGATTTATATAAAAGTAAAATTGTATTAAAACATAATCTACTAGGTGAATTGAAAAGAAATTAAGAACGAAATGGCGTTGACGATGGTTTTTTTTTTTTTTTTTTTTTTTTTTTTTTTTTTTTTTTTTTATTTCATTATAAGGGCTCCGCAACTATGGCTATGAGCCCTAATACCGATTATAAAATATATACAATTCTTTTACTCTTTGTTGACGTTGATACAATTTATATTTATATTTAAATAAGATATATACATATATATACAAACATTATACACACACAAATATATATATATATATATATATATATATATATATATATATATATGTATATATATATATATAACATATAGCATATACACACATACATGCATATACCACAAGATTTATATGAATAAAGATAATAAATACAAATATAAACCACAATTCATTTGCAGTTACAATGCATTACAATAAAAATATAAAACACAAAATATCTAAAATAAGGTACATTAGCTTAATTAAATCAGATCTATAGGTTATTAAAGTAAACTATTAAAATCGAAAGCACAAGGAGAAGAAGGAAGATTGGCTAGATTTTTTTTGTATCAATTAGTGTTCTTTAAAAACTGTAGTATACTGTTGATGTGTGGGCTACCTTCTGCGAGTAATGTGTGTAAGTCGTGTGGCATGAGTAAATTGTCTGCTGCAGTCTGTCAGTATGTGTTTTATCGTCAGGGTAACATTACACAGTGAGCACACGGGTCTGTCTTGTCTTTCCATTAAGTATGAATGTGTTATAACGATGTTTAGAATTGGGGAGAAAGGAGCATTCTTTTACATTTCCTCTCCTATTCTTGTTTTTGTTGCTGCAAGTTAAGAAATGAAGAATAGGAAATCGAAGATTTAGGCAGACTAAAAGGTTGTGGTTAAGTGGTCCTTTTGGCTAGCCTATTTCTATATTTGCTTTAAGGCGAAAACATTATCTAAGGGCGAATAGGAGAGAAATAAAGGCCACAACGAAGACGACGAAGTAAAGATGGCGGGGAGGATTAAAAGATAGTGGAGCGAGAGTAAGCTAGGATTTTCTCTTCTTTCCTGGTTTTTGTTGCTCAAATACAAAGTTAAGGCGGGAAGAATGAGCTAATCGAAGATAAAGACAAGATAAAAATATTGCTGAAAAGTGGTCCCTTTGGCTAGACTATTTCTGTCTTTTCTTTATGGCTAAAACATTATCTAAGTGCGAGTAGGAGAAAAATAAAGGCCAAAATGATGACGACGAAGTAAAGATAACGGTGAGGGTTAAAAGATTGTGGAGCGACAGTAAGGTTGGATTTCCTCTTCTTTCCTGATTTTAGTTGCTCAAATGCAAAGTTAAGGCAGGAAGAATGAGCTAATCGAAGATAAAGACAAGACAAAAATATTGCGGAAAAGTGGTCCCTTTGGCTAGCCTATTTCTATCTTTTCTTTATGGCGAAAACATTATCTAAGGGCGAATTGGAGAGAAATACAATACAAAGTTAAGCTCAAATACAAAGTTAGGACAGGAAGATTGAGCTAATTGAAGATAAAGACAAGACAAAAATATTGCGGAAAAGTGGTCCCTTTGGCTAGCCTATTTCTATCTTTTCTTTATGGCGAAAACATTATCTAAGGGCGAATTGGAGAGAAATACAATACAAAGTTAAGCTCAAATACAAAGTTAGGGCAGGAAGATTGAGCTAATTGAAGATAAAGACAAGACAAAAATATTGCGGAAAAGTGGTCCCTTTGGCTAGCCTATTTCTATCTTTTCTTTATGGCGAAAACATTATCTAAGGGCGAATTGGAGAGAAATACAATACAAAGTTAAGCTCAAATACAAAGTTAGGGCAGGAAGATTGAGCTAATTGAAGATAAAGACAAGACAAAAATATTGCGGAAAAGTGGTCCCTTTGGCTAGCCCATTTCTATCTTAGCTTTATGGCGAAAACATTATCTAAGGGCGAAAGGAGAGAAATAATGACCAAAATAAAGACGACGAAGAAAAGATAGAGGTAAGGATTAAAAGATTGTGGAACGAGAGTAAGGTTGGATTTCCTCTTCTTTCCTAGTTTTTTTTGCTCAAATACAAAGTTAAGGCAGGAAGAATGAGCTAATCGAAGATAAAGACAAAAATATTGCGGAAAAGTGGTCCCCTTGGCTAGCCTATTTCTATATTTGCTTTATGGCGAAAACATTATCTAAGGGCGAATAGGAGAGAAATAAAGGCCAAAATAAAGACGACGAAGTAAAGATAGCGGTGAGGATTAAAAGATTGTGGAGCGAGAGTAAGGTTAGATTTCCTCTTCTTTCCTAGTTTTTGTTGCTCAAATACAAAGTTAAGGCAGGAAGAATGAGCTAATCGAAGATAAAGGCAAAAATATTGCGGAAAAGTGATCCCTTTGGCTAGCCTATTTCTAAATTTGCTTTATGGCGAAAACATTATCTAAGGGCGAATAGGAGAGAAATAATTACCAAAATAAAGACGACGAAGTAAAGATAGCGGTGAGGATTAAAAGATTGTGGAGCGGGAGTAAGGTTGGATTTCCTCCCTCCCGCTACACCTGCCTCCGGCTCTATTTCTGTACTGACTCAAGGTTTATTATTTCCTCAAATAGAAGATACGCTATGAATGATTTGAAGCGAATCAACCTAGATCTATTTTATTTGACTCGAATCGTGAACTTAATAATTAATTGTGCTACATAACAACCAAAAATACGAGGGACACACGTGTTTACATAATCATAACATAGCTTCTACGTTGGATATACCCGACTTCAACAATGAGGACCCTGTGACATGGGCGTATATAAGGGGGGGGGGGGGGTGCCCCCCCGACATTTTAGGTTGATCGGTAAAAATGTTTCATAAACCCTTAAAAATAAATCAAATAAGATCACTTAGTTCATAAAAAATATTTTATTTTGGGTGTTATAGCGTTTTAGTTGGTTAAAACTATTCTAAGTTCTAAATTGTTAGTATTCCATACACCGGAAATGGTCTCAGACCTCCCGAAATTTTCCCAGCCCCCCCGAAATTATTTTCTATATACGCCCATGCCCTGTGATAAAGGAAATTAGAATGATTTTACATGAAAAGCTACTTTTAGCGCGGTTCCTCCCTCCCCCATAGGGAGGAACCCCGCTTATAAGGTTGATACAATGAAACAATCCGGAAGTGCCGACAAGAAAATTTCGCGTTTCAGAACCCCTAGAGACCGAAAATAACGGTGGTTCAAATTTGTATATATATATATATATATATATATATATATATATATATATATATATATATATATATTTGTCTGTTCGCTCATTTCTGGCTTCCCTGATGGTCCGATTTTGATGAAATTTGGTACAAAAATCCGTCGTCCAATTTGAAAGGTCAAGTTCGTTAACCAGCAAAATCTGCCCACTGGAAGATGGCGTTTGGGGCGAAATTCGCGCAGAAAAAATCGTAACGCTTACGTTTTAGCGCGGTTCCTCCCTCCCCCATAGGGAGGAACCCCGCTTATAAGGTTGATACAATGAAACAATCCGGAAGTGCCGACAAGAAAATTTCGCGTTTCAGAACCCCTAGAGACCGAAAATAACGGTGGTTGAAATTTGTATGTATATATATATATATATATATATATATATATATATATATATATATATATATATATTTGTCTGTTCGCTCATTTCTGGCTTCCCTGATGGTCCGATTTTGATGAAATTTGGTACAAAAATCCGTCGTCCAATTCGAAAGGTCAAGTTCGTTAACGCTTACGTTTTTGAGTTCATACGCTTGTAAGTACGTTTTTTATAGGCTTCTTGGGCTAGGAAAACGAATGAAATCATTTTCAAGGCGATAGCTTTAACCGTTTTCGAGAAAATTGGAAAAATAGTTTTTGAATACCGTTTTTGGTTTGGGTACTTAGAATCACGGGATTCAGTTGAAACATTTACTGCATGTTCTACTTTCATTAAAACTAATATGTTGAAATTTTGGTTGCGTTTGGAGTTAAGGAAGGGTTAGAATAAAATATTTTATTAACAGGCATAAAAAAGTTTTGGTAACTTTGTATACTTTCCTTAATATCTCGAAAAAGGTTGAGAATTTGGGAACGGAAGAATACCATTAGAAAGCTTACTAAATGCTCTACAAAAAAGGTTCTAATAAAAGTTTTGATTAGGCGATGTCAATCGGAGAAATACCGTATGAAATGTCAGTTTTGGATTTGTCGATTTCCTTCAAATGTCTTGAAACTGTCGAGGCTCCTACTCCGAGTTCTTTGGCATATTCCCTAGTGTTTTTAATTGCTTATAGTAGTCAAATGTATTTGTCAATGAAACAGGATACGTATAATTAGAATCAATATTTTGTTTGTTAGAATTCGAAGATGCCGTATGAATATCTAGATGTGACAGTACTGGTGTTGATTTCGTTCTTTAGAATTATTCTTGGTATTCCCTATTTTCATCTGTTACACATAGTTTTTTATTGTTAGTAGATTTTTCTTATTGATTATAGAATATTAATCTATTTGGCTATAAAACAGGATACGTAAAATTAGTGACAATATTTCGGAGATTTCTGAGCGAAATACGTTTAAGATTTTCTACCACCACGAACGGCTTTTTTCCTCTATTTTTATCCACTAGATAGGCTTTATTTTGCATATTATTCTATATAAGTTTTATTCAGCAGGGGATTCTGATGAAATGTCGTGTTTTTGCTGTGGATTTTAAATACGATGTATCTAAGATTGGATAACATTAGCGAGTCTACATAATTAAGAACCGACGACGGAGGATTACTTCTTGCTATGATTTAGTCTAACTACGTATATTAAGTCCTAAATCCAATCCTCCTAAAGTTCAATGCCCGTAGAAACCAGGGGGCCGCAGGAAATTTACCTGCTAAGAGTTAATCCTCAAGAGCTGTAAATATACCCCAGGTATCTGCCGACACAAATACAAAGCCTAGGCGGAGAGCACCCCAAAAACTCAGATCCAAACATAAGGTTATATACTAAATATTGATAAAGACTACTTAGTTGTAAACCGATTCATCAATTAGCAATCAATAGTTTTCAACAAAGGTTATATACTAAATATTGATAAAAAGTATTTAATTAGAAAAAAAAAACAATATTCCACAAGACTTGTTTTTGGTCCATTTGTGTCTACTCCATAGACTTAATTAGGTATATTATTCTATTGTAGTTGGGCAACTAAACTTTGTTTTATTTTGTTAAATAAAGTTTTTTTTTCTTGGTTTGTTATTCGTCAAGACTTTTATTTGTCCTTGTGTATTTACTAGATAGGTTTTATTCAACATATTATTCTATATAGGCTATATTAGGCTGGGTATTCTACTCAATCTTGTGTACTTCTTCTTGATCCTTCTGTACATAGGCGTATATAAAAACAATTTCGGGGGGGGGGGCTGAGACCATTTCCAGGGTATGGAATACTAAATATTTAGAGCTTGGAATAGTTTTAGGCAACTAAAACGCTATTACACGTAAAATAAAATATGTTTTATGAACTAAGTGATCTTATTTAATTTATTTTTAAGGGTTTTACGAGAAGTTTTTATCATCAATTCAAAATTTCGGGAGGGGCTGCAGTCCCCTCAGCCCCCCCCCTCATATATGCCCATGCTTCTGTATCCTCTAGAAAGGCTTTATTAGGCATATTTTGTATTGATTTATAGAGCTTTGCTTTAGAATGAGAGCCAGATTCTGTAATTTCCGCTTCTGTGTAAAAGTTAGCTACTGTCGGTGTCCCTGACGCCTTAATATCACTTTTATTCGAGATGTTCGAGAGGATTTTGACAATTTTCACAAGATATATAAAAAAAATAAGTTTATTTTTTTTCTAAGCTTATCAAATGGCACTAGGGACATGAACGGAACCGCGCTAAGATGCTGCAGTTCCTGCGAGTCGGACTTTTTTGTAATTTTTGTCTCTTTCCCCTTAGTTTTTTATTGATTTTTATTTTTGTAATTTCTTATGTTAAGAAAATGTATTTGTGTGTAAAACAGGATAGGTATAATTAGAAGCAATATTTTGTTTGTTAGAATTCGAAGATGCCTTATGAATATCTAGATTACAGTACTGGTGTTGATTTCGTTCTTTAGAATTGTTCTTGGTATTCCCTATTTTCATCTGTTACCCATATTTTTTTATTGCTAGTAGATTTTTCTAATTGATTATAGAATATAAATCTATTTCGTTATAAAACAGGATACGTAAAATTAGTAAGAATATTTCGGAGAGCCAACGGCCATAGCCACGTTGAATACACCGGTTCCCGTAGATCACCGAAGTTAAGCAACGTCGGGCGTGGTCAGTACCTGAATGGGTGACCGACCACGTGCTGTTGGCATTATAAAAGGGTGGCAACCTATAGATAGCCCGGCGCTAATGGCCAAGATGTAGCTGCGCCGTAAAAAAAAAAAAAAAAAAAAAAAAAAAAAAAAAAAAAAAAAAAAAAAAAAAAAAAAAAAATTTCGGAGATTTCTGAGCGAAATGCCTTGTAAGATCGTCTACCACCACGAACGGCGTTTTTCCTCTATTTACCTCACCTTTTAATTGGTTGCTGTTTTTAACTCGTTTCCTGCTTCACTCCACAGATAGGAAACACGCTTCTGACGTCGACCCAATGACGTCATCCGAAGTGCCTAATAAATGATTTCACGTTTTAGAACAGGTAGATATCGAAAATAGCTGTGCTTCAAATTAGAATCTATTGTTGAGTAATTATATGAATTTTTGGATAATAATTCCAATAGTTAAAATTATAACTAAATTGGAAAATATGTATTTAATAGAACTCATTAAACCTTTTACAGAGAACTCTATTTTTTATTTTAATTTTATTGATCAACAGGTCTTTGCATATATTTAAAAACTCTGTTGATATAACCTCTATATCGTTTTTGTTTGATTCAATAATAAGAAATTCTTTTTTCAATGATTTTATGTTTTTAGGCCAATCTATAATTCCTGTGGGTTAATATGTTTTTTAAATTGAAGCTTTAAAGCCTCAACAGGAATATTTGTGTAATCACCCTTCACAGTTAATTTATTAGAATCATGAGTGACCGTTTTTGTGTTACAACTAACAATCTTTGAAAACGAAGTTTGACTATCCTTGTTATTGTTATTTTCCTTCTGTTCGGCCGAGATTTTCTATTCAAGATCTAATTCTCCTCTAATTTTTTGACTAGATCAAGAACCTATTTTAAGCACTCTTAAATTCCTTAATTTAATTGAGGAAGTTTATCAAGCTTGATATAATCACTTTTGGGTTAATACGGGTGGTCTATACCGAGTCCTTTGTTTGTAAACACAAAGAGCCTTCTGAGTAACGGTAAAGGGCAGTAAAAGTATATGACTTTACCTGGAAGCAGACCCTGCATACAGAGAATTGCAATACGAGACCTTCTCATTCTTTCTTTCACCAGCTCCCGTGTAACACCTTAGATCTGTTTATATTGTTAGCGCGGTTCCTCCCTCCCTTCATAGGGAGGAACCCCGCTTATAAAATTGATCTCATGAAACAATCCGGAAGTGCCGACTAGAAAATTTCGCGTTTCAGAACCCCTAGAGACCGAAAATAACGGTGGTTCAAATTTGTGTGTATATATATATATATATATATTTGTCTGTTATTTGAAAGGTAAAGTTCGTTAACCAGCAAAATCCGCCCACTGGAAGATGGCGTTTGGGGCGAAATTCGCGCAAAAAAAAAATCGCAACGCTTACATTTTTGAGTTCATATGCTTGTAAGTACTCGTTTTGTAGGCTTCTTGGCCTAGGAAAACGAATGAAACCGTTTTTAAGGCGATAGCTTTAACCGTTTTCGAGAAAATTGGGAACATAGTTGCTGAATAACGTTTTTCGTTTTGGTACATAAAATCATGGGATTCAGTTGAAACATTTTTTTCATATTCAAATTTTATCAAAACTAATATCTTAAACTTTTGGTTACGTTTGGAGTTAAGGAAGGGTTAGAATAAAATATTTTATGAACAGACATGAAAAGTTTTGGGAACTTCGTATATTTTCATTAATATCTCGAACACGGTTGGGAAATTTCCATAAGTGGATAGAAACTATTTGAAAGCTTTCTAAATTCTCTACAGAAAAGATTCTGAAACAAGTTTTGATTAGGTGATGTCAGTCGAAGAAATAAGTGCTTAAAACTTCAAATACGTCTGTTTAGTTCTTATGAACGGGTGTTTGTCGTTCTTTTTGTAATTTTTGTCTCTTTCACTTAGTTTTTTATTGATTTTTATTTTTGTAATTTCTTATGTTAAGAAAATGTATTTGTGTGTAAAACAGGACAGGTAAAATGAGACCAATTTTCTATTGCTAGAAATAATGAAAAGTTTTGGGAACTTCGTATAATTTCTTAATATCTCGAAAACGGTTGAAAATCTTGGGAAGCGAAAGGTTACCATTCGAAAGCTTACTAAATGCTCTACAAAAAATGTTCTGACGAAAGTTTTAATTAGGCGATGTCAATCGGAGAAATAAGTGCTTCAAACATTAAAGTAATTGATTTCGTTTATTCGAAGGTTTTTTTTTTTTGTCTGTTTTTATTCCTTGTTATTTCTTAATTGCTTATAGTTGGATAATGTATTTTACAATAAAACTGGTTAAGTAAAATAACAAAACAATTTATTGTTAGAAATATAGATTTCTTAGATTCCAAGACCTTGTAACTTCAAGTGTTGACCGACCCTTCCAGGTAAGATCGTAAATCAAGACCTTTCAAGACTGGTGGAACCAAAATAATAACTGCTTCTATTTTAATCTTCAGGCGATTCGCCAAAGTTGCGAAGCCTTATCAATAAATAAATATTTTAATCTTTCCAAATTAGACTAGGGATAAGAACGGAACCGCGCTAAGATGATGCAGTTCCTGCGAGTCGGACTTTTTTTCACATTACCTTGTTATCTTGAGTACCTAGCAAGATATCGCAAAATTCCCTCTCATGTTCCAAATACTTAATCATGAACTATTTCCTATTTTTTAATATTCCTATTTCCTATTTTTTTTTTTTTTTTTTTTTTTTTTTTTTTAAATATTACCTTCATCAGATATCTAGGATGGTCACTGGTTCAGTACAGTGCTCTACAAAAACATTTATTTAGGTAGGTTTGATGATTTAAAAAAAAAAATATATCGTTCATTTTGTGGGCTTAAGGGTTTTCCTTAGGGATAGCGTGTCCAATTATCACGTAAGGATTTGCGGGTTTGATCCCCGCTTGTAGTCCCTGTGAAAAAATCCCTGATCCTTCACGGGCGTTTAGAAAGTGTAGCAACCTCCAGATGGTCCGGCATTAATGGCTATATCTGCAGAAGTGTTGTAAAAAACATAAGAAACGGAGCTACGTCACATTAGCGTGTTTCAAAAACTTTCTTATCCCTGAATGGGTAGCCTGGAGTAAGTATATTTTTAATGATGTCATAAAGAAATGTTAGATTCTAGGAGCTGCTAACTAATAGCAGACAACAAAAAATAAATTAAAACTTTCAATTTATTTTTATTTTGTTTTGGTCTAATTTATTAGATGACAACTACTATGTATAAGGTATTTTAAATATAATTTATAACATTAAATATTTTAAGAATTCGAAATTGTAATATTTTAAAAAGAAGTTTTTTAGAATAGTATGTCTGTGAAGAGAGGCCAAGTTTTCCAGAAACTAGTCGACATTAATAAAATGGTTTAAATGAAGTTTTGAAACAATTTTGTGAACTATATGGCATTTATTAACACATTAAAGGAGGGAGTCGTAGTACTACGATTTGTCTCGACTGTAGCTTAAAGGCGGGAGTCGTAGTAATACGATTTATCTGAACTGTAGCTTAAAGGCACCTAGCATACATTCGTCAATATCCCCACCTTTAATGTGTTAAAAAAAAAGAGGAAAAATATATGTGGAAGAGGTTAAGTTACAAGAGTGTATATTTATATATATATATATATATATATATATATATATATATATATATATATATATGGACGCTCAAATTGTTAATCTGAACTCCGATTTAGATTTGATTCACCGGGAGAAGTGTCGGAAGTATGGGAGACTTGCTGTGCGTTTGGCGGTGGGGCGAATGTTTGGCGTGCCTGTCACCGACGTGGAGGTAACGTCCTGTACATTGAGCTGGAGGGGTGTGTGGAGCAATGCTTTTGCTAAGAGTTTGAGGCAGCTTGGTGTCCCTATGGCGGTTCTGAGAAGCATTACCTTGCGGGTATTAAAGGGCTCCTGCATCATCTTCAGTCGATGGAGGACACTCCTCGCCGGTGTGGGACGTTGAGGATCGTCTGTGTTTATTAATTTATTATTATTACTATGTTATTTTTTTATTTTATTTTTTTTATTTAGTTTTTATTTTATTTTATTTTTTATTTTTTATTATTATTTTTTTTTTTTTATTTTTTTTTTTTTTTTATTGTTTATAATGTTATTGTTTATTATTTATATGGTTTATATTTATATGTTATTGTTTATTATTTCATTTATTATTTTTTTTTTTTTTATTGTTTATATGGATATGTGTATATATGTATATGAGTGTGTGTGTGTATATATATACATATATATATGTAAATGTATGTATGTGTGTATGTATGTTATATTTATTGGATGTGGGAGACGAGATATACCTCCATGTAGTTACAGGTACTATGTTTTAGTGGATGAAGTTAGAGAAGTTGACTTCCAGTAGCTACAGTTTGGTATTTATTATTATATTTTGGAGTACTGTTAATTTGAGCACTTATTATACCCTTTTTTATCAGTTATTATCAATTATTTTTTTTTTTTTTTATTGTTATTTATTGTTAGTGTAGTCGTATTTTTATAAATTATTTATTGTTAAAATGTGGTCATATTTAACTAATATAAGGTCTCACAGCAAATAGGCTTGGGTTTGCAAGCCTTAACAACGAGGGTGAAGGAGACGCCCAATTGTAAACTGACTCATATTTGAATATGTATTATAGATTAATTGTATGAAGGTGCTCTGTATCTCCTAATGAAAAAGAAAATAAAAATAAATAAAAATAATATATATATATATATATATATATATATATATATATATATATATATGTATATATAAATTTGAACCACCATTATTTTCATGATCGATAGGTTCTAAAAAGTGAAATTTTCTAGTCGGCACTTTCGGATTGCGTCATGAGGTCAACCTCATAAGCGGGTTTCCTCTCTACGGAGGAAACGCGGTAAACAGTCTTAAATTCTCTAAGATACAAAAGGAAGACCGAGATAGTTTCATTTATGTAGATTTCAACCAGAAATAGCAGTAGGTGTGATAACAATTAAAACGGTGGCCTAAAATACACCTTGGTCAGACCACCGATTTGACTAATGGGAGCTGGTGCTATGATATCGAACAGTTAGGAGCATGGATCTACTACGTCCGTGTAAGGCAGGTAAAATTCACACGCTCAATTGTTTTGCCAAGTCGCCATGTTGACCAGAATCGAAAGAGGATCATGTGGATTAATTAAGATTTCCGGTGCGTTGAGGGGTGGGGGGTGAACGTCCTTACCTCCTGGGGTTGAATAGCTATGTAACCACTCCACGTATGGATGGGGATGATATCAGAATTTTATCCCATACGAGTCAACAATAGAATACTAAATCGCTTGGAACGGTGCCAACTCACATCCTCAGGCCGCCTTCCCTCTCCATTCGAACAGACTATTAGCCGTTTATCGAGAGGTCTTCGGTAATATGGATTTGGAGACGACCTTCCGAAGGTTACCCAATAGAGTAAATGCAGACCCTTGCGAAAAGCATTTCCGTTCTTTTGTATGCTTTTAATTACGTTTAGTATAGAAAAAGTCCCACATGCAAGGATCTTGGCGTGTGTGGCGAAAAGTAAATAATAATTGTCTTTTTTTTCTGTAGTAGAACTTTCAGTAAGAATAATCGGAAGTCTAGGAGGCGGAGTGAGTAATTTCTGCTTGAAGTTGGAGACTGTTTTATCAGACAAGTCATTTGAGTAGCTGTTTAACGTTTTCACAAAATGGTAACTTTTTCTAATAGGCTTTCCAACTGACACTAGGTAGAAAAAAGTAATGGAAACATGCGAAGATAATGGTCTCATTTGAGAGGCCAAGTTCATTAACCAGCAGAATCCGTTCACTGGAACATGGTTTTTGGAGCGAAAATCGCGCGAAAAAAAAATCGGACGCTTACGTTTTCGAGTTCATGTGTTTAAAGGCACTCGTTTGATAGGTTCCTTGACGTACGAAAGCGAATGAAACAATTTTAAAAGCGATATCTGTATCCGTTTACGAGAGAAATGGATACAAATACTTTACCAATCTAATTTTCAGAAGCGATTGATTCAGTTAAAAATTGTTTCAGACGTTCGTCATTCATCTTATTTAAAATAGTTAAATTTTGGTTCCGTTTGAAGTTGCGGCAGTACTAGAAATAAAATATTTCATTAACAGGCATGAAAGGTTTTGGAATTTTCGTATATTTTCTAAAGTATCTTCGGTTCGATATCGTGTTAAGTAGAAGGTGACCATTCGAATGCTTACTAAATTCCCTACAAAAAAGGTTCAGGTGTAATTTTCGATGGGGCGATGTCAATCCGAGAAATAAGAGCTTAAAACTTCAACATTTTTAGTTTGTTTTTTTTTTTCAACGGGGTTTTGTCACTGTTGACCTGAAGTTGTAATTGGTTTTTGTTTTGCATTTAAAAGTAAAATTAGTATTTTAATAAAATAAGGTAGTAAAATGAGAAACGTATTGGTAATAGTGTTTCCCATGGCGAACGTTGAGATGGTAGGGGGAGAATATTATCAGTTTCCTGTTGTGGCTCCTTAAATCTTCCTTCTGTTTGAGATGTCATTTTTTTATTTTTCAAGAAAGATCAAAACCTACCAATAACTGGTTCTGCTCCTTTGATTATGGCACTAGGGATATGAACGGAACCGCGCTAAGATGAGGCAGTAGTTCCTGTGAGTCGGACTTTTAATTCAATATCGAACAGTTTAAGCAGTATCATCATTATTGGAGGAGGTAGTTGAGAAGAAATTTTTAGACTGAGCTTTGTGAGACTATTGTCAGGAAACACGGTTTTATAGGAGAAATCGAAGTTATTAAAAATTATTTTTGTCAGAAAAGTGACGAATATTTGTGCAAACGTTATATTAATTAAATGATTCAAAACTTTATTATTTTTTATTTATTTATTTATTTATTGTAGCACCGGAATAAGACAGATACGATCTTACATTTCTCCAGGACTGCCTCCAACAGTTAAAAATAAAATAAAATGTGCAATAAAACAAAGAGGTGACAAACTCATTAAAGGGTGGAAATAATAAAAAATAAAGTTAATGAATGAAGTGGTTTTAAGATGAACATTAAGGGCTATGAAAGAAACAGTTACTAATTTATAAAATTAGAATACGTTTTCCATTAAATGTCTTGGTGTAATTAATGTTATCAACATTTATATATATATATATATATATATATATATATATATATATATATATATAATATAGATTTTTAATTCCGCCCTTCTTTAATATTGGACTTTATTGACTATTTAAATATCTATATTTTCTTATTAGTATACTATCATGTCTGTGAAGTTATTAGTAGATAAACATCTATGTTTCATATAATATTTATTTCACATAGGATATGCTAATTATATAAAATTATGTAGATGCTGGCATGGGCGTATATAAGGGGGGCTGAGGAGGCTGGAGCCCCCCCCCCGCAATTTCGATTTAATCGTTAAAAATATGTCAAAAAAACCTTAAAAATAAATTAAACAAGATCACTTAGTACAGAAAAAATAAGTTTTTTTGGGTGTAATAGCATTTTATTTGGCTAAGTATTCCATGTTCTTGATTGTTTGTATTCCATACCCCCGAAATGCTCCCAGCCCCCCGAAATGTTTCCAGCCCCCCCCCTTTAATAATATTCGATATACCCTGGCGTTATAACCAACGTGATAATCGCCAATAAATCCTGATCCTAATCCTTTATGAAATATATTACAATCGCCATTTTATTAATGTTTTTCTGTCAACCTCTCCCTCTGTTCCAATTGTAAGGACGTAAAGAAATCCGAAAATGAAGTCTTGCTATTGACAACGGAAATATCTGGATGGAGCATCTGGAATTAGTTGGCCACATGGCACCTTCTTTCCTCCCTCTCTCCATCCCTCCAACCCTCTCTCTCACTCGCACCTTCTCGCTCTTTCTCCCAAACATTACCTTTGAGCGTGTTTTTATCCTCCCTCCAAAGGGAGAAAACCCGCTTATGCCATCCATTCGATGACTCAATTCGGAATGCTGACTAACTCCACGTTGCAGAACCCATGCCCGTTACTAAAGTAACGGTAGTTTATATATATATATATATATCCTCACGTTTGGTGTTAAAAGTAAAATTTATTAAAAGAAATTTCATATATATATATATTCTGTAAACGATTGTGATTAGCGGGGTTACTTGAAAGATTACTAAATTCTGTACTAATACGGGATTCATACAATTTTTGTTTGGACGACCCAGTCGGAGAGTGCTTAAAATTTTAAAAGGCTGGAAAATGTTTCCCAAAATGTCAAAAACGCCTGCAGATTATCGCCCGTGAAAAAAGAGGGTTTCCGTTCGTCAGACACAGTGCCGCCATTTTGTTTTCAAAGAAATAAAACTCTTTTTTTCATACGTTAACATCCCATATAAATATTAATTTATAATTGCCAACGTTTCTTCTTGGATTTCAAGCCTTCATCAGGGCTACGAGGAGACGAATTACTAATACAATTCCAAGTCTCTTCATCAATTAATTCTTCCTCTACTCATCGGATCGACTAACAATAAGGCTTGCAAGACGAGACGTTGGCAATAATACAAACTTATTTTTTTTAAAGAGTATTCTGTATTATGTTGATTTTCCAAAATCATAGCCCTAATGATGGTTTCAAATTTCTGCACGTTCGTAAGCAACACAAGAGTTTTAGAAGGACCAAAATCAGTATTTAACATCTAATCATTTATGCAGTCTTGTGTATATAATAAATTCTATCCAATCAAAAGCCATAAATATTGAGTATATATTTGATGGGATTCAACAAAAAGGTCATATTTATCAATCTGATGGAAAGGTAGGCGGTGAGTTCGAGATAGTTGTATCCCACCATTTTGGCTACAAAGATACTCCACAAAAAAGAAATAAATAACTAAATAAATGGCCAAAACAAAGCAAGCCATCGAATGTTGATATCTCTCAATCTCTCGAATTGGTCAATTTTTTAATCTAAAAAATATCTCATTTGCGACATTTCTTTTACAGTTTTTTGAGTAATCACCAAGGTAACTGGATTATTTTTTTATTTTGCATACGCTCAAGCCACCAAGAATACATCAAATTAATTAGAAGTGCTTCTCGGGACAGTAAAATAATACTTCAGCTCTCAATAAGGAGCCAGTCGATTTTAGCGATTTAATGGAGGTTCAATTATCTTTGTGTCCGAAAATCCGTCTCGGTATAACATGTCCGTTTCGGTATGTGACGATTGTCGGCGCATGGAACAAGATTAAGGCGCAATAATGTACATGAATACGGAACACCGATCGCTCGTATCCTTAGCCTTTTCCATGCATCTCCCATAATCCGAAAGTTGGGCACCACACGTTCCTTCTGGGTTTTTTAATACGCCTCTCGCAATCCTAACGTTAGGCTCTTTAGGATCGCAAGTTCTGACTGGTCTATTCATTGCATTTTTCATTAACCAAACATTGGGCACTCCAACCGGCATCAGATCTTTCTGTCGGAATCAGGCTCATGCTAATGGTAGAGTTTTTGATATAGTTAATGAGGGTTCAATATTGAATTTTTGGCTATTGATGCGCAGAGCTAATACTCCACCAGACCCACAAAAGAGGGTTCTGAAGATAGGCTCAGTTGATAGTAAACATGTGCGACTATTGATAGGAAGTGGTTCACCTGGCTAAAGGAGGGACGGGGGTCAGGCAGACAGACAGGCAGCCGCCGCCTTCCTTTTCTATATTTGTATCCTCTCTGCCCCTCTACAAGGACGTATACGATCACCTAACCCAACGAATTGCTCCTCATCAAGAAAATCTTTAATGATGAAAAGTGACGAGTCCCGTATTCAATGTCTACTGTGCATTGGAAACGGTATTTGGGCAATGGGAAGCAGATATTTATCTTTCGTGCGGCCAAGAAAGAGATACAAGATCCATATTACTGTTAGTGACTTTCCTTTAGTCCATTAACAAATATGGTCTACTGTAGTCAAATCTAATGGAGATAAAAGCCCTGCAATCTTAAAAATTACAGGATTATTCTCTAAAGTACTAAATTAAATTTTGGTGAGGATGGCCCGAAAGCACGTATTTCAATCATACGTTGATCCATTCGCACTTTTTATTACACTTTGAGTTACACAAGTCGTAATATACAGGGTCCACCAATGAAACGGGATGATTTAATAAAGTAATTTTTTGCAGAAAAATACTTTACTTCAATGGAAGGCATTTGGTAGGCTCAGTTTTCGGATTTTTTTTTTTTATTGCACCCTTAATGGATATTCTTGTTCTCTCAATCGATTTGTAAGAATTTATTAAAAATCATTTTTTTCTACGAACAATTTCTTTATTTAATCATCCCGTTTCATTGGCGGACCCTGTACTTAACAATGAGCTATTAATAAACAAGGCGAAGAGTCAATAGAGTTAACACTACCAATTCATTTATTAGACTAGCTCCTAAAATAGTTGTTATGCTATTAATTTAACCTAACTGTTTAAAGGTAAACCTTTCCCAACAATTGCCAAGGAAAGAGTGAGATTAACTCTAACGAGTGAGATTAATACTTAACGTTTGTATACAGCTGAATGACGCCTCATTCAGCTGTATACAATCGTTAGTGTACAAAAAATTTAAATCGATCACCCAGAAAAAGATTAGTCATTTAAAATAAAAAGTTTATATTTAGTCAATGAATGAAATATTTATTTTTGTCTAGCAAATTATGAAAAAATATGCTATTCTATTTTTAATTAACAATTTTTCCAGAATGTTTATAATGCCACTATATTCTTTATTTATTTTTTTTTTGTTTTTTTACGGCGCATCTACATCTAGGTCATTAGCGCCGACATCCAGGGTGCAGCGAGGAATTTTCCCAGCGAGCCCTGAGATGAGAAAATTCCTGCCGGAGGTGGGAATCGAACCCACCATCTCCCGCTTATGAATCCAGCGCGCTAGCCACTAGACTACGGGAGACCCCTATATTCTTTATTATTTTTTTTTTTTTTATTATTTTTGTTTTCATTTTAAGCTTTGTCAAGTTCCTTTCTTTTTAATATTGTTTCTACAATAGTGAAATATTTAATGGGGTCATTAGTTAGAGCTGCTTTATTATACTCCTCCCTCAACTACATTTTTCATGTGCTACTTTAGCCTCACTTTTAGCGATTGTGACGACCCTCAAATATGACGAAAAGCAAAAGAAAAAAATATGTCATTAGCCTTAGACAAAGAAACGTTTATGCCAGTTAAACTGTCAAACCTATTTGTAAATTTACGAGAAAATTTAAATAAATTATTATGCTCATGGCGATATTGTAGTGAGTGATGGGACCCTTTAGTCGAAAGAAAAAAGGGGCAGTAAGGCGTAACAAGACAGGTTTTTAGGTTCTTTGTTTGTTTGAACAGTAAGAAATCAGTCATTCAACTAGAGGACATTTTTTAGACGAGGACCCTTCAAACATGACCAAATGCCTCTTTTTATGTACGGCTCCCGTATTCAGGGCCTGAGCTCGTGTCTCTTTCCAACAGACTGTCTTAAAACCAAGGCATTCGACTAACTGAACATACAACAAATATTATATTTTGAACCTGAACAGATCGTAGACATTGAAAACATAACATTCCATGATTTGGTTCACACATTACGCACACATACATTGTTGCATCACTGGCTACAAATAAACAACAAATTATCACAAATTAAGAACACAGTAAAAGCATGGCGTAACGAACAATACACCTTGACAAGAAGAGACCAAGTAGTACTGACCAGACTTCGCATTGGACACTCGTTGCTCACACATAATTACCTCATGGAGAAAAAAGAAAAACCGATATGTAGAGTTTGTAACACAACATTGACAATTAAACATATACTCACTGAATGTAAAAGACGTGACAAACTGAACATTCCACACGACCTACAAGAACTTCTTACAGAGGGTAATCCATACATAAACTCTACTCCAATATATAAAACACATAAACATGTATCACATAATCTGAAGAATATTATTTATAAACCTATTAATAAATATTATTTCGACGGTATAATAGCGTTTTTTTTTTTTTTTTTTTTTTTTTTTTTTTTTTTTTTTTTTTCTTACGTTATATCTATTATGTAATTATCACTCAATTTTACTTGGTCATCAATGGAAAACCACAACATGTAGCATCATCCATGACCTAATAAATAATTAAATAATGGTAGTTAGTTTTAGTGATAAATTATGTAAATATATTAACTATAGTTCAAATAGCAATGCTGTAAATAATGTTTAGCACTTAATTCTTAACACACAAACATACTACTGATAATTGTGAACATATAAATTTGTATTTTTAACTGTATTTTTAAAAAAAGAGCAAGTTGCCGTCGTTGCGAAGCTCGTAAAATAAATGTTGAACCTGAATAGAAATTCTTTGATTTTGCGAATCAATCATAGGCAAGTATCATATGATTGTCACCGATTTTAGCCTGCTCTCTCTCGCTCTTTCTTTCTATCTCTATCACTATCTATCTCTATTTCTATCTATCTATCACTATCTCTATCTATCTATCTCTACCTCTATCTATCTATCCCTATCTCTCTCTCTCTCTCTCTCTCTCTCTCTCTCTCTCTCTCTCTCTCTCTCTCTCTCTCTCTCTCTCTCTCTCTCTCTCTCTCTCTCTCTCTCTCTCTCTCTCTCTCTCTCTCTCTCTCTCTCTCTCTCTCTCTCTCTCTCTCTATCTATCTTTCTCTATCTCTAATTCTATCTCTATCTGCCAATCTATTTCTACCTATCTTTCTCTATCTCTATTTCTATCTCTATCTCCCAATCTATTTCTACCTATCTTTCTCTATCTCTATCTGCCAATCTATTTCTACCTATCTTTCTCTATCTCTATTTCTATCTCTATCTGCAAATCTATTTCTACCTATCTTTCTCTATCTCTATCTATCTATCTCTATCTCTATCTATCTATCCCTATCTTTATCTTCTTCTGCAACCTCTATTTCTTCAATCTCACAATGTGACCCGCCCATCGCAGTCTACCTGCTTTTATATAATTAACAATATCGTAGTTTTTCAGCCTTTCCTTGGAAGATGTGACAGTGATTCTGGTTGAAAGCTATTGGGGAAAATTTAACATAAATACTAATTATTAAAACTTTATGTAAATACAAGCAGTTTCTTATTAACCAGTTATTGAATTAAAAAGATGTATTTTATATTTTTGTTTCCTTGATTCACTTTTAATTAATTATTTATATATATTGTTCTCAAGTTTAATTATATAAGTTTTCAAATGTGTAGAAAAATTATAGATTTGTATACTCTTGTATTAAATAAATTTATATTCTTTAATTCATTCTTTTCTGAAATAAAATAATTGGAATCAATGTATCTTTCTCTGGGATCTGAGTAAACCTTAAGCCAAAAGGCGACATGAATCTCGTGGCTGTCACAGATGTAACATCATTACTCAGTGGACTAATTGTAGTCAATTCCCGAAGCGATTAACTCCACTGCACCGTGATGAACTATAATGAGAGTTATTTAAATCATCTCAATATCTTCTCGCAACACTCAGCTGGTGGACGCCCTTCTGACTGCTGTATAACCACCACATACCATGCAGTCCTCCTCCAATGGCAATGAATGCATTCATAAAGTCTAGATTGTGCATTCATTTCTGTACACGAATACTTCCTGCAATGTTATGGATTATGGGGTGCTCCTAGAAGGGTGTTCAATAGGGAGGAATTTGCTTATAAGGTTGACTTTATGACGCAATCCGGAAGTGCCGACTAGAAAATCTAATAAGAAATGATCTAGAAAACTGAAAATGTATGATTTCTTTAAGACCACAGTGAATCGTTTTATTGCAAACGAGTTGTAGAATTATCTCCTGTTTTTTTTAGGCCATTAGCGTTGACATCCAAGGGGCAGCGAGGAATTTTATTGAACGAGCCGTAAGATGAGAAAATTCCTGCCGCCGGTGGAATCGAACCCATCGTTAGAATCTAAGGCGTTAGCCACTAGACCATGGGGAGACCCTTTTTCACTAAGGTATTCAAATTTTACAGACCTCCCTCCATCTTGGGGGCTATCCATACCCCCAGGTGATACCAGCCTCTCCCGAAATTATTTCCTATGTATGACCCTGACGTATATCACCCTATACAGTTGTCCAAATGGTCACTTAAGTTCTAGTCATTTACGTTTCGTGTGATGTTGCCAGATAAGTATTAATAGTAGCCCATACACCAAACATACTCCTTGTACTATATGGTCTTATATGGGTCGTATAAGATCTACAAGGATCGCTTACAAGCTAATTGGAACCTGGTCTTATGGAGTGGTATAAAAACTGTAAGACCGGTAGCAGGGCCATGTGGTATGGCCAGTGGCTTGAGAGTCTGCAGTGGAACCACCAAACATCCTACGCTAAGATTAACTGGATCTTAACTAGCCGCCAATGGCTGCTTAAGGTGAAC
>OX328132.1:28736157-28783657 GCA_946811695.1 Gonocerus acuteangulatus
CAGTATTATTAGTGCAAATCGAGTTAAAATTGAGGAATTTGTAAATAATGACCATATTTACGTCCAGAAAAAAGTCCTTTTTGCGAAGACCACATCCAGTTACTTGTGAAGTATCTGTAGTGATTATAACAGTGATTCAGCGCATGCGCATAACTCATTAACATTTCTATTGGATGTTGCTGGTAGTAAAGTAACCTTCAACACACTCCAACATCCAACTCACTAAAATTAATAGAATTATATTAATTTTAGTGAGTTGGATTGACTAGAGTTTTGATATCTTCTTGAGCGAAATAAATGTAAAATATAAATATGTTATAGAACCACCGGACAAAAAAAAATCGGTGAGGAGGCTCCTAATCTTCAAAATTACAATTGATTTTTATAATATTAATCTTTTTATTAATAAATATTGCTTGCTAAAATATATTTTGCTTATTTTCATTTATGTTTTACAAGCCAAAAAGTATTACTTACAAATGAAGGTTATCTACGGGTTAATTAGAAACCACATTATATAAATATAGTCAAAAAAAGCTACTTTTAGTATTGATTGCAGTGATTTTAAATACTTTTCATTACTATATTAACTTTAGATTACTATATTTATGTAATATGGTTTCTAGCCTTAGGTAACCTGTAAAGAAGAAAATAGATAACCTGCAAAAAATATGTAAGCTAATCCGTAAGTACCAAAATCACGACTGATACTTCAAAGTAACTGCATGTGGTCTTCGCAAAAAGACCCCAGTTTTGAATTATATAGCAGAACTTCTGTATATCGAACTGCTATACATACCTATATTATTGTGAAAACGTTCGATGTGAAGATCCTTTAAAGCCAGAATGTGTTATATTAATAAAAGCTCATCATGGTATAATTTTCTTATCCTGCCTAGGGGTTTTGGATAGAAATGTCTGCCCTCCTTCCGGATAAGTAGCTCCCATTATCTGGTTATCAGAGCAGCTGGAATTGGTGCGTCCTGCAGGTGGGTTGTGCCTGTTATACGGAAATTTCTTCAAACCTCATGGGAGGGTAAGTTCATACAGGTGGTGGATACCTGGGATTGCTATCTTACACCCACTCTTTATCCTGGAAAGTGGGCCTTATCTTTCAAAGGAACCGCGTCCCTCCTCACCCATCCTTGCTATCTCTCCCTATCTTCACTACAAATAACCCTCGATTTTGGAAGATTACTGAATGTCACCTGGAAGGAAATCCGCTTATCCTTTATGACGTCGTAATTAAGATAAATTACACAAACTACTAAAACTCCTGTTTTAAATTAAAAAAAAGAAATCAGTCCCGTAACAGGCCACGAGGACCCTGAGGGGCAGATACTTATAGAGGTATCTGATTCATGACCATACGGCACACTAGGGAGATAGTATGGTCAGTACTATGCTCCGGCTGCCTGATTTTCCTCTTGGCTGCTTCGACTGCCAGAGTAATTAGCACCCAAGATACCCATTATTAAATTAATTAAAGTCTGGGTTGGCCTAGGGACGGTCAGGGAGACCGAATTCAACCCTTGAGCGAAGACACTAGAAGAAAAAATCTTTAGTGCTTGCCCGGGATTTGAATTCAGGACCTCCAACTTATTAGTCCAGTGCTCTACCACTGAGCTAACCTCGCCCCCCCCCCCCCCTGTTTTAAATACATATTTATTATATATATATATATATATATATATATATATATATGTATATATATATATATATATATATATATATATATATATATGTGTGTGTGTGTGTGTGTGTGTGTGTGTAATCACTCATTGTTACACCCTGCAATCCTTGAAAGACATTGGCCTCTGCCCCCAAGTCTCCCTCTACGTCATCTAAACAGCGAAGACTTTTTTTAAATAAGGGAAATTGCTACTATTATAAACAATTTTAATTACACGAAGGGAATGTATATTTATATTTTTTTTAAATAAACTAACTAAAAAAGAAATTTGAAATTATTTTCATCCTTTTTTTTTTATTTTATTTATATTTTATTTTCAATTTAAAATATCACGTAGACACAAATATTATTGTTCGTTAATTTATCGTCTCGCGTCTAATTGAGGCGTTCAATTTAGATTGGATAATAATTTGTACAGAAATTAGAATTTCGTTTACACATTTTTTCTTCCGTTATGGAATAAGCAAGAATTTGTCAAAAAAAAAAAAAAAAAAAAAAAAAAAAAAAGGAACCGCGATTAGCGATTATTTTTTCCAGTTTTTGCGTTTCACGCGCATACGGTTCAGCGGATCAAAAAATGTCTAACTCTCTATGAAACAAAATGTATATACGATTATATCGTAAAGTATTCAAGCTAAGACGCTGATAATTTAATAAGTTACAACATTTGTATTGAGGTGGTTTGTATCGTACAACGCTTCGTTTAAGCGATAAATCGGGATGTCCAAAAAAACGCGTTTTTTTGCGTTTTTCTGGAAAACGAAGCGAAAACGATAAAATCGCCAAAGGACTTTTTGACTTAATTTTTCGATTCCCCATCGATATACGAAGTCTGTCGGTTTAAGAATGTGACGCCCTGTACATATGTGTGTCTGTGATTTGGATATTAGTGATAAGTCGCGAGATTTTCTTACCTACGCTTCCATGGAAATGAATTGCATCTCCAAAAAGAAACACATTACTGATTCCAGGCCAGCAAAAGGTGTCTAATAACCTTAAATCCCTAGGTTCTTCTCTCTTAATGTTAAGACTTTCGCATTTATGGTTTTGTGTTTCAGTGTTATCCCGCAAGGATCTCTTCCTTAGCCGTAGATAGTAGAGGATTTAATCACCAAAAGGAAGGACAGTCTTTCTTAAAGTTAGGCCTTTACAGTAACGGTTTTGAGCCTTAGAGAGAATCCGCAGTGTTTTCTTCCCTCAACAACACTCGAATATGGTAACGGATTTGCTGGAGAGGTCGGCAACTGACGGTAAGGCGAGGGTGGGCCTCTTGCCAGCATCCTTCCGCCCATTGTTGGAAACTAGTTAGAATTCAGGTCCTACTCCCTTAGAACCCGCCCTAACTTCATCTAGCCACCAAGGAGGTCATAGATAAAGCGAATACCTTAAGGAACTGGTTCTCCGATTATTACAGGAATATCATCGCTTTCCATTGTCCCTCTCTGATAGGAAACCTTCAATCTATGTTTCAGCTGTGCAAAAATGGACCACCCTCAGGTCAAGAGGTGGTTGAATGTTTGGCTGGCAATAAGGCACACTCGAAGTCGACTTCATGGTCGTATATAGAAAATAATCTCTGGAAGATTTCGGGGGGTGGGCTGAGAACATTTGGGGGGTATGGATTACTACAATCTAGAACTTGGAATAGTTAGCCAGTTAAAACCGTTATTACAACAAATAAAAACTATTTTTTCTGATCTAAGTGATCTTATTTAATTTATTTGTTAGGTTTTTATGATATATTTTTACCCATTTCGGCTGCAGCCCCCTAGCCCCCCACTTATATTCGCCCATGCACTACTCCACTAAACACTCACATATGAGTATTTAGAAATTTGAATATTGTGGCCTCGTATAGGTAATGTAAGATTGGCTTAGACACAAACAAGCCTTTGCGTACTTACAATTATATAATATGCAATTTTTAATTTCTACATATGTACTTTTAAATAATATTTTCAAAAACTCGCGTTTTGGTTGGCGACCTATAAGAGAAAGATAAGCTAAAAATTAAGTACTATTAAAGGTTTCCTGTTTACGTAATAAATGCACGTTTAACAAGTAATTGCTTCGAAAACAAATAAAATATGAAAACAGACATCACGATTGCACGATTTTAACATGTGAACGTATTTAATATTTTCCTATTAAGAAACATCCTTAAATGAAATGGGTTTTTCAAAATAAACTCTGTCTTCTTGATTGCCGTGTTGCAACATGCCAATTACAGCAAAACGAAGGCCGCTAATCTTTTTCCAGATCCTTATTAAGTTACGGATGATGATGAATCTTGAATAACTATGAAACAGGGAGGGTAATAGAAATTTTCTGTTGCATAACTCGTAGACAGGAAGCAAAAACCTCTTATGCTGTGCTCCGTACTTAGGTGAAATATTTTGGCTCAAAGCCCTGAGGTTTTAAAAACGATCGCCATCCTTCGCCTTTGCTTAGGAACTCCAAACCATTTTAGTGCGGTTCCTCGTTCCCTTCATAGGCAGGAAACTCGCTTATGAGGTTATAACTCATAGATCACGAAATAAAAAAAAAAAAAAAAAAAAAAAAAAACTAAAGACAATCGTTTCGATTATTATGTGTGTATTTATTTAAATCGAGTGGCTCAGTGGTAGAATGAGCTGAAGAAGCCCATGAGTTTAAAACTCGGGTGCGCACTAAAGATTTTATAATCCTGGTGTCGTCGTTCAAGGGTCTCATACTTGGACCTAGGCATACCCAGCCTTTGCCCTTGCAAAGGGGTAAAACAGGCGTCGTGTTGACCAATCTTTCTTCCTGTGTACCAAGAAGCAGATACCTATACAGTATCATTCCCTCTTGACCAGCTAAGGGGCTGATTTATTAATATATGTCTGTTCGCTCTCTACTGTCCGCAAAAATAGTCCGACTTGATCAAATTTAGTATAAAAATTCACCGTGCAAAACGTTAAGCAGCAGAATCGGCACACTGGAACACTTTATTTAGGCAAAAATCACACAAAGCAAATCTTCAGTTTTCGGTTTGGCATTAATATGCTTCCAAGTACACTTTCTAACGGTATTTTCACGTGGAGAATCGAATAAACCAGCTTTCAAGGTAATCATTTCAACCGTTCTTGACAAAAGTGTAAAAGCTAGAATTTTAGTTTTGGGTACTCCCCAAGTCTATCTCTTGATTGTCATGGCAAATGAAAACTCCATGACAATCAAGAGATCAACCTCATCTCATATAGCTAACAACCCTCCAGATGCTATGGTCTCTGATAATCCATAAAAACAAAAATCCTTTGCGCCCAATCATTGCCAATATTAACTCACCCTCCTCTAAACTGAGGAAATTCCTCCTAACTTCCCTTCAAACCGTAAACCACAAATATCCTCGTGACGTACAGATTGCACATGACCTCAAAAAACAACTACCCTAATCCTTTTTAATCCCTCCGAATTTCATTCTACCCTCTCTAGACGCCCAGTCCCTCTTCATCAGCATTCCCATAGATAAGACCCTAGAAATTATTGACAAATATTGGACAACCCAAAAACCACACACCAAGCTATCTCGACCCTCCTATCTTGAATCCCTATCCCTCTGCTGTAAATCCGGATATCTACTATTCCAAGAAAAATTCTTCAACCTGCCATGGGTAACTGCCTCGCTCGTGACCTATCCGAACCACCCTTAAGGCCCATTTACACTTTGATTAGTGCGAGTGCAAGTGATAAGTGATTAGTGGTTCCTGTGAGTGATTAGTGCTTAGCGTTTAGTGCGAGTAGTGTCCACTGTACTGTTTAGCGTCCACTGTTTAGAACAGCAAGCATTATGGCCGAACAACCTCAAAAACCTGTTGAGGTCCGCTTGCAGTGGCAAGAAATCCTTAATGAAGTTTTAAACGCGGTGGTGTCTGAATGTGAAAAACTCGTGGAAAAAGAACAGTCAAGACCAAGAAGACTATGGGAACGAAAGTGGATAAGTAGAAGAGTCATTCATGACGCAAGGTACCAACGCCTTATGGTATTTGCCTCTAAAGACACCATGGGATATTACTATGCTATCAGGATGACTGTAGAGTCATTTGATGCATTATTAAACCTCGTCGCACCCGTCATACAGAAATCAGATACATTTATGAGGCCTGCTTTGCCAGAAAAAGTGAAATTTCACGCTATTTTATACCTGTTGGCAGGTATAAAATATGCCCCAGTGTGTTTAGTAGGGACTACTAAACAGAATAATAGAACGTGCTTCTATTCACTGTTTAGTAATCACTTGCACTTGATGACTAATCACTCGCACTAAACAATTGCGATCCACACGTGTTTTGTACTAATCACTAAACACCTGCGCACTCGCATTCGCACTAATCAAAGTGTAAATGGGCCCTTAATGACCTCCTCATCCAAACCCTCCCCATGTTCCCTGGCGATATTATTTTCCTTACAAAATAAGTTGGCAACCTCTTTCTCAAACCGAGTTATTCTGGACGACTCCTCTCTACCAGTCCTCACACCCCAAACATCAAATCCTCAATTCTGCCAGCAACTTAATAAATCGAACCCTCTCACATTCTAAATTCCACCCCGCCAACAAATCCCGACTCCTCGATTTCCTTAAATCCAATGGATTCCCCACAAACATCATCACCCACCTCACAAATTATTTAACTATTTCTGAAGCAAACAAGTAATTTTCAAAAATTATAATAAAATCCATTTCACCCTTGTTTGAAGCAGCGTTTTAATGTTAGAATCTAATATTTTCAATAAAGTCGCACGAAAAATAGAATTCAGTTTGAATCTAGTGTTGGCAAAGAAGACATGGTATGGCCCGGGATGAGACAAGAGGGACAATGTTCCCATTGATTGGTTTACGTCCATTCATCCTCCGTCCGTAGTACTACGCCATTCATAACGCCCTACTATACTCCCACCGCCACCTGTTGTTACTCGTACCTTTACAAACCCCATTCATCCCAAGGATTGTTTCATCTCAAAGGAACGACATTCTCTTTCTATCGAATTCAAGGTGAGTGTAGCAATTGAGGTTAGACCCTTGATACAATTTTAGAAAAAGGCATTCAAATCGTCATCAAACATGTCAACTATAAATAATATAGTATACTACCTGATGTACTTGTTTTTGACGTATATATAAAAAATTAAAAAAGTCTGACTCGCAGGAACTGCGTCATCTTAGCAAGGTTCCGTTCATATCTCATGTACTATAAGTAAAGGAGTAGTAGAAGTTATTGGTGGGGTTTGATCTTCGTGCGCAAGTAATAGCATAAGATACATGTAGTATGAGCGGGGTGGTAAACTGAGAGCGTATACGAGCGGCGCTGCGCTACAATACTAGGATTCATGGAACCTCCTAAGGATGGACTCGTCGGAACAACTAATTATTCTTTCCTTTCTTCTGTTTAACTAGTGTTATCTATTTCCTTGTCTTTACCCCAACAACATTGCATATTTTTATTTACTCTCGTACTTATTTATTGGTTTCTCCACGCTGCATGGGAGTATACAGGGGGGCTGCTGCCCGAAATTTTCAAAAATGTGTGTATTTCCCCCCCCCCCCCCCCCCTTGCCATGGTATCCATATGACAAGTGAGTTTATTTTTCAGCACAACGAATGCCGTGGGGTCTCCCGCGGTCTAATGGCTAGCGCCTTGGATTCATAAGCGGGAGATGGTGGGTTCGATTCCCAACCTCCGGCAGGAATTTTATCATCCCACGGCTCGCTGGTAAAATTTCTCGCTGCACCCTGGATGTCGGCGCTAATGACCTAGATGTAGATGCGCCGTAAAAAAAGAAAAAAAAAAAAAAAAAAAAAAAAAAGAATGCCGTTTTTGGTACATCTTGTGCGTATGAAATATGTTACATTTACACTAGGCTCTCCCTTAGGGTGCACCTACACTGGACCTGTTCCGATCCGATCCAATAGCCACCGACTGTCAGAAGAAAAACAAACACGCGCATCTCAATGGAGGTGCCTACATTGGTCCCGATCCGATCCAATCCGGTTCAATCCAACGGCCACCGATTCTTGGTCATTCAAACTTGTTTGTTTCTAGACCGATTTCGGAACGACGAAGCACAGGTTCTAAATCTTAACCGATTTCAATGCACTTTTTTTTTTAAATCAAAGGAAATAAAATTTAGAACAACTTTGTCAATTCACATTTCTGTTTTTAGCGCGGTTACTCCTGTCTATCTTTATAGGGAGAACCCGCTTATGAGGTTGACCTCACGACGCAATCCGGAAGTGCCGACTAGAAACTTTCACGTTTCAGACCCTATAGATCACGAAAATATAGGTGGTCCAAATTTGTATATATATATATATATATATATATATATATATATATATATATATATATATGTATATATATATATATATATATATATGTATATATATATATATGTATATATGTATATAATATGTATATATTTAGATATATGTTTGTCTGTTAACGCTCTAGCAAGCTCAAAAATGGCCCTATTTTGATCAAATTTGGTACAAAAATCTGTCTTCTAATTTGAAAGGTCATGTTCGTTAACCAGCAGTAACCGCCCACGGGAAGATAGTGTTTGGGGCGAAATTCGCGCAAAAAAAATCGTCACGCTTAAGTTTTTGAGTTTATATGCTTGCGGGTACTTGTTTTATAGGTTTCTTAACATAAGAAAACGAATGAAACCATTTTGAATGCGATATCTGTAACCGTTTTTGAGAAAAGTGGAATCAATGTTTTTGTAAGTCATTATTTTTTTGTGGGTACTTAGAATCGTGGGATTCAATTGAAATATTTTCTACATCTTGGAAATTAATCCCAACTAAGATGTTTAAATTTTGGTCATATTTGGGGTTAAGGAAGTATGCGAAAAAAATTATTTTATTAATAGACATGAAAAGTTTTCGGATCTTCATACATTTTTTGTTGTAAATATCTGTATCCGTTTACGAGAGAAATGGATACAAATACTTTACCAATCTAATTTTCAGAAGCGATTGATTCAGTTAAAAATTGTTTCAGACGTTCGTCATTCATCTTATTTAAAATAGTTAAATTTTGGTTCCGTTTGAAGTTGCGGCAGTACTAGAAATAAAATATTTCATTAACAGGCATGAAAGGTTTTGGAATTTTCGTATATTTTCTAAAGTATCTTCGGTTCGATATCGTGTTAAGTAGAAGGTGACCATTCGAATGCTTACTAAATTCCCTACAAAAAAGGTTCAGGTGTAATTTTCGATGGGGCGATGTCAATCCGAGAAATAAGAGCTTAAAACTTCAACATTTTTAGTTTGTTTTTTTTTTTCAACGGGGTTTTGTCACTGTTGACCTGAAGTTGTAATTGGTTTTTGTTTTGCATTTAAAAGTAAAATTAGTATTTTAATAAAATAAGGTAGTAAAATGAGAAACGTATTGGTAATAGTGTTTCCCATGGCGAACGTTGAGATGGTAGGGGGAGAATATTATCAGTTTCCTGTTGTGGCTCCTTAAATCTTCCTTCTGTTTGAGATGTCATTTTTTTATTTTTCAAGAAAGATCAAAACCTACCAATAACTGGTTCTGCTCCTTTGATTATGGCACTAGGGATATGAACGGAACCGCGCTAAGATGAGGCAGTAGTTCCTGTGAGTCGGACTTTTAATTCAATATCGAACAGTTTAAGCAGTATCATCATTATTGGAGGAGGTAGTTGAGAAGAAATTTTTAGACTGAGCTTTGTGAGACTATTGTCAGGAAACACGGTTTTATAGGAGAAATCGAAGTTATTAAAAATTATTTTTGTCAGAAAAGTGACGAATATTTGTGCAAACGTTATATTAATTAAATGATTCAAAACTTTATTATTTTTTATTTATTTATTTATTTATTGTAGCACCGGAATAAGACAGATACGATCTTACATTTCTCCAGGACTGCCTCCAACAGTTAAAAATAAAATAAAATGTGCAATAAAACAAAGAGGTGACAAACTCATTAAAGGGTGGAAATAATAAAAAATAAAGTTAATGAATGAAGTGGTTTTAAGATGAACATTAAGGGCTATGAAAGAAACAGTTACTAATTTATAAAATTAGAATACGTTTTCCATTAAATGTCTTGGTGTAATTAATGTTATCAACATTTATATATATATATATATATATATATATATATATATATATATATATATAATATAGATTTTTAATTCCGCCCTTCTTTAATATTGGACTTTATTGACTATTTAAATATCTATATTTTCTTATTAGTATACTATCATGTCTGTGAAGTTATTAGTAGATAAACATCTATGTTTCATATAATATTTATTTCACATAGGATATGCTAATTATATAAAATTATGTAGATGCTGGCATGGGCGTATATAAGGGGGGCTGAGGAGGCTGGAGCCCCCCCCCCGCAATTTCGATTTAATCGTTAAAAATATGTCAAAAAAACCTTAAAAATAAATTAAACAAGATCACTTAGTACAGAAAAAATAAGTTTTTTTGGGTGTAATAGCATTTTATTTGGCTAAGTATTCCATGTTCTTGATTGTTTGTATTCCATACCCCCGAAATGCTCCCAGCCCCCCGAAATGTTTCCAGCCCCCCCCCTTTAATAATATTCGATATACCCTGGCGTTATAACCAACGTGATAATCGCCAATAAATCCTGATCCTAATCCTTTATGAAATATATTACAATCGCCATTTTATTAATGTTTTTCTGTCAACCTCTCCCTCTGTTCCAATTGTAAGGACGTAAAGAAATCCGAAAATGAAGTCTTGCTATTGACAACGGAAATATCTGGATGGAGCATCTGGAATTAGTTGGCCACATGGCACCTTCTTTCCTCCCTCTCTCCATCCCTCCAACCCTCTCTCTCACTCGCACCTTCTCGCTCTTTCTCCCAAACATTACCTTTGAGCGTGTTTTTATCCTCCCTCCAAAGGGAGAAAACCCGCTTATGCCATCCATTCGATGACTCAATTCGGAATGCTGACTAACTCCACGTTGCAGAACCCATGCCCGTTACTAAAGTAACGGTAGTTTATATATATATATATATATCCTCACGTTTGGTGTTAAAAGTAAAATTTATTAAAAGAAATTTCATATATATATATATATTCTGTAAACGATTGTGATTAGCGGGGTTACTTGAAAGATTACTAAATTCTGTACTAATACGGGATTCATACAATTTTTGTTTGGACGACCCAGTCGGAGAGTGCTTAAAATTTTAAAAGGCTGGAAAATGTTTCCCAAAATGTCAAAAACGCCTGCAGATTATCGCCCGTGAAAAAAGAGGGTTTCCGTTCGTCAGACACAGTGCCGCCATTTTGTTTTCAAAGAAATAAAACTCTTTTTTTCATACGTTAACATCCCATATAAATATTAATTTATAATTGCCAACGTTTCTTCTTGGATTTCAAGCCTTCATCAGGGCTACGAGGAGACGAATTACTAATACAATTCCAAGTCTCTTCATCAATTAATTCTTCCTCTACTCATCGGATCGACTAACAATAAGGCTTGCAAGACGAGACGTTGGCAATAATACAAACTTATTTTTTTTAAAGAGTATTCTGTATTATGTTGATTTTCCAAAATCATAGCCCTAATGATGGTTTCAAATTTCTGCACGTTCGTAAGCAACACAAGAGTTTTAGAAGGACCAAAATCAGTATTTAACATCTAATCATTTATGCAGTCTTGTGTATATAATAAATTCTATCCAATCAAAAGCCATAAATATTGAGTATATATTTGATGGGATTCAACAAAAAGGTCATATTTATCAATCTGATGGAAAGGTAGGCGGTGAGTTCGAGATAGTTGTATCCCACCATTTTGGCTACAAAGATACTCCACAAAAAAGAAATAAATAACTAAATAAATGGCCAAAACAAAGCAAGCCATCGAATGTTGATATCTCTCAATCTCTCGAATTGGTCAATTTTTTAATCTAAAAAATATCTCATTTGCGACATTTCTTTTACAGTTTTTTGAGTAATCACCAAGGTAACTGGATTATTTTTTTATTTTGCATACGCTCAAGCCACCAAGAATACATCAAATTAATTAGAAGTGCTTCTCGGGACAGTAAAATAATACTTCAGCTCTCAATAAGGAGCCAGTCGATTTTAGCGATTTAATGGAGGTTCAATTATCTTTGTGTCCGAAAATCCGTCTCGGTATAACATGTCCGTTTCGGTATGTGACGATTGTCGGCGCATGGAACAAGATTAAGGCGCAATAATGTACATGAATACGGAACACCGATCGCTCGTATCCTTAGCCTTTTCCATGCATCTCCCATAATCCGAAAGTTGGGCACCACACGTTCCTTCTGGGTTTTTTAATACGCCTCTCGCAATCCTAACGTTAGGCTCTTTAGGATCGCAAGTTCTGACTGGTCTATTCATTGCATTTTTCATTAACCAAACATTGGGCACTCCAACCGGCATCAGATCTTTCTGTCGGAATCAGGCTCATGCTAATGGTAGAGTTTTTGATATAGTTAATGAGGGTTCAATATTGAATTTTTGGCTATTGATGCGCAGAGCTAATACTCCACCAGACCCACAAAAGAGGGTTCTGAAGATAGGCTCAGTTGATAGTAAACATGTGCGACTATTGATAGGAAGTGGTTCACCTGGCTAAAGGAGGGACGGGGGTCAGGCAGACAGACAGGCAGCCGCCGCCTTCCTTTTCTATATTTGTATCCTCTCTGCCCCTCTACAAGGACGTATACGATCACCTAACCCAACGAATTGCTCCTCATCAAGAAAATCTTTAATGATGAAAAGTGACGAGTCCCGTATTCAATGTCTACTGTGCATTGGAAACGGTATTTGGGCAATGGGAAGCAGATATTTATCTTTCGTGCGGCCAAGAAAGAGATACAAGATCCATATTACTGTTAGTGACTTTCCTTTAGTCCATTAACAAATATGGTCTACTGTAGTCAAATCTAATGGAGATAAAAGCCCTGCAATCTTAAAAATTACAGGATTATTCTCTAAAGTACTAAATTAAATTTTGGTGAGGATGGCCCGAAAGCACGTATTTCAATCATACGTTGATCCATTCGCACTTTTTATTACACTTTGAGTTACACAAGTCGTAATATACAGGGTCCACCAATGAAACGGGATGATTTAATAAAGTAATTTTTTGCAGAAAAATACTTTACTTCAATGGAAGGCATTTGGTAGGCTCAGTTTTCGGATTTTTTTTTTTTATTGCACCCTTAATGGATATTCTTGTTCTCTCAATCGATTTGTAAGAATTTATTAAAAATCATTTTTTTCTACGAACAATTTCTTTATTTAATCATCCCGTTTCATTGGCGGACCCTGTACTTAACAATGAGCTATTAATAAACAAGGCGAAGAGTCAATAGAGTTAACACTACCAATTCATTTATTAGACTAGCTCCTAAAATAGTTGTTATGCTATTAATTTAACCTAACTGTTTAAAGGTAAACCTTTCCCAACAATTGCCAAGGAAAGAGTGAGATTAACTCTAACGAGTGAGATTAATACTTAACGTTTGTATACAGCTGAATGACGCCTCATTCAGCTGTATACAATCGTTAGTGTACAAAAAATTTAAATCGATCACCCAGAAAAAGATTAGTCATTTAAAATAAAAAGTTTATATTTAGTCAATGAATGAAATATTTATTTTTGTCTAGCAAATTATGAAAAAATATGCTATTCTATTTTTAATTAACAATTTTTCCAGAATGTTTATAATGCCACTATATTCTTTATTTATTTTTTTTTTGTTTTTTTACGGCGCATCTACATCTAGGTCATTAGCGCCGACATCCAGGGTGCAGCGAGGAATTTTCCCAGCGAGCCCTGAGATGAGAAAATTCCTGCCGGAGGTGGGAATCGAACCCACCATCTCCCGCTTATGAATCCAGCGCGCTAGCCACTAGACTACGGGAGACCCCTATATTCTTTATTATTTTTTTTTTTTTTATTATTTTTGTTTTCATTTTAAGCTTTGTCAAGTTCCTTTCTTTTTAATATTGTTTCTACAATAGTGAAATATTTAATGGGGTCATTAGTTAGAGCTGCTTTATTATACTCCTCCCTCAACTACATTTTTCATGTGCTACTTTAGCCTCACTTTTAGCGATTGTGACGACCCTCAAATATGACGAAAAGCAAAAGAAAAAAATATGTCATTAGCCTTAGACAAAGAAACGTTTATGCCAGTTAAACTGTCAAACCTATTTGTAAATTTACGAGAAAATTTAAATAAATTATTATGCTCATGGCGATATTGTAGTGAGTGATGGGACCCTTTAGTCGAAAGAAAAAAGGGGCAGTAAGGCGTAACAAGACAGGTTTTTAGGTTCTTTGTTTGTTTGAACAGTAAGAAATCAGTCATTCAACTAGAGGACATTTTTTAGACGAGGACCCTTCAAACATGACCAAATGCCTCTTTTTATGTACGGCTCCCGTATTCAGGGCCTGAGCTCGTGTCTCTTTCCAACAGACTGTCTTAAAACCAAGGCATTCGACTAACTGAACATACAACAAATATTATATTTTGAACCTGAACAGATCGTAGACATTGAAAACATAACATTCCATGATTTGGTTCACACATTACGCACACATACATTGTTGCATCACTGGCTACAAATAAACAACAAATTATCACAAATTAAGAACACAGTAAAAGCATGGCGTAACGAACAATACACCTTGACAAGAAGAGACCAAGTAGTACTGACCAGACTTCGCATTGGACACTCGTTGCTCACACATAATTACCTCATGGAGAAAAAAGAAAAACCGATATGTAGAGTTTGTAACACAACATTGACAATTAAACATATACTCACTGAATGTAAAAGACGTGACAAACTGAACATTCCACACGACCTACAAGAACTTCTTACAGAGGGTAATCCATACATAAACTCTACTCCAATATATAAAACACATAAACATGTATCACATAATCTGAAGAATATTATTTATAAACCTATTAATAAATATTATTTCGACGGTATAATAGCGTTTTTTTTTTTTTTTTTTTTTTTTTTTTTTTTTTTTTTTTTTTCTTACGTTATATCTATTATGTAATTATCACTCAATTTTACTTGGTCATCAATGGAAAACCACAACATGTAGCATCATCCATGACCTAATAAATAATTAAATAATGGTAGTTAGTTTTAGTGATAAATTATGTAAATATATTAACTATAGTTCAAATAGCAATGCTGTAAATAATGTTTAGCACTTAATTCTTAACACACAAACATACTACTGATAATTGTGAACATATAAATTTGTATTTTTAACTGTATTTTTAAAAAAAGAGCAAGTTGCCGTCGTTGCGAAGCTCGTAAAATAAATGTTGAACCTGAATAGAAATTCTTTGATTTTGCGAATCAATCATAGGCAAGTATCATATGATTGTCACCGATTTTAGCCTGCTCTCTCTCGCTCTTTCTTTCTATCTCTATCACTATCTATCTCTATTTCTATCTATCTATCACTATCTCTATCTATCTATCTCTACCTCTATCTATCTATCCCTATCTCTCTCTCTCTCTCTCTCTCTCTCTCTCTCTCTCTCTCTCTCTCTCTCTCTCTCTCTCTCTCTCTCTCTCTCTCTCTCTCTCTCTCTCTCTCTCTCTCTCTCTCTCTCTCTCTCTCTCTCTCTCTCTCTCTCTCTCTCTCTATCTATCTTTCTCTATCTCTAATTCTATCTCTATCTGCCAATCTATTTCTACCTATCTTTCTCTATCTCTATTTCTATCTCTATCTCCCAATCTATTTCTACCTATCTTTCTCTATCTCTATCTGCCAATCTATTTCTACCTATCTTTCTCTATCTCTATTTCTATCTCTATCTGCAAATCTATTTCTACCTATCTTTCTCTATCTCTATCTATCTATCTCTATCTCTATCTATCTATCCCTATCTTTATCTTCTTCTGCAACCTCTATTTCTTCAATCTCACAATGTGACCCGCCCATCGCAGTCTACCTGCTTTTATATAATTAACAATATCGTAGTTTTTCAGCCTTTCCTTGGAAGATGTGACAGTGATTCTGGTTGAAAGCTATTGGGGAAAATTTAACATAAATACTAATTATTAAAACTTTATGTAAATACAAGCAGTTTCTTATTAACCAGTTATTGAATTAAAAAGATGTATTTTATATTTTTGTTTCCTTGATTCACTTTTAATTAATTATTTATATATATTGTTCTCAAGTTTAATTATATAAGTTTTCAAATGTGTAGAAAAATTATAGATTTGTATACTCTTGTATTAAATAAATTTATATTCTTTAATTCATTCTTTTCTGAAATAAAATAATTGGAATCAATGTATCTTTCTCTGGGATCTGAGTAAACCTTAAGCCAAAAGGCGACATGAATCTCGTGGCTGTCACAGATGTAACATCATTACTCAGTGGACTAATTGTAGTCAATTCCCGAAGCGATTAACTCCACTGCACCGTGATGAACTATAATGAGAGTTATTTAAATCATCTCAATATCTTCTCGCAACACTCAGCTGGTGGACGCCCTTCTGACTGCTGTATAACCACCACATACCATGCAGTCCTCCTCCAATGGCAATGAATGCATTCATAAAGTCTAGATTGTGCATTCATTTCTGTACACGAATACTTCCTGCAATGTTATGGATTATGGGGTGCTCCTAGAAGGGTGTTCAATAGGGAGGAATTTGCTTATAAGGTTGACTTTATGACGCAATCCGGAAGTGCCGACTAGAAAATCTAATAAGAAATGATCTAGAAAACTGAAAATGTATGATTTCTTTAAGACCACAGTGAATCGTTTTATTGCAAACGAGTTGTAGAATTATCTCCTGTTTTTTTTAGGCCATTAGCGTTGACATCCAAGGGGCAGCGAGGAATTTTATTGAACGAGCCGTAAGATGAGAAAATTCCTGCCGCCGGTGGAATCGAACCCATCGTTAGAATCTAAGGCGTTAGCCACTAGACCATGGGGAGACCCTTTTTCACTAAGGTATTCAAATTTTACAGACCTCCCTCCATCTTGGGGGCTATCCATACCCCCAGGTGATACCAGCCTCTCCCGAAATTATTTCCTATGTATGACCCTGACGTATATCACCCTATACAGTTGTCCAAATGGTCACTTAAGTTCTAGTCATTTACGTTTCGTGTGATGTTGCCAGATAAGTATTAATAGTAGCCCATACACCAAACATACTCCTTGTACTATATGGTCTTATATGGGTCGTATAAGATCTACAAGGATCGCTTACAAGCTAATTGGAACCTGGTCTTATGGAGTGGTATAAAAACTGTAAGACCGGTAGCAGGGCCATGTGGTATGGCCAGTGGCTTGAGAGTCTGCAGTGGAACCACCAAACATCCTACGCTAAGATTAACTGGATCTTAACTAGCCGCCAATGGCTGCTTAAGGTGAACAATAAAATTTCTGGCTGACAAGAACTTTATTATCATAATCTCAGTTCTTAGTATACCGTTGGAATGGTGATTAAATTTTACAATTTTTGGAAGAGTAGCGATTCTAGAAAATTTGTCGCTAACAAGACTTTTTTATTAATATCTCGCAGGAACTGCATCATCTTAGCGCGGTTCCGTTCATATCCCTAGTCTAATTCGGAAATATTAAAATAGAAGTAGTTATTATTTTGGTTCCACCCGTCTTTTTTTTTTTTTAAATTATATATTATAATAGCGTGTCAACCCTTAAGGTCACTAACGCCATTCCTGTGTATAGTAAAGTCTTGAAATGTCACGATCTTACCTGGAAGGGTCGGCTGACACTAGGTCCCGCTAGTTCAGCGGGACCTAGCATATTCGAAAAGTTCGAATATGCGAAATCAATTACTTTAAAGTTTTAAGCTCTTATTTCTCCGATTGACATCGCCTAATCAAAACTTTTATTAGAACCTTTTTTTTAGAGCATTTAATAAGCTTTCTAATGGTATTCTTCAGTTTACCAAGATTCTCAACCTTTTTCGAGTTATTTGGGAAAGTAAACAAAGTTACTAAAACTATTTATGTCTGTTAATAAAATATTTTATTCTAACCCTTCCTTAACTCCAAACGTAACCAAAATTTCAACATATTAGTTTTAATGAAAGTAAAACATGCAGAAAATGTTTCAACTAAATCCCATGATTCTAAGTACCCAAACCAAAAACGGTATTCAAAAACTATTTTTCCAATTTTCTCGAAAACGGTTAAAGCTATCGCATTGAAAATGGTTTCATTCGTTTTCCTAGCCCAAGAAGCATTTTAAACGAGTACTTACAAGCTCATGAACTCAAAAACGTAAGCGTTACGATTTTTTTTGCGCGAATTTCGCCCCAAACGCCATCTTCCAGTTGGCGGATTTTCCTGGTTAACGAACTTGACCTTTCAAATTAGACGAAAGATTTTTGTACCAAATTTCATCAAAATCGGACCATTCGTCTGGGAGCTACAGACAAATATATATATATATATATATATATATATATATATATATATATATATATATATATATATATATATATACATATATATATACAAATTTGAACCACCGTTATTTTCGGTCTCTAGGGGTTCTGAAACGCGAAATTTTCTAGTCGGCACTTCCGGATTGTTTCATTGTATCAACCTTATAAGCGGGGTTCCTCCCTATGGGGGAGGGAGGAACCGCGCTAAAATGGGGTTTCCTAAATAAAGTTTAGAACGGTATATGTCTGGAACAAATATAAATGTGGGGTTGGCACCATTTAAATAATGTATGGTCTAGTTTCGCCCGCTAGAGTACCGGGTTATAGAATACTAACGATTAAGAACTTAGAATAGTTTATTTATTAATTATTTATTTTATTTATAAGGGTTTTATGACACTTTTTTACCATCAAATCAAAATTTCGAGCAGCCCCCTTAATTACGCCTATGTTTTACATAGATGTAGAACTTGTGGATGCATTTGAAATACCTCCGTTGTTTTTGAACAACAGAAAATAAAATTCTGATTTTTCACTTCATTTTTGTAGTTTTAAACCCGACACCCTTTAAGATGAAACAGATGTACGCGGCATTGCACAACGTTCTTATGCTTGTTTTAAATTTTCCTTGAATGTATTTGTGCATAGGCTTATTATCTTTTACCTCATTTACGTATTTTTCTTTAAAGAGAGATTTGTGTTTGAAACGACAGGCAGGCTGGGAGCTGAGACTGGCTTCGGGCCCACTGGGAATTAAGCACGATGTCGAGATGGCTGTCGTCCCAACAACTGTCCCCCAAACAATATTATCTTGAAATAGGCACCCTTTATTCTCCTGGGCTATTTTTCACGGAGACGTCTCTCGCCATTTAGCCACTCCGGACGTTCCTGTGCCACCTGTCGTCTAATTTTTCGTCGATAAATTTATTGTTCCAACAGTTATGTTTCGAAACAATAGACTGAATATCAAAATATGCTGACCGATTATTTCTGGAAACTTTACATCATATTCATAAATACATTTTGTGATGAAACAAATTGAAATACCCGCTGGTACGAAACGTCCAAGAAAAACGATTCTTGATTCAGACCGGATATAACAAAGTCACAAGCTTTGTTCCTCGACTGCAACCTGTTAAATGTCTTTCGATATGAAACTGGGCTTTTCCCAGTTTGGATTCGAAATTGAAGGTCAAATATTGAGAAGTTCTACATTCAAGGCTTTTCGGATCACACCAGGAATAAACAAGGTTTTAAGAAGACGCAGTTCCAGCGAGGCGGACGAAATAAAAAGTCCGACTCGCTGGAACTGCGTCATCGTAGCGCGGTTCCGTCAATATCCCTAGTGTCATTAGCAAAGGAGTAGAAGCAGTTATTGGTAGGTTTTGAAGACTATAAAATGACATCTCAAAGAGAAGAAAGATTTAAGGTGGGAAAGTGAACAGACAAGTATGTATATGTATATGTGTGTATATATATATATATATATATATATATATATATATATATATATATACTAGTTGTAACCCGCTTGCCATGCTACACCATCTACCTTCTGCATCTAGAAAAGCAAAAATAAATTAGAAAACAAATAACTACTATTAAAATCGAATAACGCAAATCTGTAACTGTTCGGGATCACAGTTTCGAGCCCGAGACATCCGAACTGTGAGTCCTAGACGATGACACTCCTCGGGTCAAGACCTACATGTGTGCCAAGTTTGATCGAAATTGGCCAAACAGTGTGGATTTCTATAAGGAACAAACAGATAGACAGACAGCTGATTCACGATTTTGACCCCTAGCCAATGACAATCCCCGGATCAAGACCTACCTGTGTGCCATGTTTGGTCAAAATCGGTCAAACGGTGTGGATTTGTACAAGAAACAGACAGGCAGACAGATGAATTTTATATATATATATATATATATATATATATATATATATATATATATATATATATATATATATATATATAGATTTCATCAGTAATTACGGATACGCTGTATTAGGATATTGGTTGTGAGATCCCGCAAAAAGAAATACTCCAGGTTTTCAAGTTGTTTTTTTTGGGGGGGGGGGGGGGGGGTAGTCACATCTTTAATGACCATACATCCGTACAAGTGTTGAAACGAATGAGTCTGGGCGCTGAATTAATTTTGTTTGTGCGTGTTTGATAAAGGCGATGGCTCATTTTTACGATCCGACTGTCACGCGAGGATGTCCGCGAAGAACCCATGTGCACAGGAGATCTTCAAAGAAGACTGACAAAGGATGATTCGACATGCTTTCATTTACTACGGCAATAAACCGAGAGGCAGCTGGAGGAAATTTACCATGACAAGATATGTTTGTATTTCTTCACGCTCACACCTTTGAGGGAGGATATTCTTGAGGCATGTCGCTTTTAATGGCTGTACATTAAAGAGAACGGCGTACAAAGAAAGATCCGGCATGCATTACATTCATTACGATCGTAAAGTCCCCTTGCCTGGAGAAATTCAGCACGCAAAGATAAAACAGTCTGCCCCATGAGACATCGAGTGTCTGTTTTAATGTATTTCTATTGTACAAACTCTATTGAAAGTCTTGTAATTTTCTATTGAAACATGAATGAAGTCTTTCATGAACAAAAATATTATTTAAGAATTTCTTGTATATATTCCTTCTAACCATTTTATTTTTTCAGAAGCCTAAGGAATGTTGGGATTCGGCTAAGAGAAAAATCTATTTTGTGGAAATCGATTTTCCCAGAAGATCTGTGGATTATCTCTTAGCCGAGCCCTATCCATCCCTTGGCTTATCACCTCATCGGCTATCTTCATCTAATTTTATCTTTTGTTTTAAAGTATTTTAATGAACCTTTGTTAATGACTGTTTAAATTCTAAATTTGTCTTTATTATATAAACATAATGCACTTTACAATAGTAGGTTCAACATTTCTCCAGGTAACATATTTTAGAGATTTAAACTACTAATAGAATAAGAAATGATCTAGAAAACTGGAAATGTATAACTGTGATTCCTTTAAGACTATAGAGAATCCTTTTGTTGCAAACGATTTGTAGAATTATCTCCTGTTTTTTGGTTTTTTTACGACGCATCGGCATCTCGGCCCATGGGCGTATATAAGGAGGGGGGGGGGGGTCTGAGGGGGTGCGTGAGATGAGAAAATTCCTGCGACCAGTGGGACTCTAACCCACCATCTCCCGCATGAGAATCTAATGCGTTAGCCACTAGACCACACGGAGATCCTCTAATTTACTTTTGAAGTTTCTTAGAGTGTACGTTTCTTATTGTAACCGTGCACGCATATTAACGCGAAAACGTAAGAGCTAAAACAAATGTGCTTCTGCAGGTTAACGAACATGACCTAAAATTAGACGAAGGATTTTTTTACCGATTTGATCAAAATCGGGCCATTTTCTGGTCGGCACTTCCGGATTGCGTCATTTGGTCGACTTAATAAGCGGGTTTTCTCCCTTTGGACAGAGGGAGGAAACGCGTTAAAAGGGATTTTTTCCTATAAAAAAATGTATCGTTGAAAAACAATGTGTTTTGTTTGGAGGGTGATAAAAGCTTATGGTTTTTAATTACAAGTATTTTTTCCAACATGGATGAATGTATTATTGAGAAGGCGACACTTGCAGCATAAAGACTGTGACGTAAGATAAGCAGGATATTAATAAGACGGGCAGAAGATTATTTTAGAACAGAGTTTACCTAACTTTAGAACATTTGTCAGCTATGTTTGAAAATGACAACATCAATTATTCCAGTTACAAGGCTTTTGTTTTTTGTGCGAATTTAGAATGACGGGTTCAAAGCCATGCATAAATTTTCCACTTTACTAGCCTTTGTTCTTGCTATACGAAGGAGTCAGCAGGTATACAAATATAGAAACTTGGCAAAATTCCAAGTGTTGATAACACAATTTCATTTCACAGGTTTCCTCAGAAAAAAAAAATTATGGCAACAACAAAATACTAATTGTAAAATAAACGAAAAAAAATTACTCCTAATATTTCTCTTCTATTACTGCCTTCTTAAGTTTTTAGCGTTTCAGTCCCAAGAAATCGTACAGCTATGCTTACTCGAGCGATTTGGTTTTTAATTATTTATCAACAGTTTTTCATCTCGAGCGACTTATACCGGTCATCAAAATATACCAGAATATGTAGAAATTTAACATTGATGTAAGAGAAAAATTTAACAAATTCAACGCCGACTGAAGAAAAAAAATCAGACTCGGATATTGACTTATTTGAGGCCAATAACTGATGGCACATTTCCACCGGAGAAGTACATAGCTTTGATGAGATTTTGTAAATACACCCCTCAACCAAATTATTGCTTTCAATTCTTCTTAAGGGGTAATAATTTCTCTTTGGAAGGAATGGGGCATTTAGTGTCCGGTATTGTTGGGTCTATTAAATGACTTGTTCTGAAGCTCGCTTCTTTCACCGTGACTTAGCAACATTGTGGGAACAATAGGTAACCTTAGGTGTTGGGCTTATTGCATGTTTTAGCGCGTTTCCTTACTCCCTTCTATTTATCCATCCTGTCGGGCTAGACAATGGATTCCCACAGTTTGGCTAATAAAAAATGAGTAATCCATAATTTATTCACACAATTTATGTATAAGTAACAAAACTCAATTCAAGAGTCAAACGTTCAACTTATTCCTCAATAAACTTCCACTTCATTTGCAGAGATTTAATGCTAACTAAGTTTAGACGTTTTCCTGTAAGTAGTGAATCTGTTGTCTAAAAAACAAATCCAAAAAACCAAACAAAAAAAACCCCCAAAAAACAGAAAATTGGACTAACTGCTTTTCCCTTCGGTGTCGGACCATACTTCAAATGAACTTTTTTGTTGGAAATTATGTCTTGAATCACCTCCTGGAGTTTGGCTACTTAGACCTAAATCCCCCTGTATATATTTCTTTGTTCGGTCTTTAGCTGACCAATAAATAGTCCGATTTTCATCAAAGTGGTACGAAAATCCTTTGTCAAATTCGAAAATGTATGCTTGTTAACAAGCAGAATCCGTCCTCCGGAACACGGTTTGTGGAACGAAATTCGCGCGTACAAATTCATAGCGGTTACGTTTTCGCGTTAATATGCTTGAAGGTACACTTTTTATAGGTTCTTTAACGTAGGAAGACGGATGCCACCATTTTTAAAGCGATACCTGTAACCGCGTGCGAGAAACGTTGATACAATGTGTTTTCCTAACTAATTTTTGATTTTGGTATTCAGAAACGATTGATGCAGTTGAAAATTGTTCCAGACATTCAGCTGGACTGAGATATTTAAATTATGGTTGTGTTTGGAATTAAGGAAGTACTGGAAAAAAATGTATTCACAGACATGGGTAGTTTTAGGATTTTCATGTATTTTCTAAACTATTATAACGGGTTTGGCAAATCGTGGTAAGTGGAGGGTAACTATTCGAAAACATACTAAATTCCATACAGAAAAGGAAATTACGTCTATAGTAATTTTCGATTGGACGATCTTAAGGTAAACGCGCACTGGTCCGCATCGGACGGAGCATACGCAAGGATCGGATCAATCGGATTTTCCTAACCCGATAACTGCCGACGCGAATCCGAGAAGGGGCAAGGACTACGAATCATCAGCACGCACTTTACGCTGTCCCAGGAATTCCAGAAATATGGCGCGCCCTCTTTCCTTTCCGTACGGATCTGATTATTATCTTCAGTCTATTGTAAACCACTGTTCTCAGTACACCTACATACTTACTTGAGATGGATGCAGCTGAATTAATTGTGAACGTGGAGGAGTATGAAGAATTATATAATTTGAGGAACCCTCAAATTGGTAATCAACAACGCAGGGACTAATTAGAAAATTAATAATTGAAACAGTTGCTCGTCACAAAGTTAAAAAAGAAGAACTATTCAAGTTTTTGTATTATTTTTTTACACTACCCGAATTCTGAGGAAAGTGCTTAGTTACGCAGCTCCTGCGTGACGGACTTTTTTTCAAATGCAAACACTGTACTACTTTCCTTCGTTGCACAACCTTTCGCATGTTGTGCTATTCTTATAATTATTATTTCATCATGTGAAATATGGCTTTTATTCAGAAAATATTGAAAGGCCAGCCATCCTACGTTGCCCGTATTACGTTGTACTATTTCACCAAGGACTTCTCCTTCAGATAGTCCTAATATCTCCTGAGGTTGTATAACTCAGCCCTATCCTACCTGGACCCGAGTATAAACACATCAAGCCCGCTGGCACATTCATATCCCGCGTCACGATAACCATCTCTGTATTTATGACTGACGTACCTCCGTTAGTAGAACTGCTAAATATACAAGAGATGGTTCTCGCCCTCGCATCCTGTCACTGGACCCACATAACGTGCTGCGAATGCAGCGAGCCTTTTTAAAATGTCAGTTCTCAATGCCTCCCTACTGACATATATGAGCCTTTGTTTCCAGGTATAGCTTCTTTTGAATGTTTTAATTTATCGAAGTTTGAAGCATGAAAATAAGTGACGTATGACACATTTTACTAAAAGACCCGGCTCACCAGACTGCGCCGCAATAACGGGATTCTTCAGACGTACCCCGTTAAAGGCGAATATAGAAAAGCAAAGAAGAATGCATTTAAATATATCCTTTCCAAGTGAATATTAACCTGGAATGAGGAAAACTCCAATTATATATATTAAGAACACCAATTAAACAGGTAGATTCTCAAAATGCAACAGTTATTTTAACTTTCTCGTTCATCACATTCTTGGTCGAATATTATAGAAAAAATGTTTTCGAGAATTCGTTGTTGCCAACAGCTTGAGAGCAACAAAACTTCTGAAGACGATTGGTGGTTAGAAAATGGCGAGGAGTAATGTCGTCAGATTAACAACATAACTTGAAAAAACGATTGGTAACTAGGAAATGGGGACGTGTCAATAAATACGGTGGCATCGGCCCCATATATATATATATATATATATATGCGTTATGAGTTCTGAGACGTTAGATTTTTAATCGGCACGCCATATGGAGGAAACACGCTAAAAACAAACACACACACACAAAATTTGTAAATGATAGAAGTAAGATGTCGACAGATTTCAACACCGAGGATCTAAGCCAAAAAAAATGTTTAAGCTATTTGAATGAAAAGGGCTATAAAATGTGCATTGGTGGTATATTATGAACGGCCACATGAGTAAAAAACAACAGTCTGTCCGCACTAGTCGAAGGGATTAGAAATTGAAAAGTACAATGCTGACAGCTTGTCAACACCAAACTCCTGAACATTGGTTCGTCGCCAGTTTTTGAATGACTAGAAAGTGGAGAAGTTGGATGTAGACAACAATGTAGGCACTTAAGACCATTAAGGTAATTACTAGAATGGAGATAGTCGGAGTTCGGTGATTATAGTTGAATGAAACTTCATTTTTTTAAATAATAAATGAACGTTTTTTGTGCCAAGTTTTTGTCTTTATTTTAAAGCCTTCAAATTGTGTTTTTATAGAAAATGCATTACGCTTTCGAACGAGACATTGAACTTGAATGCGAAAAAATATTGATATGCCAGATTTGGCATAATCAAAATCGGATCCTTTTTGGAGACAGGGAAGCGTGAACAGACAAATACTTATAGATGTACGTACATGTATAAAGTGCATACAAATTTGAGTGCCCTTTTTACATGTCCAATGGGTTAGGAAGCGTCGATATTTCTCGTCATTACCACGATATTTCTCCATAGTTTCTTATCGATATTGGGACATTTGTGGGGGTTCCTCTTTACAGGCAGGGACGAAATACGCTAAAAATGAGTAAGTTAGTAATGAACAATTTAACGAGATAAAACAAAAACCCTTATTATACTTTATGATAAAAGCGACAGGGTCGATGGGTTATAAGGTAACATTTTTCAATTTATTTTCTGTCTCTATACACCATACTGGTTATCTAACGATTTTAGGCTCCTTATTTTGGCTGGCAACTATGGTTCTTAAATTGACTAATTAAAACTTATGTAATGATATATAAGGGCCATTAATAAGAAAACATAGGTTGTTAACCCCATAGATTTGAATTTGGCAAAAACGTGTGTATACACTAATGTCTAAAAATATTCATAACGTTTAAAACCGTCTTGGCCGGCGATGTTCGCTTTTTCCTTCGCCTATAAATACAGAGGAGATGTGTCAAGAAGGTTACTCTCACTCCGAATCGCTCTATAAATATAGCTAGTAGGCTTGAAGAAATGATAGCTCCGATATTCAAGAGCTGTGTCGACTCGGAGGGGTTCGATATTATCCTTCATTCCTCTATTTAGGTAACTCTTTCCTAAGAAGACTCTGTGATTTACAGAAATACGACATATAATAGAAAATACTTAACTCATAATACTGAAACAACAACAACCAATTAGAAACTGAGGAAGTCAGTACTTTCGAATTTTTAAGCACCGACTGAGATCGAACTATCGAAAATGACATAAGAACCATTTTTTCTAGGAGAATTGTGAGCTTACGAACGCTTGCCTTCCACTAACCACGATTTCCGACCGTTTTCGAGTTATAACCGGTTGTGTCTGTACTTCCTCAACATCATACATTAACCAAAATGTTTATGTCTTAGTTTGGATGTTAGTCAAACGTCATGAAAATTTGCAACGCAATCTGCCATTTTAGAGTATCCAAAACAAACATTTCAGAAAGTTATTTTTGTCTTTTTCCACTTTGCAATCTCGAAAATTGTTATAGATGTGGAATGGAAAGTAGTATCATTGGATTCCCCACGTCAAATTACATTAAAAACCACCTTTTATCCATGAGATCACTAATATATTAGCGACATTCTAAATCTGAAAAATGAGTTATCGAATACCGGACTAATGATGAAAATATCTAAATATAATTCGAGCCAACTAAATACATTGGCTGTCCGACGAGACGTCTAAGATTCCATTCATTGCCTGATGAGCTTGGCGCGTAAGTATTAGCAGTAAGAATAGCACTAACAGGAGCCACCTGTGAGAATAAATACTCCTGAACAGTGCGCCAAACCCTGCTCAAATTTAGCAACCCAAATAAACAAAGTGGACCGACAAGAGTGATAGGATAGAAGTTGAACGAGGAATGTTGAACTTTAGACATGCTTGTGCTTGGGTAGTACTATCGGTGATAAGCATGACTGATATGCAATGGTCAGCTTCGAGAGTTTGGGTCACACGGTGGAATAAAAGCTTTAAGTCTGTTGAAGACCAAATATCATTGGTTAACTTGAGCCTTCGAGTGGTTGTCAGTCACGACTGAGTGGGTCACACGATGGAGCACAAGCTTTAAATCTGTTGGAGACCAAATATCATTGGTTAAATTGAACCTTCCAGTGGTGGTCAGTCACTAATGACTGTGTCAAACGATGGAGCGGAAGCGTGGAGTCTAGTAAACAAATATCATTGGTTAGCTTGAGACCGAATGGTGGTGTCATTACTAAATGGGTCACAAGATGGAACACAAGCTTGAAGTCTGGCGATCAACCCAAACATGGTTGGCTTGAACCACCGAGAGGTGGTCAGTGACTTTTTAGTGGATCGCACGATAGTTTTAGACTTGTGCTATGTGGTGGCCAACTACTCCGTAAGCTTGAAGGCCATTCACAGTCGAGTCGCTCCTGATTTATTACAGGACTGTTGTCCACTTGTAATTTTGTGATCGCCTTAATCAGTGATTCGCTAGACATTTTTTCGGAGGTCAATCTCACATGAGCGCGTCTCACGGTGGATTTTGATTGTAAACTGTTCAACAAGCCCCAATCATTTCTTAGTTTGACTGCCACACTCCGAAGGAAAGTAGCTATTGAGGTTGGACTCATGACGGAATTTTTGAAAAATTTCTTCAAATCTTTATCGATCCTACCTAGTAGACACCGAAAATGACCCCCGTTAAAATTTATATATACATATATATGTCTGTTAACACGATAGCGGCCAGAGTTTTTGTTTTTTCGTCACGAAAATTGGTATATAGCATTCAATTAGCAAACGATTGAACGAGTTCGTTAACCACCAAAGTCGGTCCACCGGAAGGGGGGGGGGGGGGGGTTACCCCGAACCCAAAACACTAATTTGACTATGTCAGACGTAATATTTGTTATATTTCAACAAAACTTGGTATTCGTAGTGGTAATATAGAGAGAAAAGTGAGATATAAAAATGAACTAAATCGGTTCATTAGGAGGGGGGTTTACTCCGGACCCACAATACCAATTCGCCACTACCAGCCGTGATTTTTGGTATATTTCGACGAAACTCGGTATTCGTAGTGGTAATCCACAGGTAAATATGTGTTGTAAAAATAAACTAAATCGTTTCATTAGGAGGGGAGGGGGGGTTTACTCCGGTCCCAAATTCCTAATATACTCATACCGGTCGTAATTTCTGCTGTATTGTAACGAAACGCGGTATACGTCGTGGGTAACTCATGAGAAAGAAGTGTTGTAAAAATGAGTTGAATCGGTCAATCGGAAAGCGGGGGTTTAATTTGTAATATATTTCAATAGAAAAGCCCGCCAGACGTAAGTTCACAAAGCCGCCGCAAGGAGCGCTTTCTACCACTAGAGTGACTGTATCCTGTTCCTGCGTTAGATCAAAATACGATAATATGAGGGTTTTTGTATTTATTACGTAGTGTAATAGGTACCATGTGTAAACATAACCCTGGAAGCAAATTAATAATTCATCAGTTCCTCATTACAAATTTAAAAGAGAACTATTCATGTTTTAATTTATTTATGTAGGATATTTTAAGCAAATTGTTCTGGAAAGCAGTCTACACTACCCAAATTCTGAGGAAAGTGCTTAGTTATGCAGCTCCTGCGTGACGGACTTTTTTCAACACAAGTTACCAACGAGAAAACTTCGAAGGAACTTAATGAATTCAGTACAGTTTGCGCTCATACTCTGCTCATCTGCGCCCGTATTCTTCCTAAAATCAATCACATTATCTATTTAATATACTTCCTTAAATATCTGCGAATTATTAGGAATTGGAAGCTGATCATTCGATACATTTTCTTCAAATGAGTTTATCATGCCATGGGCGTATTCTTCAGCCGGAAATAATTGCGCTTGAAGTTTCAAATACTTAACGTCTACTTAGGTTCTCTCTTCGGTCCATTTATCTAGCTAATCACTTGTAATAAAATGCTATTTTTTATTTATTTAATTATTTTTATGGTGCATCTGCATCCAGTCCAATATCACCAGTAAAATGCTATCAACAGTAAAATGCGTCTGTGCAGATTACTAAGGATCGAATGACTTAAATAAAATGAGAATCCTTAAGAATTATCGGAAATCGAGAAGGAACGAACGAATTATATCCGCTATCAATCGAAACTGTCGCTTTCCGCTTACAGACACAGGAGTACGACCCTTTTGTCATGTATTTCCCAGATCTGTATTTTAATTTTAATATGTTAATATTGCAGCGGTTATCAAGTGATAATAAAAAACATATGTTAATATAAATGAACAGGTTTACCTCAGCCTGGGACAAATGTTACGTTGGCCGTTTCAAAGTGTGCTACGATTCGGTTCGGTTCAAACGCTAAGTGTCGTGTGCAAATAACAGAACGCACGATGATACATACTATTGACTATAAAAAATAAAGTCTGTTTTAAGAAAGTTTATTAATTATAGTCATTGTTTATTAAATACTTATTCTAAACAAGTACCAATATAAAATTATAAATGTAAACATTTTCAGCGAGATGTTTGAGCGTATAATATTAAGAGTTTCAGATTTACACTTAATTTAAACCAAGAAAAAGTGTTATAAGACGGAGTTTCCGAATTTGAAGTGTATTTTTGATACCGGACGTAAGCCGGAAATAACCTGTAACGGCACAGATCCACCCGGAAGTGACCCAGGAATTAATATCGCGAGCCTTAAGTAATTATGGGAGACCGTAGGTAAGCCGGCCGGGGACCGGAAGTGAATTTATAATGAATAAAAAATAATGGATTATTCATGATGCATGAATAACTGAATCAATGAATATAATCTTATTTAATAAACGTTTATTGAATAATGAGCCAACCCTGTTATTTATAGGAAAACAAATCAGTGGATGAAAATTTGAATCAATGAATAAAATCATATTCTATAAAAAATTATTGAATAATGAGCCAACCCTGTTATTTATAGAAGAAAAAAAATCAGTGGATGAATAACTTAATCAATGAATAAATTCGTCTTCAATAAAAATGTATTTCAATGATTATTGAATAAAAAACTTTATTGAAAAATGCCAACTCTGAAAGGAAGAAACCGTCCGAAATGAAACTTATGTCCTACAAAATTTTCCTAGGCAATTTTAGATGGAGGGATCTCAGTTGAAGAAATCGACGATTAAATGTCAAAAGTATTGGTTACGAACGGGTATTTGTCAGATTTCCTCAAATTATGATTGGCTGTAAAATGAATATTTCATTTAAAGATGTTAACTAAACGAGAAACATGTTTGTAATAGAGTATTTTGCTGGAAACGCACTAATATTACAGAGTTCCTGTGAACCGATATTTCTTCGAATTGGCAAGTTAAAAAATACCAGACTGTTCCAAAATTACTTCTTGACGGATATAAACACTCACCTTAGGTCTGCAGTTCGTTTATTCTCAACATTGTCTGCACACTTCCCCCGCCCGTTTCCTGTTTTATATAAATCCCAAAAGCTTTACGACGCTTTTCCGGCGAATTGTTTAGAGGAAACTCTAGGGTTTATACATTTTCACGTTGTTTAAACGAGGTGAAACCTATTACAGCTATGTTTGCTTACAAGATATCCGAGGGAAAGAGTTGGGAAATGATCCCGGGTTGAAGATCAAGCTATCTGTTATTTCCAGAGTCGAATCTGTCCTGGTATCCTGCCAAGAACGTTTTCCGTTCGCTCCATTATCCATATCCTAACACTAAGAGCGGATATCGGCCTTTAAAATATAGAAATCTAACCGTGACGGCTATACATACTTGTTTGACACAAGTCGAATCCTCCGTAGAAGCATTCTAAAATTAGGTTCCTCCACACTTGGTTAGGGGTATACAGAATTTAAATCCTTACAATTTGAATATAAGTTTACACATATATATATATATATATATATATATATATATATATATATACAGTAAACACCCGATAATCCGCGGAATTGACTGGCGCGACACCCGCGAATTAGCCGATTCCGCGGATTAGGCGATCCCGCGGACAACACGCAAACATTCTAAAATGGAGACATACAACACAGGGATGTTACTGGAAAATGTTTATTTAGTAATATTAAAATGTGAAATATGAAAATATAATATGAAAAAACAATAAATATGAAAATAATTAAAATTAATCATATTTACGTAATACACATACATGTACAATTTACTTTTTCAGAAAAAAATCCGTTAAAAGTGTTTGTTGTTTTGAAGCAAAACATCTCTGCTTGACTTGATTCTGAAGTTTTTTCAACACCATTTTATCACACAGTGATGCATCATCTTGTTTTTCCAGATATTGAATTAGTCCATTAATGTGAATTAGGGCTTCGTCATGACTTACTTTCTTTTTGGTCTTATCCTCCTCTTCTTCCTCACTCTCCTCTAATTCAATACCTCATGCTCTATCTATTATTTGTTCATCAGTAAGATGTTCGAATCCTGGATCACTGGCATCGCAATTAATCCACTCAACAATATTTCTTTCATCGACATCACTTCCTCCAGCAACTGATTTCGCTAAATCATTAGCAGAAACTTCCTCTTCTTTATCTGAAGGCTCTACTGAAGTATTTTCTGCATTTAGTAAAATTTTCCTCCAGGACTTTACCAACGTAGTTTGTTTTACTGACTCCCAAGCAGTGTTTATGTCATAAATGCTGTCGAGAATGGTATAATCTTTCCAGAAACCCTGAAGATCATTACCCTCTTCAATCCTTTTTTTTAACAAGTTTGTTCTATATTTTTTTTCCATCAAAGCAATTACTCCCTGGTCCATTGGTTGGATAAGAGCAGTGACATTTGGGGGCAGAAAACTGACGAAAAAATTTCCACAGTCCGATAGTAAAATATTTTTCGATGGGTGTGACGGGGCGTTGTCAATAAGCAGCATGGCTTTTTGGGGTAGGTTTCTTGATTTTAAATGTTCTTTCACTTGAGGGATGAATTTTTTATCAAACCACTCTTTAAAAATTTGTTGGTCCATCCGGCCTTTCTTCTGATTAAAATAATGTACTGGTAGGTTTTCGGCCCTTGTCCCTTTAAAAGACCGCGTTTTTTTTGACTTTCCAATAACTACCAGTTTTAGTTTGTGAGAGCCTGTTGCATTGCTACATGTCATTATAGTAATGCGCTCTTTACTGGACTTATGGCCTGGAGCTTGCCTCTATCAAATGCCAGTGTTCGCGTTAGCAAACATTTCCATAGCAGCCCTGATTCGTCAGCGTTATACAGCTGTTCGTAACAAATTCCTTCTGACTGAAGGAGCTGTTCAAACTCTGTTTTAAAATTTTCTGCTGCCTGCTGGTCGTTACTTAATTTCTCGCCGTAAAGTCCGATTTCCCTTATCCCGTGGCGCTGTTTAAACCTCGTCAACCACCCTGATGATGCATTAAATGTTCCCTCTAAACCTAGCATTACAAAAAACTGTTTAGCTTTTTCAGCAACAATAGGCCCAGAAACAGGAGTTCCCTCACTTCTCAACTGACTTACCCATTCCAACAGTGCAGCATCTAGCTCTTCATAAGTGCTCCTTCTCATGGTTTTTCTTTTCTTCATCGATGAAGAGTTGTCTGATGAGGATGCAAATTGCAATAATTTATCTTTTTGCTTAAAAATGTCTCGAACAGTTGTTTCTCCTATTCCATATTGCAAACAAATTTGCTTCCTAGATTCGCCATTTTCGAGTTTTCTTATTAATTCGAGTTTCACTTGAATCGATAAAAACACTTTTTTTCCTTTTATCGGTCATTGTTAAATAAAATAACGATAAACTTTGACGATAACTACTGTCAGTAATTCAAACACACGAGCGAAATGAACTACTAGACGGCAATGCGACAGAAACTGAACTGATATGAGAAGAGTTTGGAAATGAAAATTAGATTCTGATCTTATTAGAAAATTATATGGAAAAAGGAAGGATGAGGTAAGATGTTTCTGAGAAAAAAAGACTAATGCATTCTCAGGCAACACCTGGATAATTTGATTAAAGAGAATTGAATCTTTCTATTTAATGTGTTTCCTCTCTACTACAGTTCCTTAAGACCTAACTCTTCAAACTTATTCTGTATAAAAACTTTTCTTATTCAAACATTAAAAAAAAAAAAAAATCCATGGATGAGCGCGGAATATCCGCCCGCGGATTATCGAGAGTTTACTGTATATATATATATATATATATATATATATATATATATATATATATATATATATATATATATATATATATGTGTGTATGTGTGTGTGTATGTGTGTTTGTGAGGTGCGTTGCGGAGACGAAGGGCGAACTCAACATCCGGTCAATTTTTTTCCCTGCCATCCCAATCTAGACGTTTCAAAGAATCTACAGGTATACTTTTCATGTTTGACCTTATTTCCCTCAATAACTGCCATAGGAAGGTGGATACGAAAGGCGAACTCAACACTCCACTACCGGTCCGCCTCATGATAACATGAATAAAATGCTCTTTTGGTCGAATGTGAAGTTCACAATAATTATTGGTCTATTATTATATAATTTATTTATTAAAAAAAATTAATTTTAAATTTCAAATGTTTGACAAATCCATTATGGATCAGGTGATTATATTTCGCCATGTTGGATTCTTTCAGACCATGATCAGTCTAGACGTGGCCGTACTGGTGGAAGGTTATCCTCCTTATATTGAGGCTGTAAGTTTTATATATGTAACTTTTCCCCTGAAGAGGTACCAAAAAAGGTGTGAAACATGTAGGGACGGAATAAGGTTGGTGATACTGAATGGTGAAGTTTTTATTATTTGACCTTCCGCCTACCACGAAAATAAGAAGATATAATTTATTTATTAATATAAATTAATAAATGAACAATGAGACATCCCGCAATGAAAAAATGTTTAGAATATCTAGTGGAAAAAATATTCAAACGCATTTTCCTCAAAACTACCTTTTGTTGAGTTCGCCCTTCGTATCCGCAACAGCTCATATATATATATATATATATATATATATGTATATTATTTGTTTCCTCCTTACAGTACTGCAAGAAGGGAGTTTAATATATATATATATATATATATATATATATATATATATATATATATATATATATATATATATATATAGTTTCTTGGCGGTAAATGGTGTAGGTCATTAAGAAGGTACTAAACTGACCCTTTACTCTAATCTTCGAATTTTCGTTTTTGCGGAAAGTCAAAAAATTAAAACTTTTTAAGATTATACTTCTTCGATCAGCTGACTATTTTCCAGCATATCGGAATCTTTCAGACCACGACCAGTCTAGACGTTTCTATATTTGTAACATGTTTCCCTGAAGAGACACCAAAAGGGTGCGAAACATGTAGGGAGGAAATATGTTTTAATTTGTTGACCTTCCGCCTATAACGAAAATTAAAAAATAGAACTTCCTTGTATTTTCTAAATGCCATACAAGTTTCGCTGCTTGAATTAGAGTCTTGCATGTGTGTTCCACTTGCGAAGTCTTAATATCGGTCGCGAGAGGAATGAATATACATAATATGAAGGAATCGACGACTCCCCGTTTGAAACGGAAGAAGGAATTTGAGACCCATGTGTGTGCCAGGTGTGTCCAAGAGAACTTGGGTTCCACGGCGTTATGGCCTTCGACACCAGTCAATAGAAAAGTTGCCTTATTTTTATTACAGTAACAATTTGTTTTTTCATATTTGAAGGTCGTATGAAAGGATGACTGAGTAAAACTTTAAACCGCAACTATGCTGAATACATTTTTATTGTAGCACTCGTACTGCAGGCGTTTATTTGCGGCCTTCGAAGTTCTTGCATCGGCAAATGTTTACATAATGATTGTGAAGTGCGCATAACCGTCTATGCATCAATCTTGCGCATCAGAGAAGCATATTCAAGGCCATCATTAAGTACTATCATACAAGTTAAAGGGGCGCATAAATTCTCTTTTAAGAAAGTCCCATTCACAGAACCTGCGTCATGATAGCGTCTTTCCGTATAATGAATGTTCCTGGTGTGACCTGAAAACCTCAGGATGAAAAGTGTTCGATGAAACGAAACCAGTACTTATGTCACATTAAGCTCCGTATTGTTCGACTGAAGGTCGATTCACACTATACGTACCGTCACCGGCAGGCCACCGTCCAGCCGCCGACCGGCAAGATGGAAGCCAATTCATACCATACGGATCTCCACCGACAGGTCACCGTCCATCAACGTCGAGAAAACATCTCTCAGTCTGTTTTCTATGCGGGTTGACTTAGTTTCTAACAATCTCTACATTAAATAATACAAAATTAGCAATAATTGCTTTATTTGAGCGTATGAGAGGCAAATTTTTCTGAAATCATTTTTTTTTCCAACAATAAAATAAATAAAAAAAAGTAAAAACATTTCTGACGTTTTGAAATGTTAATATATATATATATATATATATATATATATATATATATATATATATATATATATATATATATTTATATATATATATATATATATATATACATATATATATATACATATATATATACACATATATATATACATATATATACATATATATATACATACATATATATATATATATATATATATATATATATATATATATATATATATATAGATATATATATTCTTCAACAATTCAAAACGAACTTTTCTGAAATAATTTTTTTTAAAACATTTCTGAAATCTTGAAATATTAATTTTTTTTATTTATTATTTTTTTTACAACAAAATTTTAATGTTAAAAAAAATAAATAATTCAACATTTAAAAATTTCAGAAATGTTTTTAAATTTTTTTATGTATATATATTTCTGTTCACTCTCTCAAACGCTCGAAAATGGTCCGATTTTTATGAACTTTGGTACAAAAATACATTGTCTCTTTTATAATTTTACCAAAAACTGATTATAAAATTAAATTATTGATGAATAAATGAAAATATACACTTATAATAACATGCAGTAAAAGAAATGCCGGTCGGCGGCTGGACGGTGGCCTGCTGGTGACGGTACTTATAGTGTGAATCGACCTTAAGTAGGTCCTATTGAAATTTACCCATGAACCTTTCTTATAAATACATTACGCTTTCGAATAGTTGCTATCCATTTAGGAAAATGTTTCAAAGATTTTCTCGATTTTTAACTATACGAAAATTCCAAATTTCCAAATAGTATAAACATTTTTTTCTGTTTACACTTCCTCTTTTCCGAATGTAATTAAATATATAACGACTAGGTGAGGGATGATGTGGGAATATGTAAAATTACATAACCCACAATACAAATACTTTTTTAAAAGAAAATTAAAACCACTGTATAAATTTAAAAGAATATATAATACATTTTGTGCACTGCAGATGTTAAAGCAAATTGTCTTTAGGTCACCTCCATTTCAGTCTTCTATGAAGATGTTGTGGATTGTTGAACGAGGATAGAGAGGATTTGGATGGCCGGGAAGATTGGAATGAAACTTCTGATAGACTGATTTGGCCAGGGATTGGATAAAGGGGATATTGAAGTCATTATGGAGGGTTAGCTTCGAGACGAAGTAAGGAGCATTGGACATTTTTCGGATTGCACTGTTTGTATTCTGTAGGAATTGGATTTGGTGGAACCCCAGAGTTCTAGTCCATAAGTCCATATTGCTTAGAATGTGGTATTGTATATAAGTCGTATGTTAGTAAATGAAAGTGTCGAGCGTTTGCCCAATAATCGTGATAAAAGTCTAAAACGTCTGGTTTGTCCCTGTCATTTCTGTGTTATTTTTTTTTGTCTAGTATCAGTCCTAAGTATCTTACTTGAGATTTCTGCAGAATTATAATGTTTTGGAGGGTTATTGATTGGCAGCTTGCCTTACGCAAGCTTAAATTTTGCATGGCTAGATTTTTCTGCATTTACTTTGAAGTTTCATATAACTTAATTTGTACCAATGCATAACATGTTTCATGACCCTACGTCCCTTAGCCAATACTCACATTCCATATTTGTTTCAAGTTTTTTCTTAATATGATTAAATATTCTGTAATCAAAGTTTCATTCTGATTTCCTGATTTGAATATATTTTTAGAGAAAATAAAAGTGGAAGCCTATTAGCCAAAAACACTACGAGTTTTTTTGTAGTAAAAAAAACAAAAAAAAAAAAAGATTTCTAGTGGGGATAACGAACCATACAAGAAAGTTTTGTACCTAAACCATCAAAATTGGTCCATTTATTATATTTATTTATTTATTTTACGAGCTTCGCAACGACGGGGACTTGCTTTTTTTTTTTTAAGATACAGTAAAAAATACAAATTTATATGTTCACAATTATCAGTAACTTATAGTACTAAATACAACAAAAGTTTGAGGAGAGCATACGACAAAAGTTAGTAGGTTTCTATTAGGAATTAAGGGCTAAACATTATTTAGATCCTTACTATTTAAACTATAGTTAGTGTATTTACATTACTTATCACTAAAACTAACTACAATTATTTAATTACTTATTAGGTCATGGAGGATGCTACATGTTGTGGTTTTCCATTCATGACTGAGTAAAATTGAAAAAAAAAAAAATTTCTGTTTCTTCAGATTCTGTGATACATGTTTATATGTCCATTTATTATATATTATATTCTGCTTTAGGTATATTTGGAACATACTCCATCTAACATTTAAAAAAAAACGTATACACATATTAGTACAACCGTTTTTTTTTCGTGACATATGGGTTATGAAAGGTGAAAATCCTTCGACATTACTTTCGGATTACTTTATCAGGTCGGAGTCGTGTGCGGGCTTTCTTCCCGATAAGGAGAGAGAAAATGTGCTGAAAATGGGCACCAAATCGTAGAAGACGCTATTTAAGGCATAAGATACCGCTTAGAAGATAATAAAATTCAGAGGTGGATGGTTTCATGACAAAACATGATAAATGTAGGGAAAATTTACATTAGGGAAAGGAGGAAATTATTTATGTCTTTAGTGCGTTTCATAAGCAAGCGCATACTATAAGGTTGACCTCTTATCGCAATCCGGAAGTGCCGATTAGAAAATATTACGTTTCAGAAGCCATAGATGGAAAATAACGATATATATATATATATATATATATATATATATATATATATATATATATATATATATATATATATATATTGTTGTTATTGATGCGGTATTCATTGCATTATGTTTCGCAGAAATTCTGCTTCAGACGGTTGTCTTTATTTCTATTTTTTACTTTTTTAAATTTGTTATTTTAAAATAACGTGCAATAGGTTAATATTTATCTTAGCAAAACCAATATTTTTCAATTCTTTATATCAAACGTTTTTTATGGGATGTTAAAGTACCAAAAAAAAATGGCGGCGCTGTGTCTGACGAACGGAAACCCTCTTTTTTTCACGGGCGATAGTCTGCAGACGGCAATTTTTAATCTAGAACGAAAAACTAAAATTATTTCGAAAGAAAAAGGTTAAATCTAGTAAAGTACGTAGTATTTTTAAGAAATATTAAGTTTTTCGAAAATGGTGAACAATTATTCATTTTCTATTAAAAAATGCGGTTTATAAATCCATTATAATTCAATGAATCGAAAAATTCCTAATTACTTTACTAGCAAATATCATTAGGAAGCTTCATTTAAAATTTCAAGTTGATCGGGGAATAATTGAAGGTGTCAGTGTATCGCCCGATTTGAAAAAAATAGTTTCGAGAAAACGGCTTTAAATTGTTTTAATGTTCTGAAACGTTCATTTTATTCCTATTTAATTTTTTTCCCCACATTCTTGTAATAAAATAAGAAAAAGGGTTTTAATTTTGAAATGTGTTGAAGAAGAACCAAAAAAAAAAAAAAAAAACTTAACAATTAAAAAGGGACCAATCAAAGCTTGCTCAATAAATCATCTTCAAATCAGAATCGCGTTCACTCGGCATAGGGACTACACTCGGAAAATTTTATTTTTTGCCCATTTGAAATATGTTAAAAAATATTAGTTATGGAAGAATTGTAGCCAATAAAAAAATTGTAAAAAAAAAGTTATTAGATAGTATTACCGCTTAAGAAGGCTGCCAAAAAGCATGGCGAAACGTTCTAAATATTTTGTTCTTAGCCGAATCCCAACCCCATATCTATACCTCATTATTTATTAATTTTGTTAATTCATTTTTTGGGACAATGTTTCGATTCCCACTCTTTTACTTAGCACCCTGACTGAGCTATTGCACAATATATAAAATCTGTTTGTACGAATGTGGCTTATCATTTCATCAATGAAATCTTATCTTGTGAATCCTCATAAGTTGTAAGCTGGAGTTGTGGCTGGACCAATGAGCTGGAATAGTAAGCTGGAGAACTCAGTTTCCGTCCTTCAGAAGCCAACAGCTCATCCCCATTACTCATCGCATCTCATTTTATAACGGGACACTTTTTCTTGGGCGCTTCCAACAGGGAATCTATTTTTGAAAGCTAATTTTATAAAAAGTAAAAAGGGTGTCATAAAGTAATTATGATTTTTTTCTCTCTTTCTTTGTAGAAAGACACTCCGTTATTAATGACTTGCGGCGATAGTTGACGTCTCCGGATTTTTTTTTTACTTTTTTTTTTGGCTCAGTCGTACGTTGTAACGCTTACTCCCGAAGTCTGAGACGTACCTCAATCCTCTCATACGTTTGTTTTCTATGTACTTATTGTTTTGTCATTGCAGCAACAATGCCGAGACAAAGGGCAAACAAGAACAGAACCCAGATCCAGCAAATGCTGGCGAGAGTGCGAGCACAATACACTCGAGTCATAAGACGTTTGCTTTCATGCCAAACCACTTCCATAAGGTATTAACCATCACCCTATATAAATATACATGCATTTAGTATGAATATTCAACAGAATTCATTAAATTTGTTTTTAGAGGAATATATATATATATCAGTCCCGTAACAGGCCACGAGGCCCCTGAGGGGCAGATACTATAGAGGTATCTGATTCTTGACCATACGGCACACTAGGGAGATAGTGTGGTCAGTACTATGCTCCGGTCGCCTGATTTTCTCCTTGGCTGCTTCGACTGTTAGAGTCATTAGCACCCAAGGTACCCATTATTAAATTAATTAAAGGCTGGGTTGGCCTAGGGACGGTCAGGGAGGCCGAATTTAACCCATGAACGAAGACACTAGAAGAAAAAATCTTTAGTGCTTGCTCGGGATTTGAACTCAGGCCCTCCAACTTATTAGTCCAGTGCTCTACCACTGAGCTAACCTCGCCCCCATATATATATATATATATATATATATATATATATATATATATATATATATATATATATATAGGGTGATTTAGGTCTAAGTAGCCAAACTCTAGGAGGTGATTTTAGACATAATTTCCAACAAAAAAAAAAATCATTTGAAGTATGGTCCGATTCCGAAGGAAAAAAAGTCCTCGCAGGAACTGCGTCATCTTAGCTTTCTAATGGTATTCTTTCGTTTACCAAGATTCTCAACCTTTTTCGAGATAAAAAATATACAAAGTTACCAAAACTTTTTATGTCTGTTAATAAAATATTTGATTCTAACCCTTCCTTAACTCCAAACGTAACCAAAATTTCAACATATTAGTTTTAATGATAGTAAAACATGCAGAAAATGTTTCAACTGAATCCCATGATTCTAAGTACCCAAACCAAAAACGGTATTCAAAAACTATTTTTCCAATTTTCTCAAAAACGGTTAAAGCTATCGCCTTGAAAATGGTTTCATTCGTTTTCCTAGCCAAAGAAGCCTATAAAACGAGTACTTACAAGCTTATGAACTCAAAAACGTAAGCGTTAAGATTAATTGGTTAACGAACTTGACCTTTCAAATCGGGCGACAGATTTTTGTACCAAATTTCATCAAAATCGGACCATTAGGGAGGCCAGAAATCCGCGAACAGACAAATATATATATATAAATAAATAAATAAATATATATATATATATATATATATATATATATATATATACAAATTTTAACCACCGTTATTTTCGGTCTCTAGGGGTTCTGAAACGCGAAATTTTCTAGTCGGCACTTCCGGATTGTTTCATTGTATCAACCTTATAAGCGGGGTTCCTCCCTATCGGGGAGGGAGGTACCGCGCTAAAAGGAGTTATGTCCAATTTTCTGTTTGTTTGTTTTTTAACGTAGATATATTTTTAACTTTTTATTTGTTTGGAAAATTTGGGGCGAAAAGGATCGCGGTAGTCAGTGCCCTACCATGCAAACTTGTCACAGGAATATACCCTTGGGTTCAGGTATGCTTTGCTTAAGTAGCGTTTGTGTCAGGTTTTTTTTTTTGTTTTTAAAAATATTGTTTCTTTTATTTATTTTTTTAATTCATTGGTTCCTTTATACAATTTTTTTTTAAATTTTTAATTGAATAAGAAAAAATAAGTTGACCGCAGCAGTCGATGCACCGGGGCGGGGGAATATATATAAGAAAGAATTGTTCAAAAAGACAATTAAATTCTAATTATGCCATCATAAAATAAGCAAAATATTCTTTAGGAAAACAGCGATCCAATTCATTAACCCTATTAATAAAAGATACTTTCTGGACGTCCATTAACGCACTTCTGTTTTTCTCGATGAATCAGAGGTTTCTCGCGATTTTTTTCCTCGGCCCCCTAACGGACTACAGATTTACTACTTACAGGAAATCTTCTGCACTTTGTTAGCATTAATTATCTGCAAATGAAGTGGAAGTTTATTTAAGGATAGATTGAACGCTTGACTTCCTTTTGTCAAAAAGTATAAAATGGGCTTTTGTTACTTTCAAATAACTTGTATCCTAACACAAGCACTAACAAGGTAGAACTTGGGAACAATGTTTTCTTAAAAGAAATCGTGTCTTTCTAAAATTATTTTTACAATTCGTTACGCTTCGAGTTGGCGTCTGTCAATTTTCTGAGAATTGTGTTCATTTAGGTCTATAATTTTGCTTTGCTTGGAGATGTAATTGTAGTAGCTGTTCAATTTTAAACTTAGTATACCTAGTATTAGTTTATCTTCCCCCCAAAAATAGCAAAACGTTTAAAAAAAAAAGTTTAACAATTTCCATTTCAAGCTTTCCATATTTCGCTAGGATACGGATTATGGACATATTTCGTTATGTCCTCGAAAATAAATCAGTGTTGTTACATTTGGAGTAGTTGGAGATGTTGGCCTCAAGGAGCCATGGCCTCGTTTGAAGAGGCTTGTTGGCCAGATGTCGGCAACTACCTGCACCCAAACACGTGTCCAAGTGTACAAGGGGAAAATTTTTGACCTTTCTTGGAACCGAAATTCCTTCGTACAGGACAAACGGACGAGTACTGTATCGCCGTTTAATTAATCCTTAGGACCTTAAGAAAATTATTAAGATTATATTGACAAAATAACTTTGACAGAATATAGCCACGTAAGGTAATTATGTCTGAGTATCTTTGATCAAGGTGAGTAAGGGCCAAGTTAGATGACGAAAACTAAACGGTTTACTGTTTCCTTGTTGATTGGGGTTAAATTCCAGCTAAGCGTGTTAAAATGTATAACAATAAATACATAAAAATGAATTCCAGTAGTTAAATTTAAAAATATGTTTCCTAACAGAGCTCATAAATACCAAGGTACTGGGGTTGTATTATTTAACTTGGCTGCCTCCAAGCATGATTAAAGATATTTACTTGGACTGTGTCATAAAGCTTGGCTATCTCCTCGCAAAATTAAATACACTTGGATTGCCTCACATAACTTGGCTGCTTCCAAAGCAAGATTTGTTGTGCTAAGACGGCATTTTCTTTGTTCACAATTACCAAAAATTCATGATACTAGGGTTTTAGGTGCGCATTGGGAATTTTATTTGCAAGAAAGCTAATTAGTTGGAATTAAAAAAAAAAAAAAAAATACATCATCTGAATCACCACCATTTCGACTTTTACACTCTCCATGCGACCGAATGTTTAGAATTCTCGTCGGCAAAGAGATGGCGAGATCGCCGACATTTCCTGACTGTTTTTTTTTCACTTAGTTGGCGTTGTGTATTTAGTTTATGGGCGTTACGTTTTCGAAGATTCGCGCGGCCGTTCGGTTACTGTTAACTCTGCCGAGTATGTGAAAATGTTACGGGAGTTCCTGACGGCACCGATGCTACTTGAATTTCCTGGCTAACACATGGTTACAGCAAGATGGAAGCACTTTTCACATGTCAACGAGTCCCTGCCGATGGTCAAAGAAATGTTTCAAGAAAAGCTGATTTCCAGACGAGGCGACATCCCGTGACCACACAGGAGTCCAGGTCTATCCCCAGAAGACTTATTTTTATGGGGTTATTGAAAGAGTCGTGTCTACATCCATAAACCAAATGGAAGTCTACTTCAACTAAAAGAAAAAAAATCAACCAAGAGATGTCGGCGATCTCGCAGTCTCTTTCCCGAGGAGTATTCGAAAATTTCGGAAGTCGCTTAGAAGAGTGCAAAGGTCGAAACGGTGGTCATTTAGATGACACAATTTAAAAAAGAATAATTCCAACTAATTAGCTTTCTTGTAAATAAATAATTTTAAAAATATGTCATTTTTTTTTTTTTATACAAATTTTTCAAAAGTTAACTACTTCATCATTCCACCCTGTACTTGGAAAGCATCATATTGCTAGTCTAGCTGAATAAACATTATTGTCTGTCAAATTTGATTGCATTTTGAGTAATTTGACTGGCTAGATCCAACGCAGCAACAAGGTCGAATTCACGAAGATTGCATCATTTAATTCAATGAGCAAGAATAATATTATATTCATACAAGTATATAAGAATATTTTATAGATTAATCTCAGCCAAGATAAATAATGCAATCCTAGTATCTCGAATCTTGGTATTTGCGAGCTAATAGATAGTGCACTCTTAGTAGGTACACTGAATCTTTCCTGATGACAGCCAAGTAACATGAGCCAATCCAATAAGCGGTAACCATGTTGGGAGACAGCCAAGATAAATAATACAATCCTAGTATCTTGAATCTTGGCATTTGCGAGCTAATAGATAATGCACTCTTAGTACACTGAATCTTTCCTGATGACAGCCAAGTAACATGAGCCAATCCAATAAGCGGTAACCATATTGGGAGACAGCCAAGATAAATAATATAATCCTAGTACCTTGAATCATGGTATTTGCGAACAATTGATAATGCACTCTTAGTACACTGAATGTTTCCTGATGACAGCCAAGTAACATGAGCCAATCCAATAAGCTGAACCTTGTTGGGAGACAGCTAAGATAAATAATACAATCCTAGTATCTCGAATCTTGGTATTTGCGAGCTAATGGATAGTGCACTCTTAGTAGGTACACTGAATCTTTCCTGATGACAGCCAAGTAACATGAGCCAATCCAATAAGCTGTAACCATGTTGGCTGTAGCCAAGTTAAATAATGCACACCTAGTATCTTGAAACTTGGTAGCTCTGAGCAAATAGATAGTTCACTCTTAAGCTGGCTACAAACGGTCAGGCAGGCCTGAATCCGGTCGCCTGAACGTTTATATATTCCGGTCGGTCTGTCAGTTAAGACTATTCAGGCGGCCGGAATATATACACAGTCAGGCGAGCGGCTTTCCGGCAAACTGTTCAGGCCAAACTAACATTTTCTACTTCACCGACGTTTCACTAATCAGGGTTAATTGTGAGAATCAGACCTTACCCTGAGGAAGCTAGCAGTTGACTGGCGACACTTCGGCGAAGATGGTGACACGACCGCTATCCGAAGATCATTAAGTTTCCTATATTTGTTTAGAGCTGACGGCGTTCAGTGCTTATCATTGCCGGTGTCGGCTACTTAACTAAGCATTTGTGACTAAGAAAACGCAAATATCGTTATTTTTTGTTTTGTTTGCATCGTCGGCTGTTCCTTTCAAGTAAAACAAACATGCCGAGCCTTACTCATTTCTACTTTTACCTAGATGCACCTTTAGGTTTCCGTTGGCGTATTTTATGTAACATCAATACTTTCTCTAACAAGACCAACAAATTTGCTTTTCTTAGGATCGTGGCGCTAATAGGCTGCATACAGATGTACCGTAAAATAAAAAAATCTTATGTTCGTTTATGGTACTCGAATACACACTGTGCGTCATATATATAAAATAGTATGCACATATTTTATAAATAGTATTTAACCGGAATGTCAAATATGTTTTACTGAATTGTGAAGGAATGTAGGGAATTGAGGTTGTTAATTTGAAAACATCCTAAGCATTAAAGAATTCGTATCGCAGAAACTACGCCATCTTATTAGTGCGCTTCCGTTATTATTTGTAGTGTCATTTGGAATAGAAATAGGTAATTATTTTTGATATTTCGTAAAAAAATTAAGCATTCCCTATAAAACAGCTCAATGAAAAGTGATATTTAGTGCCAAAATAAACACGGATCTAGCAGTCAATCGGAAATTACACGCTCCTCCTCCCCGAATCCCGCTATTACAGCAAAAATAGAAACCTGGTCCTAATTTTTTTATCGTGTCTAACGAAAAAAATCGAACTAAAAAACAACCATTTAATAACTAAGGCAAACGGAGTAAAACCCGTTAAAAAGAATTGACCGGCACTTTCGAATTTTAAGCATCAATTTCTCCAAATGAGATCACTCTGTACAAAATTCTATAAGAACCATTTTTCAAGTAAATGCTTTTCACCTTTCACGCTTTCCGAACGGGTTTCGAGATAAATAAGACAATATATAATATAATCTGAAGAAAAGTCTTCCACTTTTCTCAAAAATATATATAGAAATAGCCTTGAAAATGTTTTCATTCGATCTATTACTTCAAATTCAAGGCAAAGGTCTAAAATCTAAGGTTTTAGGTTATTTTGGTGTAACAACTTGACCTTCCAAATCAGAAAAATGATTTTCTGTCAATCAAATCAAATTTTATCAAATCGGACCTTGTTGAGCGTGAAAGAGAGCGAATGTTTGTGTGTGTGTGTGTTGTATGTATATATATATATGCAGGGTGTCCCGTAAATGTCTAGTCATATTGTGGGAGGTGATAGAGGACGTAGGAGAACAAAAAATGTTATATGACGATTTTCCGAATTCTCACACATAAGGGAGAAAACGTAGTTTTATTGTTTTATCGAGACAAACGTGGTTTTTAGAAGAATAATCGTTTTAGCTCCGGCCCAGGTGGTTCTACTAGAAAGGAAGTGAAACCAATCGAAAGCTGAGTAAATTTACTATAAGACTAGTTGATAGTAAACGTAAAAATGAATGAATGAAAGTATGTCTATATTACCAAAAGAAAGCTATTCTAAATTTCCTGACATTTTCTTGATATTTCTTACCAACATTACTCCTCAATGGGCAGGATCTGAGATTTCTGGGTTTCAGAAAAACTTCCTCATTTAACCAGATTTCCATTAATGTATCACAATCCTGTGTTAATAAAGTAGGTGAACGATTTAGGAACAAAAGTTAAAAAAAAAACATGGATCTGTGAAAAGAAAATTAAATTTTTTTCTTCAGTTTATTCAAAAAGCTTAAGAGAAATATTTTTTTTATAAATATTTACTTAAATATTAAGTAAATGTTAAAAAAAAAAAAAAAAATCAGTCCCGTAACAGGCCACAAGGGCCCAGTGGGGCAGATACTGTAGAGGTATCTGATTCTTGACCATACGGCACACTAGGAAGATAGTGTGGTCAACACTATGGTCCGGCCGCCTGATTTTCCCCTTGGCTGCTTCGAATGCTAGAGTCATTAGCACCCAAGGTACCCATTATTAATTAAATTAATTAAAGACCACTTCCTTTCTAGTAGAACCACCTGGGGCGGAGCTACAACGATTATACTTCTAAAAACCAAGTTTGTCTCGATAAAACAATAAAATTACGTTTTCTCCCTTATGTGTGAGAATTCGGAAAATCGTCATAAAACATTTTTAATTTTAACATTTTTTTTTTTAATATTCTGTTCCAAGAACCAGCAACAGCCGCTTCACCTCGATTTAAGTTAGACCTGACTGTGTTGTCTAAGTAATGTTTCGTTGGAGTTTCAGTTTGCAAATTGGCCG